>CM031566.1:9839275-10308169 GCA_018467065.1 Ephestia elutella
CAGATTTTCACGTTATCGTAGGTGGGTTGGAGTTTTTTAGAAAACCAACAAGAAGAAGGAATCAGAAGAAAAATAACTTTCCTTCAAGCGCGGTTTCCTAAGTAGTATCCAATAATTTAACACAAAATAACTCTACTAAAGAAAATGTTCATATATTTACATTTAAATATCGGTATAAAAATAGTACTAAACATAATACAGCAAAACAGGCTTTAAAACTGTTAGATTAATTTTTAAAAGGTTTACGTTACGACATCATGGACTGTGAGTTTACACCTTTAGCAGTGACAATAGGCGCTCGCTTTGAAGGATGTCAGAGGTCGTGTATTTGCATTCCAATAGGAAATAGAAATTTCTTCGATGAACGGATCAATCCATTTTATAGATGTCGATAGCCGGAAAGAAACAGGTCTGTTTCTTTAAGATGGTATGCCTGCGAATTCCACTTCTTTTTACTCGCGATGGCAAAGAGAAGATGAATGAATAGAAATAAAATATACCATAGATACAAAAGGTAGACGTGCGTGACGGTGTTTCTTAAGATAATAAGATTTAGTTTAAATATGTTGTTGAGTTTCTTTATAAATTTTAGGCATAAAAATAGCTTAGTAAAATACGAATATATTAACTAGCCAACACAGATGTTTTATGAGGTATGAATAAATTACATACATGAATATTCTAACGATGACTATATACGACTCGATATTTAATTTCTTTATAATCTAGCAGACTCATAATAATCATGCGCCTCGATTATTGAATTTTATTGAATGGCTTGTGCTCAGCTGCAATATAATCTGTGGTTAATTTTCCTCTTAATGAAGTACCAATCGTGATGAAACCGTCTGGTAAATTACGTTCTTAAATGTCTAAACAATTTAGGACCACGACCTAACCCAACCGAATGTCAAAAGAAAATTAATAAAATATGGTGAACGTTAATTTGAGTCATTAGCTAAGATTTGAGTTAAGAAGATGCCGACGGAAAAAAAGAAAAAAAGTGTGTGTTCGCGCCGCCTGCGCTCGCGCCGAGCGTTCCCGCCATGTTTGTGGAAACAAGTCAAATGTGTTAAATAAGGAACGCTGGGATCTGTGAATTAAATTATGTTTAAAATCTAGAAGCGACAATTTTAGTAAATGGACAGTTTTAGGTCTGAGCTGTTTACTATTTATTCTTTTAGGGTTTTTAAGCTCAATCAAAAAATTATAAAGAAAAGTAGTTATACAGTTATGGCTTAGTAAGTGCGTACTGTATATATTAAGCTGGCCATTGACGATCAGTTTTTCGCGTAAAACTAGACGTAAAACCGTGGCGTCACTCCAAAATTTGATCGTGAGTGTAAAATCATCACTCCAGAGTTTTAACTGACGACGCGCCACGGAAATTTTCCGTGACTACCATAAAACCAACGGCGCATCGCGCCAAACTGCCCGTGAGTGTGTGATCGTCATTCCAAATGTCGTCAGTTCGCTCGCATCGCCCGCGGTGATTGAGCGTGTTTCTGAAATGATGACTCCTAGACGCTGTGGAGATATTGCAGTTGGAAATTTTAATTCTTCGTAACTCATTCCCGATGCTAATTAACGAAGAGTGGTAGTCAATCTCTCATGAGGGCTAATAGCTTCTCTCATATTAGTATCATGTTTAGCAATATAGCAATATATTGTGGAGTTATTTGTTTCAAAAGCTTGAAATATGTCGTTTCGTCCATCCTTAAATTATTTTGTCCAGTCATTTGCCTCTATTATAACTCAATTAACAAATTGATGTGATTGAATTGATTCCTTTTTTGCACGACTCAACAAAAAAGGAGTACAGTGTTTTCAGGGTTCATGTATGCATGTAAGTTTCTTTATTTCTCCACAAGTCCCGAACGGGTTAAGGATTTTGATGTGAGATATATTTAGATTTCTTGCATCCCTCCGAGTGCCATAGGCTATGTGAGTCAGTGTGACCGTTTTAAAATTTTAAAAAATACCAAAAAATTGTCCGGTCAATACAAAAAAATACTAAAAAAGCAAAATTTAAATAGGTATACCAAATTTATTGTAATTAATATTTTTTTCAGAAAAATATGCTGGCGCAAAGTACTCATTTTCAATAACAAATCCGAATAAACGTTTTAATTTAATTTTATTTTTTAATAATTAGCTTGTTTAAGCCCATAATAGGTCACCCCTTCAGCCCGGCCGATCGAAAACTCAGAGCCGGCGTGACGCCAGTGAGTAGCAATTCTGAACAGCCCAAACTATTTGGAGTGATGCCACAGTTTTATGTCCAGTTTTACGCGAAACCCCGACTGTCAATGGCCAGCTTTAAAGCACACACAAACAATGAAAGTATACTACTTTTGATAATGGAATTTCTTTTTCGACTTTTCCAAGAAGAAAAGTTATTTCAACCGCCACGCCGTAATAACGAATCGGACCTTTTTTCTATTTTCTTTTGTTATGAATTACCACATTCCTTTAGTAAAATATTCCTCTTCCAGTTAACCAAAACGCTCAGCTTCTTTCCACTCTGACATTTCCACATATTCTGCGCGCATCACTCTGCCCATTAACTTATTCAATCTACACTGAGTGAATTGGATTTTTCTCAACTAAGCATAATGGCCTCTAAGCCAGAGCCACATGTCTTCAAGGGCGGTCTAATTCGGCCCTAGCATGCACCACATTACGGTTTTCGTAATGGATCATTACAATATCTCATCGTGACATAGAAAAATTTTATACGTCATTTGGGACATATTTTTACGACTGGTTTGTTTTTTCATACAGGGCGGGCCTCTTTTCACACGCTGCGTTAAATTGCCATTCTCTAAATGTTTCACTACATTTACTATTCGGTTGATTTCGATCTAAATATTTTTTGTTGTTTTTTAGTGCCTTTCTGTATTAATGTAGTTTTTGTTTTCATGAATTTAACGTAAATTAATGTGTTGAAAATAAGATTTAAAAATGTGCAATGGACTAGTTTTCTAACAAGGGCTTAATTCAAGTCTAATTAGATAATTTGTAATATAGATGCCTTTTTTAGTTTATAGTAATAACAATATATGTATAATACAATTACATACGATAAAGCATAGGTAATATTATGTTAAGTTGTATTTGTCTCAGGATATTTTTATTTCTACTTCGGAAAAATACTTACTTTTTAAATGAAAAGAAAAGAATATACACATACATGAACTCTAAATATAATTTTCTTTTCCTTTTTTTGTGTCGTGCTGCAAATGTTTCTTCTTTTATATTCGCATGTCACCTAACTAATTTGATATTATAGTCATACGTCGCACCGGAACCGGGCGCGAAACGAATCGGGTACTAATTACCGAACATACCGCGACCACGTGGTGTGGCCCATCAGTCAACAAAAATAATTTCCATCAGTCCGTTTGCTTCACATCGTTCGAGCTATACTTTGCGGATGCGAGAAGCTATCGCCCAGGTTACATAAACGAATCGGGTAAAATAATTACTTTCAATTACTGAACATATCGCGACATGTGTGGTGTGGGGCCCACAGTCACTCACAATACTCTCCATCAAAGGCCCGTTTGCTTCACATCGTTCGAGCGGTCATATTTGCGACGCGAGAAGCTATCGTTCAGTTACATAAACAAATCGGGTACTAATTAATAATTACCGAACATATCGCGAGAAGGTAAATGGCCCACAGCCACTCACTTCATACTCTCTATCAGTCTGTTTGCCTGACACCGTTCGAGCTATACGTATTACGCGAGAAGCTATCGCCCAGTTACACAACAATGAATCAGAATCAAATAATTACTAATTACTGAATATATCGCGACATGTGGTGCGGCCCACAAAATACTCACAATACTTTCCATCAGTCTGTCTGCTTCTCTTTCGTTCGAGCTTACTTGCGAGGCGAGAAGCTATCGTCCAGTTGTTGCACAACCAGATCGAGTATTATTTACCGAACATGATTGATAGCATGTGATGTAGCCCATGAAGTCACTCACAACACTTTCCATCAGTCTGTCTGCTTCTCTTCGTTCGAGCCACTTAAGAGGCGAGAAGCGCTTCCGTCTAGCTGCACAAACAAATCGAGTACTATTTACCGAACATACTGCGGATGTGATGACGCTCACAGTCACTCACAATTACTCTCCATCAGTCTGTCTGCTTCTCTTCGTTCGAGTTTACTTATGAGGCGAGAAGTCATCGCCTAGTTGCACAAAACAAATCGAGGTACTTGTCACTGAACATAATACGGATATGATGTGGTTCATAGTCACTCACAACACTCTCCATCAGTCTGTCTGCTTTTTTCAGTTCGAGCTACTTGTGAGGCGAGAAGCTATCAAGTTCAGTTGCACAAACGAATCGGGTAATAATTACCGAACATACTGCAACATGTGGTGTGACCAAGGAGGATTTAGACCAAAATACTCCTTGGGTGTGACCCACAGTCATTCTCAATACGCTCCATGAGTCTGTTCGTTTTCACATCGTTCGAGCTTTACACCAGAGGCGAGTAGCTATAGCCCCAGTCACCATTGAAGTCTGTCTGTGTTTCACATCGTTCGAGTGAAAAGTTCGAGCTATACTTGCGGGGCGAGTAGCTATCGCCCAGTTGCACAAACGAACTGGGTGCCACTACCGAATATACCAATAATACTCGGATAGTCTGAACATCATCCTAACTTAACCGAACATACTTCGGGGTCATTTCTCGATGTCAATGGAAAGGGTGATAGGTCATACAACTATACCACCCAATATGAATATTGAAATTCAGAGAAATTTCATTGGAAGCTTTGAAGTTACAGTTCATTTTGTGAACATTGTTTCATCACAAACATTACACAGAGTAAAATATGTTGATGAAGGTTTATTTATTAGTTTCAAAATTGGCATAGTTTTATATCAAAACGACTAGGGCTTTAGTGCTAAAACTTTTAGTTTCATAATTACATATCTCACATTATAAAACAGATATAGATCGAAATTAAAAAAATATACATTAATAGAATAGCTTTTAGAGCATCACATATATCAAGTAAATATTATTAACGAGTACCTATGTCGTTTTGGAATAGTTACAAACTTTTGCCCTCGTCTTCCCCTGCGTGAACTTCGTTTTTCACCCATTTCCAAAATTCTATTTTCAGTGCCCACTTACGCTACGAGTGTATAAAGAACCTCTTTGCAAATTCCAGTTTCTACGTTCAGTGGTTTCGTACTCCGGTTTTAAATAATATATATCTACCAATTGTGTTTATCGACCGAGCGAGCGCAGCGAGCGAAGCGTCTCAGTTTCTACTAGCCGAAAATTCTTTTGTCTGTCCGGATGTTATCGCCTACAGGTCGCATTTCTGAACCGATTCTTATGAAATTTTGTGAGCAGGTTCGGTAATTTTATAGAATTTTTTAGTCGAGCCAGTTTTTCGAAATTTTATAAAATGGCGATAATATATAAAAAACCTTATATCTCAGCTATTAAAAAAACCAAAAATGTCATTAGACATTTTTGTTATCCTTATTAAGACGCAACTTTTTTGTATGAACAACATAGTGAAATTCAATAAAACCGCTATAAATCCATATATTAAATTCTTATACGATAGTTCACAAAAAAATCAATAGATGGCGCAGCAACGCTTTTAATACTCGCAAATTCATTTAAGAGTGACTTGATTTATTGGTTAAAATAAGATTGTTTGAATTGCGTATTTTTTTAAACTGAGTGCGTTTGACCTCTATCTTTCCTGATGAGAAGCATAGATGAGATCTAGGGTGGTACACGCAAACTGAAAAAAACTCAAGTATTTATTTGGTTAATGGTATTGTATTGTGTATTGCTTTGCTTGGTGGAATTATCTTGAACACTTGAAATAAATTTGATATCAAAAAACTTCATTGTATGATTAGAATCCTATTAAAAAAAGTAATATATACGTATATGTATATAATAGATTCGATTTCAAATTGAACTTTCTTTTTTGAACTTTAATTTTGTTGCGCAAATTACATAAATATACATATAACCAATAGGTCAAACCATGCATTTCTGACGACTGACGACCTCCGTGGCCTAACGGTCATCACGCCAGACGGCCACACCAGAGGTCCCGGGTTCGATCCCCGGTCGGGTCAAGATGGAACAGATTGACGTGGGTTTTGGATATTATCTATACATATATGTATTTGTTATAAAATATAGTATTGTTAAATTAGCATCCCGTAAAGTCTTGAACTTACTCAATCTGTGTGATTTGTCCGTATATATTTATTATTATTATTTATATTATTTCGAGGCGGAAAAGGCAGGTTTCAGTCAATTTTTTGTGGTATTGACCAACCACAAGAACTTTTTACTTTCTTTCCAGCATTGGTAGGTTGGTTTCAAAACTCTTCTAAGCCAGGGACACGGTAAAATATCGGTTATTTCGTGGAAGGGCTCGCGAGGTCTACTGTTCTCACAGAACCACTAGTAGATATATCTTTCCAATAAAATCACGAATACGAAGAACTACGATTGTATGTCTAAATCATGGAAAAATATTTATTAAATTTATTATTTAATTCTGTGGTTTGAAACAGTGTTTTCTTATAATATGTAACACAATACGATTGTATTTATTTTACACTAGCTGTCGCCCGCGGCTTCGCCCGCGTGAATTTTGCTAAGATGAAAAATCTTTATGTGTTCCAAACTGTTTCAGATATTTCGGATTTTCGATTTTTATACGTCTACAGAAAATGTTCATCAGATTAATTAAGTTTTGCTAAGGCGCCATTTCCATATAATATGTTGTAGTGTAGCTGGTCTCTTGGAGCTTTACATCAGATGTTCCATATCTTAATTTTTATACGTCAGAAGATAATGCTCATCAGGTTGAACGACTTTTACTAAGGCGCCATTTCCATATATGTTATAGTGTAGCTGGTCTCTTGCAGTTCTTCATAAGATGTTCCAGATCTTCAATTTTTATACGTCAGCAGAAAATGCTCATCAGGTTGAACGACTTTTGTTAAGGCACCATTTCCATATTTCTTATAGTTTAGCTGTTCTGTTATGGTTCTTCATCAGGTGTTCCAGTTTTCAAAATCAATTATAGCCTATATGTTGCCCAGACTTTATAGATATACAACTAAAAAAGTTTTATTCAAATCCGTCCAGTAGTTTTTGCGTGAAACGCGTACATACATACAGACAGACAGACAGACAGACAAGAAATTCCAAAAATTTTTTTTTGCTTTCTATTATTCTTTTTAAGTGTCCCTCCATCCATTTTAGTCAAAAATACTAAATGTACAGACAAAATATTTTTACTGTTTTATTATATGTAATGATAGAGAAACAAAAATGTATATTGATAAAATAATAACTAAAATTAAAATTGCATGTCCTAAATAAAAAAGGTTCACTCTAATTACGTCACATCAACACTTGTTTCAGACGCTCTGAATCATAAAGGAGCGTCTACACGGGGCGCAAATCAGCAATTAGCAGATAGTCGCGTGTCGTCAGTCGACGCATCCGCGAAGAAAATTTATCGCATCTTTGCGACTGCCGCCTCATTAGGCCGAATGGACAAAAACTTAATGTTTTATTTTCGACCGGCCGAAATGATTTGGCTTGTTGTGATTATATTTCACATTTGCGACAATTGGATTACATCTGAATAGTAGAAAAATGTATTTTCTTTATAATATAAAACAATATTTTATTAAAAAAATTAGCTGAATTGTTATGAAGCTTCCTGTGGTACTTACTAGACTATAGATATAGATTTTTTTTAACTATATATTTATATTATATATATATATATTCTTATATTGTATTCTTTGCTATTGCCACAGAATTAATATTAGTATTGCTTCCAAATCTTTAACTTTAAATATAGTAGGTAAAAAAATAATAATTCAGAAATGTATTCGGACTATGTAAGCATACAGAACGTTACTTAGAAGTTCTATATTTATATTCTTTGATGTATTAAATATACAACATAGAAACACAACGATTTATCAGTATAACCTATTTGCAGTATTTAATGTCGTGTCGTAAATATTGTAAAACACTTTTAGTACATGTTATGTTAGCACTGTAGCAGGATATCTATTCTATACATATAATAAAACAGTAAAAATATTTTGTCTGTAGGTACATTTAATATTTTTGACTGAAATGGATAGAGGGAGACCTAAAAAGAACAATAGAAAGCAAAAAAATTTTTTTGGAATTTCTTGTCTGTCTGTCTGTCTGTCTGTATGTATGTACGCGTTTCACGCAAAAACTACTGGACGGATTTGAATGAAACTTTTTTTGTTGTATAGCTATTAAGCCTGGGCAACATATAGGCTATAATTTATTTTGAAAACTGGAACACCTGATGAAGAACCATAACGGAACAGCTAAACTATAAGTAATATGGAAATGGTGCCTTAACAAAAATTGTTCAACCTGATGAGCATTTTCTGCCGACGTATAAAAATTGAAGATCTGGAACATCTGATGAAAAGCTCCAAGAGACCAGCTACACTATAACATATATGGAAATGGCGCCTTAGCAAAAATCGTTCAACCTGATGAGCATTTTCTGCTGACGTATAAAAATTGAATATCTGGAACATCTGATGAAAAGCTCCAAGAGAGATTTTTCATCTAAGCGAAACTCACGCGGGCGAAGCCGCGGGCGACAGCTAGTATAAAATAAAGTAGTCAATGTATCGCCACATGTATTCCACCTTTGTTACCAAAAGACCTCAGTTTCACCCGTTTCTTTCTATATATTCAGAACTAGCTGTGACCTGGGGCTTCGCTTTCGTGGGTATATCGGGATAATAAGTACCCTAAGTGCTATCCCTGGTATTTCTACTTCGTAACTCCTAAATTTCATCAATATCCGTCCAGTAGATGTTGCGTGATTGAGTATACTCACATTCTCATTATGTAGACTATCGTATTTATTTTAGTAGAATAAATTAATATTTCTTAGAATTAGCATGTGATGACACAAGAAAATTGTTCAGGGCCAGTTGAATCTATGTGATAAAATTAATTGTAGAATGTAGAGTATTGTAGAGCAGCAAAACAGATTCTTGATACCTATAAATCTCATTCAGCTTCTTACCATTTACACAACTATAGATTGCGCCTGATTGCTTTGATGTAAAGTTGAATGACCAATTAAATTTCAATACTAACTAGAATATACGAAGGTACCACGTACAGATTTCTAAGCCTTTCAAATTTGGCTCTCCTTTTAAGTCTGAGGAGTAGTTTAGAGTTAAACCAAACCTATTGATTTTACTACATAATAAAATATGCTACTATTATGTAAATAAATAATTAGTACTTGACTGATTAATGCTTGACCCAAAGTTCTGATGAGAATTGTTGCCACCAAGTTCAAAGTAAAGTTTGATTTGAGATTCTTGGCATGTCTTGCTTGTGTCAAATTCCCAAAAGAAAAAGTTAAATTGTTATTTTGAATATTTTAGGGATATAGTTTCTTGATCGTATCCAGGTACTTAATATTAACAGGATATATTATGCATATGCTTACTTCAAAAGTTTAATGTAACAACGCATAAAATAATCAAAAAATCTACTTAATTTCATCAAATGTTTGAAGTAATTACTAATTGTTACCAGGGCCTCAAAATTCTGTTTCTCAGCGTTCCAAATCGAATACGGCCTATGAGTCACTTAATTGGAGTTTGATGGTCCGTGTTGATGGTGTGTTCGATATCGGAAATAATAGGCAAACGATACACGTGCTATTTGGAAGTTAAGCGTTTATGGTTTTATGGAGTCGGTGAGATAATTGAATTTGTTTCTCACGAGATATGTGTAGGTGTAGGAAATGATTTTTGTATTTTAGATTTAATGGGCCTGGACTGATGTATTAAGATGATATATATATAAGTTTGACTACAATTAAACCAATCAATTGTTCCTATTCATGGGTTGTTTATAATGTCTTCTAATTTAGTTTATTGCTTCATTACAGATAGGTACAGTTATAGTATAATTTATTTATCTCTTACGGGGTAGACTGGTACGTGAATGCTGGTGTCCCTTGGTCGTGTTCTGTCCCCGACGCTCTTTCTTCTGCATATCAATGATATGCTTCAATCCAGCAGCATTCATTGTTATGCGGATGATAGCACGGTGGACACCTCTTATACCGGTCAAGCTAACATTTCTCGGGCGCGCGTCTCCGGAGTGTCGAACAAAAACTTGTGTCTGAGGTTGAAACTTCATTACACCAGGTTTCCAAATTGGGGTCACTGCAACTTGGTCCAATTTAACCTCAAAAAAACACAAGTTTGTGCGTTCACCGCGAAAAAAAGCCCCTTCGTCGTATCTCCTTCGTTCCAGGGCGCTTCACTAGGATACGCGGCCGAAGATCGAAATTCTTAGGCGTCGAGATTTCGTGCGACGTTCAATTTCGCGGTGGTCATCTTAAGGGAAAAGGCTAAGTTGGCCTCCGTACCTGGGTGTCCTAGGCAGAGCAAGGCAGTATTTCACATCGGCGCATCGCCTTCAGCTATACAAGGTACAAGTTGTGGGCCGCATATGGGATACTGCCCCCACCGTGTGGGCTGGGGCACCTCAATACCAACTTCTCCCTTCAGACCGCGTTCAACGTCGTGCGATTCGCATCGTCGATGACGAGAATCTTGTCAGCCGTCTCGATCCTCTGGCTCTGCGTAGGGATGTCTCATCCTTGGGCATTCTTTACCGAATGTATCATGGGGAGTGCTCTGATGAATTGTTCGACGTAATACCTGCCGCAGAATTTCACCACCGTACGTATCTGGATGACTGGCTGTCAACCACCGTACGTTTTAAAAGACACTTCGTGCCACGTACGACCAAACTGTGGAACCAACTTCCTGCGGCGGTATTCCCGAACCGATACGACATTGGAACCTTCAAAAATCGAGTCTACATCTTCTGGAAAGGCCGGCAATACTCCTGTAATAGCCCTGGTGTTGCAGTAGTCCATGGGCAGCGGTGATCGCTGACCATCAGGTGACCCGCTTGCTCGTTTGCCGCCCTATGTTATAAAAAAAAAAAAAAAAAAAAAGACTAAAGGCGTGAGACTCGAAGGCCTCGTTTCGCTGGATTTCTGAATATTGTTTTATTTTTTCCAAAAAAGTACAGCTAATCAACATAAGAATGCATTTGTACATTTTATTATACAATTATACACAAGTTTGAAAACAGGCGTGTAAAAAACAGGCTCATCGTGTGCGGCCCATCATCGCATAGTTTCAGAAGGCGGTAATTGCAGGGCAATGAGGCCTGAAGACTGAAGCCGCGCCTGAACACGATTTTCAATGCCTTTTTGTACGACGTATGAACGTTCTTAATTGCGCGTGAAGTAGTCAACTGTAGATTTTTAATTGCTGGGATAAGCAAACATTTTTTTGCTTTTTTATACAAAGTTTGTGAGACGGTTTTTTTTTATCCGTAGTATTTTGTTATATTAAATCAAATATTCAATAAATACATGATGAATTATTCCATAATGTATTGGCATAAAGTAGCGTAATATTTTAACAAAAATATAAAACTAAACTCTATATTCTAAATTTAAAATTCATTCATTTTTGATATATAATCAATTTTTAATACATATTTTTTTTTAAATAAAAATAAATGTATACGGACAAATCACACAGATTGAGTTAACCCCAAAGTAAGTACGATTCTATATTTTATAACAAATACATATATATAGATAAAAATACAAGAACTAGGACAATCTGAAAAAAATCATTTTCCATCTTGACCCAACCAGGGATTGAATCCGGGATCTCCGGTGTGATAGTGGTGTGATGACAGTTGGACCACGGATGTCGTCAAATTTATTTAGGAGTGATATAAAGAATGATTTTTGAAGATTTTGTATAACTACTTAACTAATCAATTTTATTGGAAGTGATCTTCAGTAATCGAAAGGGTTATAGAAAATTTTCCTGATCCTTTAAAGGGAAAATAGATTAGTGGTTGTAATTTCCCATTCAATAAAGCATTTTTAGAAATTCGAAAAAAAAAGTAAAATTAAATGTGACATTTTTTTTCTATCAAAAAAACGCAAACAACGAGATTGCTATTTATATGTAGAGTTTACTTAATATAGAAAGTATATCTAAATGTAAGCTTCTTAGAAGTTAGAATTATTAACTTCACATTTATGATTTTTTTCTCAATTCCACCAGTAAGCCCAATATGCAGCTAATATGGCCATCAAGTCTCGCGACTCTGTCTACCTCGCAAGGGACAATGACGTGATACTGCATCAGTTTCAGTGCCATATTTAAGATTTCCATTACAAGTACCATAAATACCTTGTAATGAATTTTTAGGGTAAGATTAAGTATTACGAAACCGCAGCCAAAATCGATGTTGTTTGTTTAAGCAAATAGGCCGTCAAAATGAAGGGTTTTGTAAGCCGGTCCACTGAGGCGTTGGCTGCTTTTTAATTAGAACCTCCAACTTACAAGGTCAATGAATCGACGATTTCTGATTATTTCGATACCATTGTTGATGAACGATTAAGGACTGTGTACATAGGATTTGTACAACGATTGTAATAAATTAAAAAAATATATGTATCGTACTCATCGTACTACTCCATGATCAGATCAAGATCATCATGACCAGATTTGCAACTTCGTTAGAGGAATCGCTGAAGTAGAGTTTAAGGCCCTAAATTTTCTAATTGGAAGTGTTTTTTTTATATTACAGAATGGGATATTTTGCAAAAAGATAAAGATAGCAAATATAGAAGACCTTTATTACAATTTCAAGTACTAGAACTTTAGAAGATTTGATAATTAAGTACTTGGTTTTTACTAAATTTCTATGAATGTAAAAGTTCAGTGTAGTAGAAGCCTTATTCTAAATACATTTATGCAATCCGTCCTTGCTTACTAAATGGTACCTATCATTGACACGTTCACTTAATTAGGGACAACCTGGCTAAAACAAGCAATTTAATTGCCCGCTCTCACTTTTTGCCACGACTGTACTGCAAAGTTGGGCTTACTCAAGCTAAAAAGTTCTAATTATTTCAACACTTTAGTACTGTGCTGTAAATTAATTATGAATATGTATTTACTTCTTTTTTATCAAGTATGTAAGTACAGTTTTGAAACTCTGACAGATGAGAAAATATTTAGGAATGCAACTTAACCTATCTAATTTATTTATTTTTCTTTTATAATTAATATATGTTCGTTTTTTATGTGTACCTACTGAATATGTGATGATGACAATAATGATTAGTTAGGACAGAATAATTTTTAAAGTTGTTCTGTTCTACACTCCAGAAGAAAAAGGAGATACATATATCAATTTGCAGGTATATTTAAAATTTCAATATCTATCTTATGAAAAGCAATGGTACTATCATCGAAATACAACTACACGGGTACTATCGACCAACTTGTTTCATAAATTGCATAAACATTTTTGTATTGTTTTCAGTAGGTTTGTTCAGTAGCACAAGTGATTTCGAAACACATTTTGACATTTACATCAAACTCAATGTCAAAAAATAATGGTATGCTGAAAAGTCATACAACACACGAAATAAAATTTGTATTGTGTAGCAACAGACCGACATTGCAATTACCTAACTCGTACAAGCACACCATTTCGTTTTCCGTGGTGTGGTGGTGACTCCGCCCCAAACAAATTTTGACCAATAGCCGCCAGCGCTGGCATAGATCGTGGTGGCAACACGCCTCATGTTTTTCGTCACGGCACAGCGACTCAGGCGCGACTCACACATTGTTAATGCAAACGCTCTGCGCTTTGAAGATACCGGATTCAGGCCCTAGTGCTATCTCATTCATACACCGGTTCTCGTTACAGATGTCAGAATTCTGTCAATGTTAGACCAAAATACTTGTTCGTACTTGCTGTCAGAAATTTTTGTCAGTGAAAAACTTAAAAATATAGCTGAAGTTTGAAAATCAAGCCAAAATTTTAAAAAGCTTCCTGCAGTTATTTTAGAGATCAATATACGGTTTTGACTGATCAATGCTTGTCTGTGCGAAGGAGACAAAAGATCAGGTGGGTGCAGTCTCGAAGAGGCTGCGGAGGCAGCCAATTTGACCATTTTTTGTTGGACCGTTGATTGTGAAAGATTACACTTGAGAGTCCGAAATACATCTTTACATCACACGTCAGTGGGCAGCACCTGGGCTGTCTTCAAAGTAACGCTTACGGATTAGACACACGCAGTTTCCCTTTATAATTATGTCTGCGATAGTAACCTGTGATAGTGAAAGACTGATTTAGTGAATTTGACTAGGACTTTTGAACGCGTCTGGACTAATTTGGTGCGAGAGCAGTTTTTGGCAATATTAATGGCGGTATGGCGACACTAAACATGACTCCATACTTCACTGGATACTCTTTTTCAAAGAATTTAAAATTTCAAATTCATCTATAAAACATTAGCTTAATCTTTAAGTTTATTATATTTTAGCTTTTCTCTTCACTACTATTATTTTTACATGATAGTGCATCATCTCTTATGATATTTTACCCTAATATTTTAATACATATTTATCATTTGCTTGTTTTTGTTTTTTATTTGTCTTTTGATTATCCTAGTGTTGGCTTTATCTTTTCCTGTTATAATGGTGAATTTTCATTGGTCTTCTAATATCTTAACCCTTTTTCCAATTTTCATTACAGATCTTCTTGCATCTTGAGCCTTTTTCACATGAATTGAAGTACAATTAATGTGAAAAGTGATAAATCATAAAATGTTATTATATTGTTTTTTTATTATGGGTATATAAACTGTAAAACTCTACCATATTTCATAAAACTTGTTATTGTACTAAGTTATAAGTGACATCAGATGCAATTAAGCAATGTCCAAATTTGTGCTCAAATTTGATATCAAACTAAATAAAATAAAGTAATGATTTGATGAAATTATTATCCTTTTCCGAAAACATGGAGCGAATAAGCAATAAATCAATTAAAAGATACAAAAACGATCTTTAGGACCAACTAACAGCTAGTTAGTGATAGATTACATAAGTGCGATGATTTCGGAATGACATAATAAAGATGAACGGTCCTGTTTTTTACGCCCGAAGTCCCGAAACGATCTTGATTAAAACTATAAAATCATGTAGAAATTATAAGGATTCAAAAGTGGCTTTTATTGCACTCAATATAACAATATTTCATCCTCGCGCGTTGAGGAATAGGGGCTGAGAAAGTAATTGCCTCTAATAACTAAAATATTGTAAGAAAACATTAACGTTGTTTTAAACTTTTTAACGAGAGATGGTCAAGGCCTAAAAGCTATAGAAAGCGATTGTCTCCTGTTTCTGTAAAGAATTTTTGTACGACTTCTCTATTGTCCTAGCTTCGGTCGTCTCTGAAATGATCTTGATCTTTAATTATAGAAGAATGATTGATCGTATGTTTGACGATTATTTGAATAACACAATTCATAAAATTTATCTTTTTGCATGTTAATATAGATGTTTATGTATTTAAATTTATGATAAACCGATTCTCGTGCATGTCTTATCAATAGTTAATTTGTATGTTATGATATTTGTTTGTAATTTGATTTTGATTTTGTAATTATTTATACTTTCGCAATCTTTTAAATAGAATATTTAATGTCTATTAATCGCACTGCTCTATGAAACGATTTTACACTTGAATGGAATAAATAACATGGACCAGTCATTATTTGGTTTTTTGTGTTTTACAAGAGAAGTTATTACCGCCATAAACGGAATGAATAACTATTGTCTCTAAATTGTTTTCTCTACTGGTCTCCCAATTTTATTGCTGGTGACATTTCTCTTGCTATCAAGTATTACACTAGGATCTTATATTATTTCAATGTACTATTAATTTGAGAGAAATAAGCTTTAACTCGCCTTCGCCTCAGAAGACAACTAAAATTACATAAAAGATCTAATTTTAAGGCTCGGTTTCTCAAAACTCCCTAACTTTAGTTAAAGCGAAATATATATTAAACTAGCTTTTGCCCGCGGCTTCGCTCGCGTGAATTTCCCACGGGAACAGTGCTTTTTCCCGGGATAAAAAAGTAGCCTATGTGCTATTCCAGGTCATTATCTACCTCTGTACCAAATTTCATCGAAATCCGTCCAGTAGATTTTTGCGTGATTGAGTAACAAACATCCTCACAAACTCACAAACTCACAAACCTGCCATTCTGACTCACAAATGGTCACAAACTCACAAACTCACATCCAAACTTTCGCATTTATAATATTAGTATGGATTCTTATATTACTGTGTGACTGTCAGAGAACGCACTTTAGTCAAAGCTACTGAACGTGAAGAGCTGAAATTTGGCATGTAGATTCTTAAAGGATTGTGTGTAGGACACTAAGAGAGAATTTCCCGGAAATTCCCACGGGAACAAAGTCCACGGGCCCATGCTGATTTACTATAATTACGGTTCAAAAGGAAATGCAAGACATAAATAAATGTCGAATATGCTCTTAATAACTTTAGTACATTTTAAATTAAATCCATTATTTACTTGGCGGCTGATCTTTGAAATAATTTCAAGAGCTTGTCGTCAATATAAATAACAACAAGGAACGAAAGCTGCTCAAAAAGCTCTCAGTACTGAAACATTCTTTATCACATAAATCATTAACATACGAAAACATTTCGACGGTATTGTTAAAAATATCATTCCGAATATGGCCTGTTTCGTCTAAATTAATTAAAAAGAAAGAAATCGGATTCATAAAAAGTTGAGAGAGAAGAAGTTCTTTTATAAATGCCGTGACTTCATTTTTGATCGCACAGAGTTGCGTCAGTTTTTCTCGCAACGACTCATATTTAACAATTGTTGTAATTATCGGAACACTGCCTAATTTACTGCTATAACAATGTTTACCCATCACTAAACATAATTATGTAATGTTTTAAAATAAAGTTTGAGAATTAGCTTCTACACCTCAATAATAAAGCCAGCTGGTTTGCCAAGTTCTCAGTCTCCTGCAACATTATGTCCCACAGACCAATTCACTTCTAAGGATATTTATGTTCAAGTCAGCCATACACTCAGTATAGTTGCTTACACAAATAAGTTAACATATACGATTGAGTCACATGACCCAATAACAAAGAATCTGACATAGGAGTGACACAAGACGAAGCCGAGCGGCCGGTTTTTTGGTTATTAAAAATGTTTGAAATTTTTAATTCGACTTAAACCTATATTTGAGTGTAAGTCAGGCTTAGTGTCAAAGACCACATCCATCAGCCAGGAATAATAGAAAACATTTGTTTAATACGCAAAGCTGTTAGTCAACCCCATTCAGGTGCTATTTGCTGAATTTTGTTTCGTTTATTTCCAATTTGTTTGTATTATTTTTTTTACAAGACCAAGTTGCATGATGTAAAAACATTATGTGCTTACTAAACTAATGATAAAGTTACATCAGTCAGACCACCATGGCAGCTAATAGATGCATACCGATGTAGATAAATATCGTAGTTATAACCTAAGTACCTACGCTAATGTCGGTATTAGTCCGCATAATATAATAAGATGAAACACGGCGATCAGATGCGCTTAGGGAATGCAATCTCGACCCGAGATTGACGAATCGAGATCTCGTCTTAAAATTTGAATTCGAGATTGAGTCATTCGAGATCTCGTCAAATAATCCGACGAGATCAAGCGAGATCTCGATTTAATCGAGATTTGACTTACATTTTAAAAATACCTTATTATTTGATAAAAATAATTAAATTTAATAAAAACTACCTACCTATGTGACTGTTATCAATTTTGTGTAGTATAAAACTCAATAAAAATTGGGCAAACATTTAAAAAATCTGCTTTATTAATGAAAATGTGTCTGAAGAGATACAACAAAATAAATGATATTAAATGTTATTGTTTTGAAAATAACTTCTCAGGAAGCACAGAGTGTTCAAGGTATCATCAACCAAGCGGCACCTAATATCTGTAGCAATATATCCGGCGGCTGAGAAAGCCCGAAAGCCCGCTCGGCCTCCACGCTGGTTGGAACTACAGTAAGAAGGCTGTTATATGCGAACTTCAAGTACTGCCCTCTTTCTCCGCCGTACTCAAAAAGATTCATCTCTTTTTTTAACAGATTATCCATATTATCATTTGGTATAGCTTTCGGTTGCGCGTCAGCGCAGCGCGCTGTTGCGCACGTACGTACTTTTTTCCATGCGCGCTCAATCTCGATCTCGAATGCGATCTCAATAGATTTGGTCGAGATCTCGAACGATATTTTAAAAATGAGATTATCTAGCTTCGAGATACCTGAATGTCGAGAAAATACTCGAGATCTCGCATAATCGAGATCTCGCGAGATCCAGATTGCATTCCCTAGATGCGCTTGCGGCTAGGTGACTCCGTCGCCGATACCAGCCTTGTAATTTCCTCGTGAACGGGTAGCTTCATATTGCAACCATTTTCTCCTGCTTGCTTGTATGTGATGCAATTTGCTAATGCACGTTGTGATTGTCCTTTTTGAAATCCAGAATTTTATTTTTCTCATAATTAGAAAATATCTCTCCATCACCTAAGATAATTTAAGCACCTTTAAAACTAACTAGATGAATAATAAAATATATTTCGAATAATTGTAACATCTTTAATCAATCCAAAATAAAATTAACTCGAGAGATATTACAAAACATATTTCTGACCTCCATAAAGAGTTCAGTACCATAATCAAGGTTTAGTCACATTCATATCAAGCCAGACAAGCGGTGCAACATCTTGCGCGCACGCACACCGCGGCGCACGGATCAAAAGGCACCGACAGGCTCTTTTAGCCGTGCATAATATGACGCGCTCCCCCGCCCCTGCCGACAGGCGAAATGCCTCGCCGAATGAACCACCTCCAGGTCTTACTTAAGCCATTACCATCGATAAAATATTAACAAGTTATAGATGGCTATTCACGTACCCCATTGAATCTGTACCTCACCAAATTTGTATTATATTTAGATGGCGCCACTGGAGAAGTACATTATCTCGGTTTCTACTATGAAAAATTCCGTGTGTCGCTGCAGTCGTAGTTCGAATACCATGCGAGTTAGTTTATATTGAGGCAATAGATGGCACCCATCTCTACAAACTACAGTAGGTACCTACCTATGGCAATAGATGGCACCACCATCTCTACAACTAACAGTAGGTACCTACGATGAGACGAATAATAATCAGCCGCTCTCCACACACGCAACGACTATAAAATTATTTATTTATATGTAGGTACAAGATGACATATAGCTCTGGGCTAAATCCTTTGATAGAGCGATATAGTAGTATTGCGATTTCTAAATGAAAAAGAAAAGAGTGGCGTGTTTTATTCTTATCACAAATTGCCTCACAGATTGCATACTCTTACCCCCGGTCGCTCAGTGGCAAAACTGGCAAATCTACGCTAGGTACTTTGTATAGTCTGACATTAGGGGCTCATGCAGCGGTGCCGGCGAGTATCGCGCGACTTCGGTTGCTCCGACTCGCGGCGATCTCGATTGACAGTATATAATATAACTAAACTAGCGACCCGCCCCGGCTTCGCTCGGGTTGTTCAATATATTTGTTTTTAGGGTTCCGTACCTCAAAGGCAAAAAACGGAACCCTTAGAAGATCACTTTGTTGTCCGTCTGTCTGTCAAACTTTTTTTTCTCTGCGGAAACGCTTTAAGTATCAAATTGAATATGTACTCGGATCCAACGGTCATTTTGAGCAAAAAAATAATCAAAATTATACGTCAACGCGATCAGGAGTTATTGCATATTTTGTAGATTTCAGACAGCAATCAAAACCTATGGGGTTCCCGTTGACCTATAATTATGAAATTTGTCAAAAAGCAAAGTCTAACAGTACTTATACAGGAATAAATCTGAAAGTTGTAAATATATTGAAGGAAGTTAAAAAAAAAAGTTTTACAAACTTATTTTTGCGCTCGATGCAGTATGAATCCTAGAGAACCCGAATCTGCAAAGTTAAGTTTGTTGTTTTGCGTGTAACGGAACCCTCGGTGCGCGAGAGTTTGAATCGCATCTTGGCCGGTTTTTAGGGTTCCGTACCTCAAAAAGTAAAAAAACGGAACCCTTTTTGAGTAAGATCACTTTTTTGCCCCGTCTGTCTGTCAAACTTTTTTTTTCTCAGAAAAAGCTTTACAGGCGCTACTCAAGCGCTAATCAGAGGGGGTGAGGGGGCGGTACGTAAGCTCCACCTTAAAGTCCGACACAATAAGGTTAGCTTTTCGAATTTTCTATAATTTGTGTTTTTGCTAGCGAGTTTTCGTCATTTTGGCTCTTAGGGTAATTATTTTAGGTTTTTTTTTAATTGTGATAAAACACTAAATATATTTAAAAATAAGCCGATATCGTTTTAAATAATTGTAGTCTATATTTAATTCTTTTAAAAAATCTACTGTTATCGCTTAAATTACGGTGATTTTCGACGATAAAGAAAAAAACAGGATTATGTATAATTTTTTTTATCTACTCTTATTTATTTTATTTGTCATTTGATTCCATATAATTTTAGTATAGTATTTTTCTCTTTACGGGATATTTTTACTGCTTCAGTACTTCTAACCTATGGTACACACTTGACGTTTAAAGACAGTACGTTTTCGGAAAATCCTGATTGGGTATATCCTTAAGATATCAATTTGAAATTAATATCGAATACTCGGATCCATGGTCTCTTACAGCAAAAAATAATCAAAATATACGTCAACGCGATCAAGAAATATTAGGTACCGTAAATGTGGCGAATTTTCGTATATTTTGTGATTTCAGGCAGCAATCAAAACCTACGGGGTACTTCCCGTTGACCTAAAATTAAGAAATTTGTCAAAAAGCAAGATCTAACAGTACATACACAGGAATTAATCTGAAAGTTGTAAATATGTTGTTGGAAGTTTAAAAGTGTTACAAACTTATTTTTTGCGCTCGAAGCAGTACTGCAAAGTTAAGTTTGTTTTTGAAATTAGTAGGTCTTTTAGTGAGAGCTATAACGTAAGATGCTTTGCGATGTACGGAACCCTCGGTGCACGAATTTGACTCGCACTTGGCCGGTTTTTTTAATGATATTTACGTTAATACATACATCGTACTAAAATAAATACTGATAAAAACATACGAAAACGCGCCCGCTCAGAGATAGGTACCTAAACTCCATTTATTCTTACCAGTCCTATCATGTAAACAATCTTACCATATCGTTTTATGATTTTACAACAATATAAATTAAAATAGCCTTTTTAGGAAATTACTTTCGTGGTTAATAAATGTTTTACTTTAAAATGTTTAGGTTTGAACAAATATTTGATTTATTTTCAACAAAATTCAACAAAAAGTACTGTGAAGATTGTTTACATGATAGGACTGGTAAGAATAAATGGAGTTTACCTATACTGCGCCTTGAGTCTTCGCTAGATGGTTTCGCGGCGCGTTGTCTCGATTGTCGTTCTTTAGATAACTCGTAGTATTTCGGAAACTATTGATCCAAATTACATGCAGTAAAAGGCCAATATTAAATATATTAAGTACTTGTGACGACAGACTTGTTTATTTGATAAAGATTAATAAATTGTGGTTAATATCACCAGTTAAAAAACACCTAACGATTTTAATTATTTTTAAAACATAAAAGTAGTTACTGTGGCTGAAATATAAAAGCTAGATATATGCTATCGCGGACTTTTTTGTAGACTTATTATAGATACATAATTCTTCCATATATGATTTTGATACATCTCTTAGGAATTGGACAGCGTTTTCGATGAAAGCTGCCGGGCGGCTAATTTTTTCCGACTATCTTATTATCGTCATATTTCAACTAATATACACAAAACCTAAACAAAATTATGCACTAAAACCTTCCTCATGAATCACCTTATTTATTAGTGAAAAACCGCATGAAAATCCGTTCAGTAGTTTTTGAGTTTATTAATTTATATTGTTGTAAAATCAAAAAATGACATGGTAAGATTGTTTACATAATAGGACAATTATGAATAAACGGACTTTACTTGTTCGTCGCTGGCTCCAATGATATACTATATAAACAAGAGGCAGATATGTTATAGGCGCGCGCGCTGTGAAGACTCGAATACGACCCAATTGGAACGTCTTGTAATCAGTCTGCGCCAAGCGCCTCGTCGAGCGTACCGCGTCGTAAGTTCCTGTGTCCTTACCAAAATATATTAAAAATGCCATCGTGTGTGTTTCGAAAGTGTACCAATTATGATTCTAAAGTTAATAAAGTACAAGGGATCTCTTATCACATGTGAGTATGCAAAAATAGTTTGATTGTTTAGTATATTTCAATTATTTTTCACTCACTGACGCCATGTTCAGACAAAGAAAGAGAGATTCTAGTTTTGACGTGAGAGCGACAAGGATGCGTGCGCTGCGGACATAGATTAGTTAGTGCAGAATCGAATACTGATGGTGACTTCAATGCCTAAAATTAATGTTCAGTTGTTTTTTATTATTGTTCGTTATTATAATAGCTATCTAATGTGTGTAATGGACTAATTTAATAAACATTAAAATAGTTTCACTGAATTCGATTTTCTACTAGGTATTATAATACATTATACTGATAATTGAGGATTACTATTGTTTTTCTTTTTATCAATTAGGTTTCCGAGTTTTTTCCGACACTGAATTGTTAAATATTTCAATATATATGATTTACTTTTATAAGATGTTTTATTTTTTACCCATGTACTTTCTTTTCAAATAAGTGTCCTCTCTACAACAAAAAATGTTACTCTATGCATAAGAAACGTTTGACGAGGAATCATTGAAAACTATTGCTATCTCTTTCATTCGCATGCTCTTTTATATCTTTTGTCTTACTTATCAGTAAAACTTGTCGATGTGTGTAGTTTTGGATTGCTCGGAACAGAACTAAAACGCAAATTACTATGAACGTAACATATCTGTATTATAATATATCATTGGCTGGCTCTCATAGTACGCATACCTACGCAAGTTTCGAGTTCACAGTACCTTGTTAATAATAAAAATATTACGTAACTGAGAGTTACGTAAAGTTGGACTTCGATTAATATTTTTATCATTTATCATTATCACCCAATTTGATGGGTGAAAACAGTTTATAATAAAACTATTTATTATTTTAGAATAATAAGTATACCATGTTCTTTTCAGTACTCCTAACTATGTGTTTACGAAATTTTATGTAGATTGGTCCAGTACCTAGATAAAGCGTGAAGTGAAGAGGTAATAAACAATATCATTTCCACATTTATACTGTTAGTTAGGATGACGTCTTCTGAGCTTCTACCTAATCTGAGAAGAGGCAATTTTTTTCCAATGAAGAATACCGAATCATATATTCGTGACGAAAATTACATTAATATGTTACTAGCTTTTGCCCGTGTCTTCGCCCGCGTGAATTTCCTACAATGAACAGTGCATGTCCCGGGATGAAAGGAGGAAAAAATAAAATTTATACCATGTGGTAGGTAATTTAATGCAGATTAATTTTGCCATTGACAGTTTTCTTCTAGATTAACAGTTTTTGTTCAAAACGGAGAAAACCGTGCAATGACATATTTTTAATGAAAAGGGGGGAAGGGGGGGGATTGGTCTGACACCGGGCAAAATCGTGCTCAGCAGGGTCGAATTAGTCTAAAATTATCCGGTGTCAAACTGTTACATTCCATGCCGTTCAAAGTCGTAATTTTCGAAAAATTCTTTTAGTCTATATACCTAACGCGTGGAGATTAAATATTCAAAGCGCGTGGCCTTGAGCGAGTGATGGACGCCTGGCAGTGGCAGTGGTTGCTTGGCAACGGAGCCGTACCTCGCCCGTCGCCCCGCTTTCCCCGCCGTCAATAACTTATTAAATGTTGAGATTTTGAATGAAATCAGCGGGATTTTTAATTTGTTGAATATAAAAGCCGAGTTCGACACACGACATGAGTAGGTTGAGTTTGTAGGTCTACGAACTTTTGTTATACGAGTATAATATGTACAGATAATCATTTTTCAAACAAATTTTTATTTGAATCACTAGCTGTTACCCGCGGCTTCGCCCGCGTGAGTTTCACTTAGATGAAAAATCTTTTTGTATTCCAAACTGTAGTATAACCTAAACTACAGTACTACTCAAAATTTCAGCCATTTGGTTATCCCGTGTCCCGTGGGAATATATTAGGTATTCGTAGTACAATCGCGGTGTAAGAATGAATCAAAAGTGATATTTCATTCAATAAACGATCTTCGTCTGCTCGTTATCTACAATTTTCAGTGTACCACTACCCTTTTAACTACTTTGTGGTACCACTACTCCCACCCCGAGTCCCTATTTGTCCTATCCCGTATCCTGTCTTTTTACACGTCAGCAGAGAATGCTCATCAGGTTGAACGACTTTTGCTAAGGCGCCATTTCCATATATGTAATAGCTAGTCTCTTGGAATTCTTCATCAGATGATCCTGATCTTAGATTTTTAAACGTCAACAGAAAATGCTCGTCAGATTGATAAACTTTTGCAAAGGTACCATTTCCATATTTCTTATAGTTTAGCTGTTCTGTTAAGGTTCTTCATCAGGTGTTCCAGTTTTCAAAATCAATTATAGCCTATATGTTGCCCAGGCTTAATAGCTATACAACAAAAAATGTTTCATTCAAATCCGTCCAGTAGTTTTTGCGTGAAACGCGTACGCGTTACATACATACAGACAATGATATATTATTGTTTATATAGTATATCATTGCATACAGACAAACAAACAGACAGACAGACAAGAAATTAAAAAAAAATTTTTTGCTTTCTATTATTCTTTTTAAGTGTCCCTCTATTCATTTCAGTCAAAAATACTAAATGTACAGACAAAATATTTTTACTGTTTTATTATATGTATGTATAGATTATTCGAATAAAAATTTTATTTGTGAAAATTATCCGCGGATTATTGATTTGTAGAAATAACAAACATAAATGAAGAAGAAGATGATGGTGAAGAGTCCACCAATAAACTAGGTACCTACTTAGGCAACATTTTTTTTTCTTTAATTTTTTAAACACATGTTGATTTATTTTGATTTTCATTTTTAAATAGGTGTTTCAAGTTTGTAGTAACATTTGACATTGCATGAAATGAAATATAGATAAGAATTGCGCCATCTATTGAATGTATGTGGTACTACTTTGTGGTAACACGAAGTTTGCTTTGATGATTATAATTTTTACGACAAATTGACAAGATTGATACTGGTAGCGACATCTAGTTAGTCAAGAAAAATAGTTATGTGAGGCACACTTTGATGTATGAAGAATATGCATCTATACTTTAGTAATATTTTATCGATGCCATTACTTATGTCGATCTATTAATAAACAAATTGATATAACGGATGTTACGGCAACAATTTCATTCAATTTAAATCTTTGGAATAAATTAATCGAGCCTTGTTATACGACGCTCTTGTTCTTTATTGGGTGCATGAAAATAGTACGATCATTCATTCATTAGAAAGTAAAGCGTTGACGGTTTATCTTACTAGAACTAAGATAATTTAGATTGATATTGGTAATCCTATCTCAAGGTTAATTTTAATCCATCACATATAAACTTAAGCTTTATAGTTTGCATTTTTCCTATAATTTCAAGAAACATCAGAATTTGTTTTCACTAAGCTGATTGCTATCAGCTCTACATTTGTTGAGTAGATTACCTACGATCAAATGTGGTAGGCACACATATGGGTTTTCTTAAACATTAAAACAAACTTCAGCATAGAAATCAATCAAGTAATATAGTTGGAGCTCAACATTAGAATGAATGCCTTCATGACTTAATATTAATGAAAATATTAAAACTAAAAAAAATATAAGCCCATGAATTCAATCGGTTCATAATAACAATACAGATTTTAAAGGCATTAATATAGCACGGGCAAAGGCGGGAATCGTAAGCGTTGAAACGATAACGATCAGACTAATCGAAGCCGATTGGAATCTATAGCCCGCGGCGACACGCGCCTTTCGCGACACCACTCCGTGTTATTGTACTTGCCTTTCTCTTGAAATGTTCATTAGTTGTGCGGTTTACAGTATATTTTTATCACTTTAGTGGGTATTTTGCTGAAAAATAGAAGAATGGCTATCATAAAAATAAACTTACCTATAACTATAACGATTGAATCATCTATAATATGCTATATTGTAGTACTTGTATAATTAAGGGCAAATTTTTCGATCATCAATAGTAGATTTTACAACAAGTGCACAAAACGAATCATTTTTATCCGAAGGCGAGGGCTGATAGTAATGTCGAGGATAAAAATCGTTTTGTGGACGAGTTATAAACTCTGCTTTTCACTTCGATTGCGAGGAAATAAATCAAATTGAAGAAATTAATAAACACACGAAAAAACAAGAGCTGTTTCCCGCCGCTTTATTTTTTGTTAATCTTACGACATTGATAGGCTTGGGCTGCAGACTTATACAGCCTACTATTAAATTAATTTTGTAATAATATTCTTAAATTAATTAAATAACATACCGTACTTAAATTTAAATATTAATATCTTTTATGTCTTAAAAAACACATAAGGCAAATAAATTAAAAGTAAATATTATATAATAACTAATTCTATCCATAAACATTTTTTCGTGTTTGGCTGTATGGCTCATTTTCTTTGCCTTAATATAGATACATTTATGAGTAGATACGTTAATGCCCTTGTGCACAAAATTCGATTTTGTGCAGCCTATATCCTGCACAAATAAGCACTTTCAGAGCATGAGAAGTGAAAATAAATGTTATCTGACGGATAATGTGTAAAGCGACTAAATTGTAGGGTCATGTCATGCCTACAGTGCAACTGACGCAGTGCTGTCAACTTATTTTAGTCATTCTATAATTTAACTAGTTGATAACATTTATTCGATAATTGAAAAATTAGCCCTAAAAGTAATCATTTAGGGTAACAAGGCATTATTTTAAACTTCACTAGAAGTAGTTAGTCTATGGACAAAGATAAAAAACTGTTCCTTGATATAAAATAAAGAGTTTATAGTTGCGTCCTTATCGGCTGGCTCCACAGCTCACGCTCACGTCCTCCATCGATCAGGGTATCATTGTTCCATTAAAATTGCGTAAATTCTCCACAATTACTGTCGACATCATGAAAACTTGCTTCGATAAACGATCCTATCAAGGTCTAGAGCCTGCGAGCCGTACCTACTTCATGTGCAATTGTGCATTTCATATTTTGGTGCTTAGGTTTAAATAGTGTGGGCTGAAAAATCTATTTTTCTTCACTTACAATCAGTTTTCTTATTTAATTTTTTTATATGCTTAATATTAAAAGTAGATCATTTATATTTATCATTATAAGGTTTAAATTTATTATCTACTTACATAAAACGTCCAGCCTATACAGTGGATAAGAATACATTTTTGAAGTATTTGATTCATTGATTGATTGAAAAATAACCATACTGGGCAGAAATTCAAAAGTAAAGGAGCTCTGTCAAAGAGGGTTAGAGGTTTGAATATTGTACTTTCGACTCTATAACTCTACGATGACGACAGTTAGAACAATGGCTTCTTATACGACTACTTCTTGTAAAAGTTTTATTGCTGCAGAAGACCGTAACGCAAGAATAGCTTGAACATTGATTTATACTTACCCCTTTGATTTGAAATAGAAATAGAAATATTTATTTGCAATAACACGGTACATAGGATAGGATAAAATAATAATATAAAAGAACAACATGTTACACCATCACTGGCATGCAAATTTTCAAACAATTCACACAAGCATTTTAATTAATTAATACATCAGTAAATAAAAAAAAATAATAATAATAATTTAGTAAATTTGATTTTACTAGTTGTTTTTTCCTAAGTTCTCAATTACTTTTAAGATGAAAATAAATTGAATAAAATCATCCCCCGTCATTTCAATCTAAATTCAAAAGATAAACTTACCTGTAGGTAAGTTTATCTTTTGAATTTACCAACATTTCAACAATTTTTTTTTTAAATCCTAGTCTGTAGGCTAGGATTTAAAAAAAATTGTTGAAATGTAAGTCCATATTTCTTACATATTTGCCACATTGCTTAGTGCTTCCTACAGTTCATTATGGAGTTTCTCAGCGGCAAAGTGACTGCTGTAAAGAGTCCGCTTCGTGTAAGAAAAGAACGGAATTCGTCAAATTAGTACATAGCGCGCTATGAATACATAATGAGGTCAAACAGGGCATTTTCAAACAGACCATTATATTGGAATAAAATATTCAGATCCATTCATTACTTTTAGGTATATTCGGGACTAGACGCCGACAGCGGGTTTGAACAGTTGGCCGCGGGTTCAATGGAAGATGCATGTGCGTTTAAAACAAATTAGTAGAAGGGTTTTTGTGCCTCTTTGCCGCTCTTGGAGTGCTTCTGTATGGTCCTGTTTATTTTCTATGTGCATTGTTAAATCGCTCTATGTTCAGTGATAAGGTTTAGATTAGGAATGATTTATTTATTCTTGTATGCTTTCTATAAAGGGTTTTGATCATAGAAATAAATCAATAAATATATACGGACAAATCACACAGATTGAGTTAGCCCCAAAGTAAGTTCGAGACTTGTGTTATGGGATACTAACTCAACGATACTATATTTTTATAACAAATACATATATAGATAAGCATCCAAGACCCAGGCCAATCTGAAAAAGATCATTTTCCAACTTGACCCGACCGGGGATCGAATCCGGGACCTCCGATGTGGCAGTTCGGCGTGATGACCGTTGGGCCACGGAGGTCGTCACAGAAGTAGGAAGTTAGGCGGCGAAGGCTCTTCCTACTCTTATGGTTTTGATACTAACATACAATATCCATACTAATATTACAAATGCGAATGTTTGGATGTGAGTTTGTGAATTTGTGAGTTTGTGAATTTGTGAGTTTGTGAGTTTGTGAGTTTGTGAGGATGTTTGTTACTCAATCACGCAAAATCTACTGGACGGATTTCGATGAAATTTGGTACAGAGGTAGATAATGACCTGGAATAGCACATAGGCTACTTTTTATCCCGGGAAAAAACACTGTTCCCGTGGGAAATTCACGCGGGCGAAGCCGCGGGCAAAAGCTAGTATTTATTAATTTGCATTAAAGGTTTATATCTTCATTCGGAGGTAAAACTCCATCATCCTTTTTTAACTGCAACTGTACAAAATAATTACTTACATCAAATCGTTGCCCTAAAAATCGTAATATAACTGTATCTTTTCGGCAGATTCCGAGAGATATTTACCCATACTATTATAAACCGCTATGTAACGCATGGAAGTATAATAGAATTGATTTGATATTCGATTGCTACATTTTGTGGCCACGCGACCACGGCCACACAGCCTCCTCAGGCTTGAAGAAGGCTTAATGGAATGACAACGCCTTTGTAAACGCCGACCAATTCTAATGCCTATTCAGATGGCATTTCACCTCTTTGTTGCTTGATTTTGGATAGTAATAGGTTATTTTATTAGTGTATAGATGAATTTTAACAGGTTACGAAAAGAAATCTCGTGTCAATCGAATTCCAACATCTTTTTTGTTATAACAGTCACGAGTGGATCCGATTTACTTAATGACATCATGTTGGTTTGTAGATTTGTTGACCGAATTTAATTATTTGACCAAATAGATTTCAATATCTCGCTATGGTGGATGATGTATTTATCTTCAATACTATTGACCAGTTACCATTAATAAGCTTCTTGTTTCCTAAATGCATTGTAATAATATACCAAATTGTTAACGAAAATGCTCATGACACGAGTCATTACATTTTTAAATAAAGTCCACAAGCAAATTTTCATATCCTTTGAGTGAATTTACAAAAGTAGCTTTATATATGTTATAAGTTATTCGGATTAAGTGCGTGGTAATCATTGTAATTTCTACACTATCGCATTGGGTGTACCTGTAATGCTATGTGTATATAAGAATTAAATAAATAAATATTAGTAACCAATATTGAGTACTTGAATTTGCAAAATAAATTGCCATAAAAATAAACATAGGAAGTTGTAACTATACATATTTATTATGAGTATAAAGGAGTAAGCAAAAGTGAAAATATAAATGGATACTTATAACTAAGTAACACTCTGAACTATGACCAGGATTCGAAGAAATCAACTGCGCGTCGTTCTTTATCGACTCATATGACTTACGAGAAGGAAAGCGGCATACTATGACGTACAGCCTCATATAAATTTTACTATGGCCACATTAATGTCGCTACGTGAAATTGATTTGCAGGCAGAAACATATTATGATTGTGAAAACGGGGTTTACGATTTATTTACACATTACGATATCGACTTCGTACATTATAAACTATCAGTGTTACGTTGTTAGCAAGTACACGTGGAAAATTCGCCAGGAAATCGTACTTTTGTCTCAGCGGAGTGGCAGAAAATCGTGTAATTTAATTACCTATGTTTACTAGTGCACAATATGCTAAGCAACATTACCGTCGTTAAAAAAAATCGGGCGAATAATTTGTGAGTTAATTATTTAATTATTTATATATTTCATATAGGTACTCATGTTATGTAGGCCTTGATGGATAGCTGTATTTGTTATATACTTATAAACGTAAGCAATAATAAATAATAGCTACATGATTGTGATTTAAATGCAACATATTTATTCTGATATCAATTTTCTGTCATGCAAAAACAATTTCCAACAACAATATAGAATTTATAGAGTTGATCGCTGTTTTTTAAAAAATAATATAGACTAGATTGCACAACAATTTTGAATTGGCAATTAAATCAGGCCCAAGTGCAAACAAATCTCTCCAAGATGGAAGATTAAGAAATTCAATTTTCTACTAACAATGCCAGATAACTTAAAAGTACCACGAAGGTTGATGAAATTGTAATTGTTAATTAAAGTTGACACAGAAATGCGAATGGTGAATTGGAAATCTTCATTTAAGCGGTCACGGTTTGCCTCTTGCGTTTTAGCATTAAATGATTGACTCTGTTTCAATTTCATCTAACACGAATGCGGCGGTCGAACGAATCGATACACGATTATGTGATTGTGAGAAAATTTTATGCGTTATTATGTCTTTGCTTGCTTAGTATGTGCCTCAGTTTCAACGGGACAACGGTGTTATGAATAAAGCACGTAAGTTATAGCTTAGAAATTTATCCAGTATTTTTTTGTAAATGTTATTTTTCATGCTCCAAATTTTTGTGCCACCCTGGTAGCTAGTATTGTCAAAATCAACTTGTGCATGATCCAAAAGTACTTCCGGACGATTAGTTTCCAATGAATGTTTGAATTTGTTGTTAACTTCGCCTCCTTTTGCGTTAATAGTGTTACAATGTTTGCGAATTCTATTACGCATTGTGCACTCCAGACCCGCTTTGTGTGTTTGTTGTGTGCCTTTCATCGATTGTGCATTTGCTGATCCTGTTTCTCTCTGTATTGAGTTTTCAACCGTTTATTCCATTTGTCAGTTACGGACTTGCATTTATTGATGAATTGATTTGCTATTACAATATTGAGTATTTTTCCGCATTTTGAAAATTCTTGGTGGTACACTGGGGAGATCAATTTTTTTATAATATCACCGAACATAGCCTCATTCTTACTTGCCAATAATGAAACATTATAATGAAGTGATACATTAAAAAGCCACCCACATTTGTATAGCGGGGTTATTATGGACACGTTATGCGTCATAAATATTTTCGGGAACATAAAATTAACACTCAAAAACATGGGCTTTCGAGGCACCGCAACGTCTACCAGCTCTAAAAAAAAAGTTGGATGCCTCGCAGAACCACACCGCGGTCCAGCTTTGCTACAAAAGATTAAATTTATTCCAAGGGAACATACTTTCTTACGGTTACAACACAAGGTCCGAATTCAAATGCTGATCTAAACTTTCCTGATTCAAAAAGTTTTGTTTCATTTTTCTACGATATGTAACTTTATGATATTCGCATTATGGTTCATATTTCACTGCGTCTCATTTTACATCTCGGTTTCTCTCCTTATCAAAGGACACACTTGTTGACATGTTGTCTAATTGATTGGTGTTTCACAGCAGGGGACTAGGGCCTTACACGCAGCGGTGTCTTTGAGGAATTATTCAAAATTGATAAACTATAAATGCCTTCACAAGTGGAATATGCCACTGTTATTTCTTTTTTCTGTAAATTGGAACTCTTAATAGCTATTCCATTTGGTTTCATATAAAAAGTAATGTTTAAATTAAATATGTAATAGTTGGTTATCTCAATTTATATTAGCCCTATTTTTTTATCAGCATATAACAAAAAATAAGTCGTTTTCAAAACGTACAGCTTGTTACAAGATAAGTAGATAACAACGAAGATAACAACTTATTCATGATAGAAGTAAAAGAAAATCCCATTGGTATTTTCTATTTTCTTGTGAAAGCAGCTAACAAACAGAATGATATCGTTATTTAAGATACAATAAATCTGTTTGAAATCTTATTTTGAAATCTCATCACAAAACTCAATTTGCTCTATATTAGTATAATAGAAGCCGGAGTTTTTTTCGAAACGCCGTCATATTTCAATAGATATTAACGTGCAGGCACAAAGGCGAGCAAAAATCGAGGATTGGCGGTCTCCTTTGACGATAGGTGGTCCACCAGGTCTGTTCGCGAGTGATGTGATTATAATAGCGACACTTTATCCCACGTTAATAAATCCAGGAATATTACGATGCCAACTCCCAGCATTTTATTTGCAATCTTTATTGAAGAAACTTAATTACATTTCGATACCCAACACATTAAAACAATAATTAAAAATCTTGATGCCTTTCTTTATACTCCAGAAAAACGAAAATCACTGGATGTAAGAATCACATTTGTTGTCTGCGTTTCGTTTTTTGTTCAGCAAATATTCGTCGATACTCGTAAAATATAACAAGTCAAGACCGAAAATAGTTTAAGTGTTATCGTTTCAGCTTGACCGCATTCGTGTTAAAAGAAATTGGATACTCTTGGTCGAGAACACTTGCAATGAATCGTAAAATTACTAGGTGATCGAGGCCTACCGTCGACGGCAGACCGGCAAAGCCGACGTCCAAGTGACGTACTATCGCTTTGTGTTCTATAATGTATTGTTGTTATTGATGCTGTACGCGTTATTTGATTTCAATGGCGCTACTGGTTTTAGATTTGTATATTATAAACTCGTTCGTTCTCGATCTTTTGAAATCTTTTAAAAGTGGAATTTCCGTTCTTAGAAATTACATTCTTAATTATTCACAATTACTTTTTTATTATTGCATTAAATTGGTAAAAAAGTAGCGTAACAAAATTACTTAGGAAATAAAACCAAAATTACAAAAAAGTTATTAACTTTGATCGCATAGTGATGTGATAGTACACCACGTACTTGAAAAGCGAAGAAGCACTGAATTTTCTATTATGCTACTTTAAAAAACTCAGATCCAAACAACTGTTCCATTATTTTAAATTCATGATATTTGTCTTTAGGGCAAGGTCGTATGAACCAGCTCGGTGGAGTCTTCATCAACGGTCGGCCGCTGCCGAACCACATTCGTCTGAAGATCGTGGAGATGGCTGCGGCGGGAGTGCGGCCCTGCGTCATCTCGCGCCAGCTCCGCGTCTCCCACGGCTGCGTCTCTAAGATCCTCAACAGATACCAGGTGAGACTCTACGTCCCAACCAACTAGGGGTGTTTTTCATTAACCGTCGGCCGCTGCCGAACCACATTCGTCTGAAGATCGTGGAGATGGCTGCGGCGGGAGTGCGGCCCTGCGTCATCTCGCGCCAGCTGCGCGTCTCCCACGGCTGCGTCTCCAAGATCCTCAACAGATACCAGGTGAGACTCTACGTCACAACCAACTAGGGGGTGTTCATCAACGGTCGGCCGCTGCCGAACCACATCCGGCTGAAGACCGTGGAGATGGCTGCGGCGGGAGTGCGGGCCTGCGTCATCTCGCGCCAGCTCCGCGTCTCCCACGGCTGCGTCTCCAAGATCCTCAACAGATACCAGGTGAGACTCTACGTCACAACCAGCTAGGGGGGTTGTTCATCAATGGTCGGCCGCTGCCGAACCACATCTGGCTGAAGATCGTGGAGATGGCTGCGGCGGGAGTGCGGCCCTGCGTAATCTCGCGCCTGCTGCGCGTCTCCCACGGCTGCGTCTCCAAGATCCTTAACAGATACCAGGTGAGACTCTACATCACAACCAACTAAGGGGGTTGTTTATCAAAGGTTAGCTGCTGCCGATTCACATCCGATGGATCAGATCGTGGAGATGACTTTGAGGGGACTGCGGCCCTGCGTCTATAACAGCCCTATCTCCAAAATCCCACATCTTTGATGAAGTCAGGTGATGAAAGTATCAGTTTCATAATAGTTACATATTTTTATCTTTTCCCAGTCTACCCATTAGTACCTACTCAGACACTAGTTGTGCATTTATCACTCAAGTAATAAATTAGCCAAGAACAAAAGGCGACGTAATTAAATATTGAGTTGAGTTATACAAGAACTCGAAAAACCATTACACTATTCAATAAAACAGTTACATTGCTGCGCAATGATAAATGGCCAATGATATGCATAACAGCCTAGTATCTGTCTTTAACTAATTTGTTTAAGTGTTAAAGATTTTCAAGGTTTATTATAACGAAGATTTATGTTTTGTTTCAATAGGAAACCGGTTCTATCCGACCTGGAGTAATCGGAGGATCCAAACCCAGAGTGGCGACGCCCGAAGTAGAAAACAGGATCGAAGAACTGAAGAGACAAAACCCAGGTATATTTTCCTGGGAAATTAGAGATAAACTAATAAAAGAAGGCATCTGTGATAAAAACACAGCACCGTCAGTCAGTTCTATTTCGAGATTAATAAGAGGAGGCAAAAGGGATGAATCAGATCCTAGAAGAAATCACAGCATCGATGGTATATTAGGTAAGTCCATCTTACCTCGGGCTCATTTTGCAATCGATAGATACTAAATATTTATTGATCTTGTGATTTATCTATGATTTGATATCCCAGTTATACTTGCATGGTAATTATAAATACGTTGGTGCTATAAATTTACGTGTACTTAAAAATCTCAGCTTAGTTTAACGTTTTCAACTTTATCTGCTCGACTTGTTGAGGTTTTCAGAGTCATAATAATGTGTTTGCATTAAACTTTATATTGCGCTAGTTCTCAGCTATGTGCATGCACCTTGATAAAGATGCTAGAATGAGGCCGAGTATTATTATTTTACTAAGGTCATGTCAGATGAGAATATTAAAAATGCATTTAGCAACACCTAGATAGATATCCTTCACGACCAAAATTCAATTATTTAAAAAGTCGAGGAAACCTTCGCAGTAATGATGCGTATATAACTCGCCGTGTCATCGTAGTCCTTAACGCCGATTCGAGACCATAATCACTTAATTTAGTTCAAAGTACACTATTATTATAAATTTATTCCTATAATGAGACTGTCGGAACGTTTGCAAACTTCAGAAAACGGCGTATAAAGTTAATAATCCACGTAAAAGTGAAGCGGACGGCGCGAGCGCACGCCACAGCAGCGCCCCTTGTGTCGGCATCGAAATTGTAGGTTATAAAAATGAAATTAGTATCCAAAGGTGTTATTATCCCATCGCGTTTGGCCGCAGGGCTTGCATTACGACAATCTGTCCGTACTGCACGTCTTGTGCCGTATAGCTATCCAATATAAAATGGCGCTCCTAATATCCCGGTTGAGCGACGGAGTGCGCTTTTGCCGGCGAGATTTTGCGCCGCGATAAGATTATGCATATTAAGTTGTGCGCAGCTAAAGTAATATCTACACTGGAAAAGCGGCCCCTTTACCACTCGCACAGTATTGGAAATGTGCGGTTCGTGCTTGCCCTGTGACGACGGCTAACGGTACATTCGCTCTCAGTTTTTCGCGGAAATATTTAATTTTGCATATGGGATCTCGAGATATGATACTTATTTCGCAAAATCCACGACAGCTATTTAGTTTTGTAAGATCTACGATATTAATATTTGTGCAATTGCAATAAACATTTGTTACAGAGTATGTAATGGAACAACGCGTTGTGGTTACATAAAATAACAATATAGAGTGGCTCTACCATCAAACTCAAAGTAATCTAAATCTGTTTTATCGTCAAATAGCCTAAAGTAATATTTATTAAGGTCGGCACAGAACTCATCGGAGGCTTCTCCTAATGTAATATGACGTGGTTACATTTAATTTAATCGGACCGCGTGTGGTCCGTGCGGTAGCGGACGGTAATCGACAAGAAACAAAACGAATATACATACTCGTAGATAGAAAGTCAACATTTGTAATAACGACAACTTTTTTGTGTAAGTAATAATAATAATATGAGCACTCATCACTTGCAGCGTTGCTTTGAAGAAAATGATCACCATTAAAATTTATAGCACCTTCATTAATTTATACATTAATTCTTTCAGCTATTAAAGTGAAAGTGAAATATATTTTTACTTCTATAGGACCATCGTCTTGTGAAGACTCAGACACTGAATCCGAGCCAGGCATCACGCTGAAGAGGAAACAACGAAGGTCCAGGACCACCTTCTCCGGAGATCAACTCGAGGCTTTAGAGCGAGCATTCACCAGAACCCAGTACCCTGATGTTTACACCAGAGAAGAGTTGGCACAAAAGACCAAGCTAACGGAAGCAAGGGTTCAGGTGAGAGCAGCAGTAATATTTATTTTAATTGAGTATCATCAATGATGGATGGACGCAATCAAACAATTTCATTGTTATATCACTTACTACCCGCCCCTACAACACCGTGTCAAAAAATAACGTAATTACCTTTATTATTAATTATGGAGAACATTTGTAAGCCAGGCACCATATGCTGTGCATCGCTACCGTTTCTCTACTAGTTTTTTTCCAACTATAATCGCCTTTGAAATTGTAGGTTTCAATGTGAATCATAATTGCCCACACCCTTACATAGTAATTTAAATCGATTCTCAAGAATTTAATTAAATAAAGCTTTTCAGTGCCAGTCGAACTCAATGTCGAAGCAAATTAATTATTCAGATTTCTCTCGAGTTGTGCTCCAAGGATTACGTCGCAAGAATTCACTTAAACAATTAGTTGAGTGGATCTAATTTAAGAGTAGCCCTTCGTTGCTAGACGATTCTCGTATATGTATTACTAAAATATTTTTTTTACAGGTCTGGTTCTCAAACCGAAGAGCTCGGCTCAGAAAACAGCTTAACTCCCAACAACTAAGCGCCTTCAATACTATGTCATTACAATCCGCGTTCCCATCCGTCCATCAACAGTATGAGCCTCCATCTACATTCAACGCTCAATGCGCTTCTTGGCAGCAATCATATTCGTCGGCCCTTGGTACAAGCTCAGTCTTGAATTCCGCTTTAGCACCATCCCTCCACCAATCTGCGCTAACTGCCCCTTCAGTCTGCCAATCAGCACTGGCAGCCTCGTCTTTGCATCCGCCTACATCAAGCTCATTCGCAACTGGCAACTTGACACCTCTTTCACATTCATCAGAATTAGCAACCCCTATTCAACCAACTGCTGACACGCCTCCTAGCTCCAGTCCCTCTGCAGCCAGTCCATCAGCGAACCAAAGTAGTGCAATCACGTATCAGCACTCCACCTATCCGAATCCCAGTGATGCTGTCTCCCATTCGTATGGTTACGGCGACTACTCCAAGCAAGACCATGCCATGTCTGCCCACAACCACTGGACATCCAGGCAACTAAGTGGTCACCCTCAAAATAAACTGGCAGAAGTCAGTGCCTGGCCGGAAAATTATAGGTGAGTCAACAATGTTATTTATGATACCAGTTACGGTTTTATTATATGTATTGATATAAGACAATGACAAATTGTTATTAGAATAAATATATCATCTGAACATCTTAATAATCTCTGACGGCGGCGGAGTATTCAAGTAGCTTTATGAATTATTGATGCATAACTTGAATTGTCTGGATGAATATGCAATCATAAAATATCTGACCCTTGCTGCTGATGCTTTAAATGCGTATTTATTAGCTCACGTGGTTGTTATTTTTGTAATAGTAGGTTTAGGGTTAGTAATTTGGAATGACATCATCTGACTGTGCCCTGTAATTACGGAGATCTATGAGGAGTGGTAATTTGCTATGATATTGAGAAAAGCCGACTCCTGCTCCGTGCAACCGGTGGCTATCTGCAGCCGTAGGTTTCGATCGCAAATCGGGGCGCGTTCGTCTTATTTCTTTTCACCTTCCTTTATCATTAGCCGGAGCGGCCGCTAATCAATTAAGAGTGTAAGAAGTCGGCCATTATACGCCGCGCGGGTGGTTATTACCTGGGCTTCATAATACGCCGATCTGATCGTGAATGCAATAGGGCTGCGAATTTAATAGAGGTTTAAAATCGATTTTAATTAATTTTCTCTTATTTTATTTTCAATTCTCACGCAGTGTACGATCGCCTATTGTTACGCAAAAAGGTCATAAAGAGATCTTTCTCGCGGTGTTGTCGTTGACAGATATGTAACTCCCAAAGTGAATTTGTCGAAAGAGAATGTGTGAAATACATTGTTGCTTTGTACTCTATACGGCGACAACATTTATCTGTGTTATCGAGACAAAGCATGTCTATAAACTACACATTGGACCACACACAATATCTCTCGTTGCACAATGACGGACAAACTAATAATATATGGGTTAGCCACGTTTATTTGGCGGTCTGTCTTATCTGGTCCTCTTGATTGACGTAACTCTTGTGAACCGTCGTTTATTTCTTTTTGTGCCGAAAATGTTAAGCGGAAAATATGAGTAACTTTAAAAATAAATCTGCAAGTATTAATGTGGCACTTGATATTATTTAATTCATTATAAGGTATGATAGGTAGAACTAGAGATCGTAAAATCTAAATTAGTTAGATATCAATAAAAGGAATTCATTGAAATAATGTCCAAGTTCAATTCAAAATCATAATTTGTTGCATTGGCACATTAAATTCTATTTTCGCATGTGCATGCAATTGATGAAATGAATTAAATGGTTACTTTGCGAATCGACTTTACGTCCTTAAATTTGAAAGTAACAATCTTTAACTAGCAGTTATGTTTTTAAATCATGCTCTAGATATTGAAAATAAACATAACCTATTTCAGTTTCAGAACATCAGCAGTTTAACGGCTTCGTATTATGCAGCAAATTTACAAAATATAGCTTCATAGCGTAGAACAAGCAAATTAAGTATATTTGTTTAGGTCAGATTTAGCCGTTAGCTCGACAAACACCAAGAATTTACTGCGTTTTCATGCAATAAGAGAACAATACCTAGGCGAGGGATAAACGTAATAGCTATAGCTGTTCTGTAGCCAGTTGCAATCAATGTGTGCTCGGACGTGACATTAGTGCAGCGAACTAGGCATTAGCTGCACAAGTGTGCTATTAAAACTTATCTGCAGCATAACTTCCTAAACACAAGGCTAGTGTTCACATTATTTCGCACACACTCGCCACGGTTTGGGGTCATACACATCTACGTTTTCTCCTGCAATTCGTAACCGTCTATCTAAAGAGATTGTAAACAGCTGTTTAATGATTACGAGGAAGTTCGTGCAATAATCGAGTTATTAGGGATTCGAAATGTAATTATTTTAAATGCGCGTATAATTGACTGTTTCATCGATTGCACATTGCCTCATTGTTTTAATTTTTCAGTTAAGTAATGAGGTCGACTATAGACCATTACAAGGCATTAATTTCTTAAATTTTAAAAATGTTGGATATTCCTAAAAAAAGTTTTGGAGGAGTTTAATCATAAATGAAAGTCAATTTATTCTTGATATAATGCATTTATTTATCGTCGATATATCCATAAATAAATGATAACTGTATTAGTAAATTAACTTGTCATCATCATTAAAGTCCGTCAGGGGCTTCTAATGAAGTGCTCTTTTGCATCAAGTAAATGTTATCAACAGTTGAAGTCGTATAAGGAGCTCGATTAGGTTGTTTCCCCCCGGTTTGTCAGGAATCGTATCGTAAGATTGTTATCGCCACCAACAACCATTACTCATGGCGTGTTATTATGTAAACGACGTATTAAGACGTTGCTTGTGTGCGAATCATACTTTTGATCTAAAAGTACGCTCGCCTTTGTTGTAATAACCAACTTGGCAAGTTATGACACCTCTATCTTACTTTATAGTAGAGAAACTGACTATCGAATATTACCTAACTATTGCCTTTATTAAAATATTCCACTTTATTACAGACAACAAAAGTCTTAGAAAATAAAAATAATATTCAGTAACTCGGTAGGAAACATACCTAATTTCGCATTGTCTGTTCTAAACAAAGTTTCAACACGCGACCTTGTTTTACTCAGTGCGGCTTATAAACACAAATTTAGGTATTAGCTACTGAATTAAAATCAAATTAAACTTTACTGCCAGCCAGTCACGATTTCTCCTAAATAATATGTTTGCCGTCTACAACAGCAGCATTACCCAATATAATTTTTGCCAAAATAAACTAAAAACACATAAACTAATGTGAATAATTCAAAATAAGATTTTTGAACATAGAGGATATGATATGTGCACTATAAAGTTTCTTAATAGAAGTGTGGGCCAAGTTGTAATTATAAATGTGTTTTTTTGCTATCGATACACGAAAAAGAACATTGGTAGTCTAAAACTAAGTAGCAATTACACTGGGCATTAGAGTAGCAGCTCTGTGATTACTCGCCGGTATTAGTGCGCCGATAGCTTCTCATCTACATCATTCGGTCTGTCTGTACATTCCTTTGCTGTTATGCAGATTCCCACGGTCAATTGAACATTAATAGTATGAATCTCTACAGTGAAGGCTCCATTGCGCCTTATACTGGCTTTTTAAATAACACTAGCTGATGAACATTATTGATATAATATGTATCATCATGTAATTGCTACTTATTTGTGCAAGGTAATTTCCTAAATAAATAAATAAATCTGCCAATACTTTTTTTTATTAAAGATGGGTTTGCTCTTAACCACAATCTTGGCCGAGGACAGAGATGAGGTCTACGATGTAGCGAGCTTACCCAGAAGCAGCCTATTCACTCTGGTACTAAGTTTGTCTTTAGCATAGAGAGAAAAAATATATATAACATTAGAAATATACTTGCAAAGTTGAAAAAAAAAATTAAGAGCGTAGAGTTAGCAACGCTATGGAAGCAGTCGATCCAAAGATACAATATTAAGTTAACAAATCTTTAACATATAACAACTTTAAAGATGACCAATAAATATTATCTGTCATCAATGAATCATTGACAATGAGGTTGCGATCTATTAGTAGTTATGATGTGAAACAATGACTGTGTATGCAAATCATTGCTTAGGGCTATAATCTATATCTTAAAGTTATAATTGACCTTATACTGATACAATCATTAAACTAAGAATCAAGTGATTTATACGATCCGTCTCATGACTGATCGTCACTCTAGTCTTATGATTCGAAATATAAAATAAATGATTGATTACTCAGATTTAAGCTTTTTTATTTTTTCTGATGTAGAATGATTTTTTTTAAGTTTTTAAATTTCTAACAATTTTTTTCTTTTGTTTCAGTTCATTTTTCGGTACCAACCCCTCTCACTATGCGTCCCACGCGCACTCGCCCACTGAGGCTAAGTCGGGATACCCCTATTTAGGCCAACTAGGGGGCATGGACATGGGTCGAGTTCATTAGAATTACGAAAGAAATGTGGCAATAGTTTTTTTTAAATGTGATTCAACGTTGTAAATTAGTTGTACTACATTTTCATCACAATTGTAGATAATATTATATAAACTTATATTTGTGTTCTTGATTAAGTATTTCGAGTCACATATCACAAGTGCCTTGATGCAAAAATAATATTTGTGAAGAAACTTTTAGTACAAAATTAGCATTATAATACATTATGTATACAGTAATCATGTACTTTTCAGCACTGCAATATGATATTACATGCACCATCGTGCACTAATAACATTTTTCAGGATTTCGATTGTCAATCGAAAATGTATGAATTTAAAATGCCAATTTTACCTAAAAACCCGATATCTATGTATGTGCTCTACTTTTTAAATAAAATCTTGTATTATGTCTAAATATAATGTATAAATTCTACTGTAAATATTTAAAAAATGCACCTTGAATTTATAGTTCAATATGTGTATCTAAGTATGTACATTTAGAGATATATTTGACAGAAAGTAAACTAATGTCCATTATATTGTTTATAGTTCCTGATATTATGCACTTGTTTATAATGTAAGGTTATTCTATAATAAAATAATAATTGTTGTTATGTTTAGTTTTATGACTTGTTGAGAATTGATCTAAATTGAGTGAAATTATTTTGTAAGTAACTATGTAAAAAGCCTTATTAATAGAAATAAATGGGAAAATATCAACATTCTTTAATGTAAACAAAATTGTACTAAAATTCAAATTAATATTTATACACTACCTTATATTTTTGACAGAATAATTTTGTGTTTCTATTTTGAAAATTTGTCAGTAAAGCCTTAAAATGCCTTGTATAAAAATGTGATGTTACATATTTAATTGTAAGTATTTATTTAATCGGTACTATATTGTAACCTAGAATAGCTGAATAACAATAAGCACCTTTGTAAAGTAACAGTTTACGTTCCCATAATAAATGACTCATAATAAAAACAACTTGTTTTTTTTATACTTTCCTTAGTTAATACTTTTAGTTAAAATCTCTATAAAATCTAAGCCAAAATGTCCGTAGAAATATTTTTCCAAGAGTAACGACTGAGCTTTATGATTGAGTCAGTAAGACTTTCGTTTTCCAACAATCCCTCTATTAGTTAACTTAAAGTTCTCTATTTATCCCAAAGGTCGACTATTAGATGATGGCCGTCCGCAATGTCCACCTATTGTGCCATTACTATTGCATTTGTGCAATAAAGGTAAAATAAATAAATCCTAACTTCCAAACTAATATTATAAATGCGAAAGTGAGTTTGTTTAATTGTTTGTTTGTTATCTTTTCACGCTTTATCTACTGAACCAATGTTTCTGAAATTTCGCATTTACAATATACATAGTTACAAGTATGGAGAAGGACATAGGGAACCCGGGAAAAAGCACTGTTTCCGTGTGAAATTCATGCGGGCAAAAGCTAGTAAATAATAAAACAGGAATCTCTAGGTAAAAATCATACATGAAATTCACTCCACCGACAAGAACGAAGTTCTTAAATTTATTGGTTGATTGATTGAGGTAAAAATCAATTTTAATAATCATCAAACTACCATTTTAGAATTCAGCGCACAATATGTTTCAAACAGCCACTAACGTTTTGAATAAGTATCTGAAAGTGAATAGGATTTCCTCGTGGCGCAGGGTAGCCAAAACAACAGGGTTGGCTACTGTGGAGATGTGTCGACGGCAGACTTGCCAATATTTCGTCTAACACGTTACACTCTTGTAGATGCCGGTGTAATAGTTACCAATAAAAACATTTTTATGTGATGTGTTGCCAGGAGGAAACCGTATGTATCGCACTGTCAAAAAATTATCAGATTTCATGTAGAGCCAAGCTTCACTCTACCACCGTGACTCTAGGAGCCCTAATTTCACAAACTCTAAGCCTGTTAAAATATGTATCTTGTAGGTAATACCTTACTACTCTCTGTTTCGTCTAATAGTACATAATACCATATGGTATGGCGTTAAGTCCATCATTTGTACATATTTTTTATATTTTGTGCAATAAAAAAATTTATAAATAAAAAAATCGAATAAGATGAAAAATCTATTTACTGTTCATTACTTTTCTGTTATACATTCGTTTTTGTTGTAGTAACGCTGTTGGGGTGACTTTCCAAAGGATAGACTACTATAACGCCCGATTAAAAGCATTTTACCTTGTAACATGTGTGTAATAATTATTATATAATTATTATATAATTATTGTTACGTCTATATTTTACGAGTTAATTATATATCGCGTTGTACTTTATCGCACCACCGTACTACTCTCTGTTTGGTCTAATGGTTAACTGGTAGAAAATGCCTTATGGCGTTAAGTCTACCATTTGTACATAATTTTTTTTTTTTTAATTTTGTGCAATAAAGTTTTAAATAAATAAAAATAAATAAAATAATATGGAATGCAGAAAAAAGAACAAGGAAATCCAGCTGAATGTTGTGTTGGTGTGATGATATCACCAAAACTGGAGCCCCATTATGGAGAAGAACAGCACAGGGCCGAGAAGCCTGGATCAATAATATGTAATAGTTGATATTATTAAGAAAGGAAAGACTTCCCTCCAATGATAGTTAAAATCTAGCTATTTCAGAAAAGCTGATTTTCATAGTTCAGTAGACTCGACAAATGCTCAACATTATTTCTATTTCCAAGTCCAACACGTCTTTGTCATAAAGAAAGCGACGTGTGAATGAATAATGACTATTCTCATTCATAAGTGGATTTTACTACCACTTTGGTTCTGAATAGGTTCCCCAAGCGATATGCAATCGTAAAGCAGCCATGGCGATATACGTTGTTGATTTTTCAATTAGTTTTAAGCAGTTAAATCTTTCAATTCATATGTGTAATATGAATTGACAATTAACGTGTTAATTGAGCGAGTGAGGCAAGTAATTTATGGAACTGTACATTAGTGAATGCATGCATATGCCTAAGTTTGGGATAGCATTGTGATTCGAATTTTAGAAGCTCACTTAATATTTCTAAGCTGGTAAGTTTTTTGTTTAAACTACCTGTTCTTCGGAATGATGTTAAGTCAATGGTATCGATTGCTTCTGTTTTGACAAGACCAGGGGGCAGTTGTCACATGTCTTAGATTGAACAGCATCTTTAGTGACATTTCGTCAAGAGCTGGAACTACATATTCGTATACGACTTTATTTTTTTATGATTTTGAAAAAAAATATATTTATTAAGAGGTATCAAATGCAGCCACAGCAAAAGACATACAGTATTTTGACAATGCACACATTACCGGCAAAGCAGGGGGTGAGACGAGAGGCGTAATTAGCTAGACAGAGGTGCAGCCGAATAAGAGCGGTAGATATTTACGTATATTCAGAAAATTCTTCATTACAAGAAGATTTAGTTTTTGTATTATCCAGGCAAAATATTTAGGTACAATATATAGCCTTTCTCTTTATCTAAATCCTTGCTCTGTTTAAAATCATTTAGAATAGTTTACGATTCAAATCATAACGTTTAGACTGATAACCAGGTAGTAAGGGTCATAATTTGAAATTGAAGATAAGAAAAAGCAAACAACATATTTACACAATATCGACACGGATGACGTAAAATAAGCTTAATGTATGTATGTTAAGTATTTAAGTATATTAAGCTTGTATATCAAAGTTATTATGACTGATGCATTTCCTAAACCTAAAGAAATGTCTTTTGATGTTCTCGATCTGAATTCTATGCGATTACTGAATATTGACAAAAACTAACACAAAGTATCACAATAAAGTTTATTACATAAAATCTTATGTATGAGTAGCATTTAGTTACATAATACTATGAATCGGATGCCATCACACCGAGTCGGCCATCGAGGTAGGCGTAGGTACTCGACTGAATGGAAAACGTGATTGGAGTTTATTTTTGTCCATAAAAACGGATTTGAGCAAAAAGTTATCGGTAAGGCACACGCGTGGGAACGGTCGCTGGCTTTTAGTGGATTGCGACGAGTTTAGGGGAACGTTGACTGATGGATATGACAATTAAGGACATAGCAAAACATATAATATAAATTCTGTAACAAATTACAGAAGAGATTTTACCTTAGATAAAGGTCTAGGTCAGCATCTAGATCTATGGATATTATACCAAAAGAAACTAGTACCTATTGTTGTTGTTTTTAGTCCAATTAAGGTTAGGTTTTCGAAAACATTTCATCGATTTTTCCTCCACAATGCAAATTTATTTGAAAACTTGGTTTTGGTTTTAATTTTATACATAGTTTGTTTCAATAAATCGTCATTATAGGAAATATATTAATTGATATATATTTAGCTGTTAAGTTTACTATATTGGCTTATAATCTAGAAATTAAAATCTGTCTGAATCAAAATCCTATCTAGTTTTATGCTATCCGAAACATTTCGAAGGTCGATGAGAAAAATCGTGCCTCAATTTAATTGGACATGACGAATCAAGTTTGTAGGAAAATTTGGGCGGAGACTGTTTTCGGAGGCGGATGTAGGGACATAAGTTTTTTGTATAGCCACTGCAAATTATTTAATTATTAAAATATATTAATAATACCACTAGTAACCGGTGTTGTGTAGCTAGATAAATTTGTAAGGATCGTAGCGAGTGAAAAACCAAAGCCTCTACTTACCTCCTTTTAAATACATTTTTGTTTTTAAAATCTTTAACTCTTGTATTTCTGTTTCTTCTTTTTTATATATTCGTGTTTATTATTCAATGTTAGCTGTAACAGCCTTACAACATTCCGTTACCTACTGCTGCCTACTGCTGGGTATAGGCCTCCTTCCATCTACACCAACCTTCTCTATACTGGGCCATCCCATTACCATTCATTAAAAAATGTCATATAAAAAACACCTTGTCAAATACCCTATTCTTACTAAAAGTAATATCTTTCGCAATGTGAAATTAATATGTAGTTGTAATTCGTAAAGAGTCTCTCGCATATTAGACAGTTTCATTACTGAAATATTTATATGACATTATTGTGGATGGTTTTGATAAAATACCTGCTATAGAGGTAAATATCATATAAATTTTATCTATATAAAGATTATGCAATTTATAAACATCATGAAATTGACCTGGCTAATCAAGATTTTTTATTGTAAGAAGTCATTTATTCATAGGCTAAATATATTTTATTTTAAAACCATCTATGTTCAATTCTATGTATTTTTTCATGCCTACTCCCATATCACAAATAGCGCCCAAATCTCAAGGCCTATCACTAAAACTCGAGAATTTCTTGAATCGTTTGTTCTCACAGTGCGACGCGTGAGAAAAACATCGAAAATCGATTGTCTAACAGTAACTGTCTGCCAATTAAACATCGAGAGGGCAGCGACAGTTACAAAGAGTGTGATAGCAGGTGGATCGTGGTTCTCGGATTTGATTCCATCCAAAATCGTCGATAATCGGTCGTCGGCTCGAGTTTTTCGGAAAAATCGTATCGATGATCGATTTCCACAGCGGATAGATCACGCACGTGTCGAGAACCGACTTGATGTTGATTCGATACACTGTCGCTCGTCGCGATTAAGCTGTGACCGCTTTACCACTGCCTATGACAGGTTGTTTGCTAAAAACTTGTTGAGTCGCACCGATTGAATGTAATTAATTTGTTTTCTGCTTTAATTTTTTGCTATTAGTCAGTCACTGATCTTTTTATTAGTTTTGACAGAATGGATCATAAAAAACTTACGAAAAAACTGTTCGCCAAATAATAAATACACTGTACTGCTTAGAATCAGTGCAAATAATGCTTCTTGATCTGACAACGATATGTTATTTTTTATAACATAGGGCGGCAAACGAGCAAGCGGGTCACCTGATGGTAAGCGATCACCGCTGCCCATGGGCTACTGCAACACCAGGGGTATCACAAGAGTGTCGGCCTTTCACAATTTAATTTTTTAATATCTACAGTTTTTTAAATAAATAGTCATATCCAAAAAGCACCTGACACAGTTCTCAGGAGCCAGTTCAACAGGAAGTAACAGTTAGCTGAAAGACATTATGCCTGAGTCAAATTGCTTCTCAAGAAAGCCATTTATCGCCGTGACGAAACCATTTACTTAGCGAAAATCTACAATCACCCAAAAGTCTGGTAGTCGTTAGGTGACTGGTTCTCACGAGAAATGACTCAGAGGCTCTCCTCGAATGTCACCGAAATTCCTAATCAAACGCTAAAGTCGTGCATGTCCGCTGGCCACTCGACCAAAAATGTATAATTCAACAGAGTTTTTTAACTCTGAGTTTTACCAGATCTGAATAGCATTGTGCTTAAAAAAATACTAGAGAACCAAAAACAACAAAGCGACGATTTAATTTTAGAGATTTTTTTTAATACTATAGGAAGAGTTTGCATTCGTTGTACGTTCTTATAGAGCAACACGGACTTTTCCGCGCGCGGAAGTCCTTGTTGCTCCAAAACTTGATACTGTAAAAATCAACCTACATTAGTGCACATTTGCACCAATGTTAACAAAATTGAATTTTGTTTTATTTAGTCTACATTGCTATTACATTTTAGACAATGTCTTATTGATACCGTTTGAGTACAATAAATGGAAGTAATAATTTCAAACTAACTGCCTCCATGATTGCCTGCGATCCTTTCAATTCAATACATTCGTTCCAACGTCTCTGTACATTCAGGAATTCATTTACAAAAAGAAACGAGGGTGTCGACATGCTGTTTTGTTTTCTAATCAACAATGGACACGGGCTTTCTACGGACGTCATACTGCGCCCCTTTAAGGGAAAGCGAATATCGCCTTGTTTTGAACAAATTATTAGTCTGGTTTAGCATAGAAGAGTGAACAATCGCTCGTGATTCTTGTAAGTATCTAAGCAAACAATGATTTATTGAATGTGAGTCATCGGAAGCTGTTAAGGGCTAAGACACATTAGTGCAACACGACGTGGACGTAAGTACGACATCGAAACTGGGACTTTGTGTCTTTAAACCATGGACATATTTATGGAAAACATCAAGGAATCGAGGTCATTTCATTACACAAGAACTGAATACTTAATATTGTAGGTTTAGAACACGTCGTACTGTTGGTATGTAGAATATCATACGTCATGTCTGTTTGTAATAAAGCTCGTTCAAATAAACGTCGAACCATGATGCTGTAACATGATGCTTCGCCAGGTTGTTAGGATTTCCAATTTCTCTAAAAGAAAATTCCTATAATTAAAAATTAAAAATTTTATTAATTAAAGTTAAGATTTAAATAGATCTAGTGCATATGCAGCAAACGTGCAGATTTCCTCAAGATATGTAGGTATGCGTAAAACGACATTGTTGCAACGTGTTGCTCTAATGTGTATTGGCCCTTATGGAGAGATATTCTTCACAGCATCAGCTCCTAGGTGCTCTCAGCTGGATAGCTTTACTTGTTTACAAACATTTTATTGAGGTGTTGTCTTTAATGGCTCCTATAGAAGTGAACTTTATTGTTTAGATGACAATGATTGACTATGTAACACTGGAACAAAATAAATTGATGGCTTGTTAGCGAGTCTTTTTTTATTTCTAAATGAGCATAAGATTTTTTAGACGTTTTTGAGACGGTTAATAATTTGTCCATGAGCGGAATTATTAACTGTATCAAAAATATTGCGATAATAATACATATATCGATTAGGAAAATAGAGAGGATGGATGGAATATACTTAGACTAGAAATATTTTACTTTGAGAACATGCCTTATGGTTAAGCAAATCCACTAATTACACAATTGGCTGTAATACTTACGGTTTATGTAGATTTATGATAAATTCTTTGAGATTTTAATTTAGCTCGTATTTTAGTATTAACAAATAAAGAACCCTCGTATATTTAATAAGCCTTTTTTACAGTTTTCTCCTTAATGCAACCCGCACAACTGTATTTCGTCTCCAAGTAATTAAAAGCTTTTATTTAACTTGCAATGTATGTAAGTATTTTCGTTCGGGTGGAAATGGGGTGGAATTAGAACTCACTTTGAAGTAGATATCTTCACCCGATTGAGCTGAAATTGTGTACACAGTTTGGATGACAATACATGATATGGCATGTGACGTTATTCTAAATCCATTATGGCGGACCATCCAAGATGGCGAAATAGTCATTTGTAATGCTTTTCTACAATATGGGTATCAAATGAAAGGGTTTGTTGAGAGTAACTCGAAAAATAATGTGGCGTCATTCATAAAAGCTTTTTTTTTAAGTTTTTTTTTACTATTAATTTATTTTTCTAATGGTTGCCTGGAAGTAATTGCTTACAGCGATAAGGCCGCCTTCTACGCATCTTCCTGTCTTTTTAGTTTTAAGTTTACTTTATGTATACCTTTAATTACATTTGTGTGCAAATTGTATTTGTGTGCAAATAAAGAATATTTGTATTACTCTCTATGGCGGAGGTAGAATCCTTGCCAATATGAAAATGCTCTTTTTTCAGATAGATATAGATAATATAGATATGTTTATCTATGTATGTAATATATCCATAATATAAAGAAACATATTGTGGCGCTAGTTATATCTGTGTGATTTGTCCTTTCTTCTTATTTTTATTTTATTTTGTTTTATTTGAAAAACCATACAGTTTAGTACTTAACTAAATAACATAATAAACTTAAATATCTACCATCACATTTAATAGATTTTCGCATATAGATATCGAAACTTGCTTACTAATAACGTACTAACGTACTAATTAGTACTATTTAGATAAACAAAAGTATAACACTTAACTGTTAGAAAAAATGCACGAGTAATAAAAGCTGTCAAGAATTATTCTGAGAAAAACCAAAAGAAATTCTTATTTGTATTCCTCTTCTGTTGGAGCATCATGGCGATTCTCACATATGAGGCTGTTGCACGAAACTTCTATTTATTATTTGTCAAATTTGTTCTTATATTTAATTTTTATTTATTTATCATTTTATAGAATTAAAAAAAAAGGAATTTTTCGAACTTTATTTTAACTCATAGAAAGAGATAATTATGAAGTTTTTCTATGTATTTAAAGCTGTTTTTCTAAGTGCCTAATGTATTTAGTACAAAAATTAAAGATGTGCATGTAACAAGCGACATTGAACAATCAATCCCCTACTAAATGCGATAATATATTCAACGTCTTCATTTGTCAAATGCGAGACAATAGGCAGTTATGGCCAATGTCATCGATTGTCGTCGAAACAAAGCATCTAACAGTACTACGGGACTTTTATTGTTTTACGACTAGCTCCCGAAGCCGCAGGAGGTAGCACCCTAAAATATCTTTAAAAAAACGCTCACTGAAATTGACGGTAATTAAATAGATTTACAACTGTTGCCTACGTCCCTACGTTCTGAGAATGGAGACAAAATGTTGCTATAGTCTCGTTTCTTTTTAAGGCTCCATATTGTGCCGGACGGCATGCACAAAATATCTAATGAGGTAAGAACAAAAGTCCAAATTATTTTATACTGAGTAAGTATTTTTAACATCTCGTATTTGTCTGTATTTGGTATAAACATTCTATTTTAACATCACTTAAATAAAATAAAAATGCAACAAAATAAGGCTTTTATTGTTACGAATTGGATATCATCATCATCATCATCATTGCAGCCTTTGTTTTGTCCGTCTTCGGGCATAGGCCTCCTCCATACTCTTCCATGACTCCTTGACTCTAGCCTTCCTCATCCAGTTGTGACCGACATGCTTCCTAATATCGTTCAGCCATCTCTCTGCTGGATGACCCTTTCATTTAATTTCTTTATTTCTTTATTTATTAGAACACAAAACAGATTCCAATCAATTACAGACTCATATATATGCTTATAAATATTGTTCTAATTGTAATCCAAAACATGTGTACCTATATGCATCTAAATGGAACAGTTTATAAATTTATAGAGAGCACTATTACAAACATTAATGTTATAGCTTAAATTCTATAAGGTATTATATAAATAAGATTAGGTATAGATATGGAAATAAATATATATATACATACATACACATATATACAATTGGAAATAATAGTAGTATAAAATCACACAAGTAGGTATATAAAACAAATCAGGTTTTAAGTAAATACAATTCACCTCACCTTTACCATTTACCTCGTGGTTTCTCGAGATTTCCACCCTAAACACTCATATGGAGGCCAACACTCAGTGCCCATACGCGCAACATGTCCTGCTCATATCCACTTATGACGTTCTATAGTGGTCGTCACGTCTGTAACGCCAGTCTTTTGCCTGATCCACTCGTTACGCTTTCGATATCGATACGGATCGGATATACATAACTATATATCCTCGCTAAATATGTCCTTCGTTGTCGTTTAGATCATTAAAATTTGAAATATAATATCACAAGATTCTGATACTTTGATCTCCTATATCTGATACTATTATGATAGATAATACACTTGTAAATTAGACTTTATGATACTTTAATATTTGAAAATAGATATATAACAATTTCGGTGGTAAGTATACATATATAATGTTGATCTAGTAATGTCGGGGAAAACGCAAGCACCGAGCAAAGTTGGGTAGCACAAGTAGTAAAACGTGAATAGAAAAAAAAGATATGTAGTTGCTAAACAAAATCTAATTAGCTTTGTAGGCAGTGGCAAGGCAACAAACAACGAATAAAAATGACTTTTTATGACCTTATTTTCTCACCCTAAGCTCTATCTCAATCCGAGGCGCTGCAGGAGTTCCATAGCTGATGTTTTGTACAAAATCTTTACAATATACCTATTTTGTTAAGTTTAGTTTTAATTTTATTAATATTAGTATCATCAAATTAATCATTAAAATAGGTGTATAAAATAACCAGTCATGCTGTAAGATTTATTTTTAACTTTTATCTATGTTAAATTTACTTAACGATTTAATTAACGATGAACTTTAGGTCACTTGGCATGCTAAATTTAACTCTATCTTAGTAGGAAGCGTTTAAGACTTGTTAGAAATATGTGACTTTAATTTTTCCAATAGCTTTGGGCGATTCGATTTCTACAGATATCGAAACTACGTGTAACCAAAATACCAACTTGGTAACTACCATATTACAAATCAGTTGTGTAATGTTGCTATTTTGCTATATAATAGTGACACAAAAGATTTTTGTAGCTTTTGCTATCTGAAAATAAATATCTAATAATAAATTTACAGCAGAGCTTATCTTATTCCTCCTAACACTTTAATGGTCCTTTAGAAGCAATACATCAGGAAGCAATCAATAACCACTGGTGAGTCTGTCATCAGATGAGCTACCGAATAAAGGCAGCCACCCACCGGTAGCATTATTATTTGGTCGGCAACAATGAGCAACGAAGCCTTTACGAAACAAAGCACTGACGACCATTTTCTCAGTGTTGTTGTGGTTTGATTTCAATGCTGTGAGCGTCGCGGGGGTCGACTGGCTACCGAACAGTAGGAGCCTACCTTTTGTTTCCTCGATGCGAGGCACAAATTCTGCGGTCACAAGTGTATTAGCGCTTTCAGGTGCGACCAATTGAGAAGTCAATAAATACCACGGTAAAATCCGTGACGTGTTTCTACCAAATGCACACTTCTACGAATTGATATTTTGTTTTCATAAAAGTGTTTATTTGGATGGTAAGTTTTGGTAATATTAAAGAAATTGCAGTTACTTAACATTTCTCACAGTAACATGAAAGTGAATAGTAAAATCAAATTTTGGTTTGCATAAATTTTATACGTTTAAATCTGTATAGTGTTGAGCTGTGGTGTTGAGCGATGTAACTCGGTTGAAACGTTTAGAGAAATTGAAGTAATGTTGTCATTAATGTCAACAATACTTTGATAACAGTGGAAAAAAATAGTGAAATGAAAAAATACTAACAATAAACATAATAATTAAAAAATAAAAACACGACTAACAACTAAAATAGCAAAGACTAACAACTAAAACAAGGAATCTAAAAATACCTCTCACATACTCACACAAAATCTGTTAAGAAATAAAGAAACTTACATACATACATGCATCCCAAAACATAACACCCCTTTTTTGGTTACTCGTGTAAAAAAGAATACACTAAACTTTTGTCAGCCTCTGTCATATGAAATATAATATATTTGATAGCAATATTACTAAAATGAGATGTCTCATTTTAGTAATATTGCTAAGTAATATGTATTACTGGCAGATTTTTCACACGACGACGCTCAACGAAATATGTGTTTAACGTTTTCGTCATAAATATTATAACCTGTCAGCACATTGTGTAATTTTTTGGGCAGAATTTTTTTATTTATTCCTTTTTTAATAAATACGTAATATGTAGATTTTTATCAGCATTAATGTTTTTTTTTTTATTACGTATAGAGTTAGAAGAGAAAAGATTACATATATATTAGAAATATAGATACCTAACTGAATTAGGAATCTGTTAATGCATGAACAAATGAAATTTAGCTGAAATAAAATGATTAAATTTAATTTTATAATTGTACTGAACCGAACTGTATGTAGTAACTGCAGTATTTATTAAACCGTATCTTAAAAGTAATAAATGATCTTGTAAAAGAATATCAATTAAATAACATGACGCTGATAAACGACAGTTTGAAGTAAGAAAAATCTAAGGTTTAATGTAAACTTTGTACATTTATCATCCCTGGTAACCTTATTACTTTTTTTTTGATTTTATGCACTTTGTCTTGATACAGTTGAGTCTGCTAAGGCAGTTTCATTCAGATATCCTGCAGAAACTGCACCACCCAAGTTCTACCACACACAAGTTATGGGCGTAACTACTTTGTCACCTTGAGAATGTACCATAGATAACATAAAAAGTAAAAAAACTATACTTCTTGCGAATGAAAGGAATGGCCGACTAATTCGTCGCTAATGCATCAAATACTGGCAGGAAAGAATGAAGACCGTTCGATTTTTGAAAAAAAAAAAAACGCCGCCTTAGTTATTGACGTTTATGTTGATGTCATTGTGTGTGGCGTCACAAGCATGAATGGGAGCTGGGTGTAACGTAATAGGTGTGAAGTGTTCGCTCTTTGTTATCTGTTTTTCAAGACAGGTAATGGAGTCGAGGAGGTCTGCGAATGGGAACATGTGACATTTAATATATGTGGGCCATAGAGAGAGGTTGGAACGCGGGGTAGGAATGACAGTTGAAACGGAACTTGGGAGTTCATTGTGTGAATTGTTTAGATCGCACTTTGTTTAGATCACTTTTACAGTATTTTAAAAGCCAAAAATGGCAAACTTTTTGTGGAAACCGATAGAAAAACAAGACTGACTCTCAAGCCTAAAAACCAAATTGATCGTACTCTAATAGCACGTATTTTTGAGCGATTCCTCTTTAAAAATAGTTTAGTTATTTAGTTTTTGTGTACTCAAAAACGAATACATATATTTACTCAATCTGTAAAACAACTTTCTAATATAATATCATTGCTTCTGCTAAAACTATTTATTCACTTAATAGCTATATGGCAGTCTAAATCGGAATTTTCATTATTTCTAATCTCCTTTTTTACATTTTTCACTTAACTTATTAAACTCACATCCTCCAACACATGACAGAGGAATGCTTACAAAGAAGCGGCTGGAATTTCGTGTAACTGCGTATGGCGCTTTCCGAGACATCGCCTTCGTCAGCTAGGCGTGCTTAGCATTGCTGGTGTCCAATTTCTTTTGGTGGTGTTGTACCTACTATGAGAAACATAATTTTATAAAATATCGATAATGACTAGCTCAAATTCAAATGTTCTTTAGTTATAACCAAGTTTACCCTCGCTTTATGAGAAACGGCGCCACAAGCACTACAACAGCATTTTCTTTATGAAACTCAATTCATGTTTATTAAATCTGATCATCGTATGACGTGCCTTGAAACCAGTCAAAGTTTAATTGTAATTTTAAAGCAAGAGTACCGTTGATTGAGTAACTTATGTACAAGTTTATGTAGGAAGGTTAAGGACACAATCAACGGTGTCATAGTATGGTTAAAGCTAGTGTCTTTATTGCAATTAAAAACAGGAGTAGTTGTAGTCAGGGTAATAAAACAATTAGTTTCAAAAAATATAATCCTCGTATCAATCAATATTGTTTTTTTTACTTTCTAATTAAAGTTTACATACTTTCCACATATTATTTTCTCACGAATATCGACATAACGTCATGTATTCTTTTCGCAGCACTACGAAAGAAAATTTGGACCAGCATCGCCGTTGGTATTTCTTGAAATTCAGTGTCACTGCGACGACTCAGTGCGGACAAAATGAATTCCGGTGAAAAGCTTTACGATATTGCTTATCACATTAAATTAAATAAACTGCTTAATTATGTAAATTAATTTTCAGTTTATATGTACAGTAGCTGGAGAAATAAAGGGGAAGCTTCAATTAAAATATAGTGAATCATCTCAAAACTGTCAAATTTTGATCAAAGAATGACATCATATTTTTATAGAACTAGCATTATTTTATTAAAAAATCGACTTGACAAATTTGTTAAAATTACTAGTATTTACGGTTTCCCACATATAAGCTACATAATTCATTTATTTGCATACATGTATTGCATGAGATAAGATTTTATGAATACATTTGTCATATAAGTCCAACATACCGTACCCGTCGAAATGTACCTACCTATTTAAGTAAACCATATCACTGTCTACAGTCTAAATAAACATAGCCATTCATATCGTAAATCCTGCAATATCATCGTGTCTTTATCGTGCCCTTGAAGGAGGAAAATTCTTTGGGGTAAGACGTCTATCGTTACCCTAGCCCTAGCCAACTGTGCCAATGTCAATGTCAAAAGGGGGAGAACGCCTTTACGGCAAAATATTTTATGAGCACCAAAGGTTTCGTATGTACCGAATGCACTTTTATTTAAAGTATTTCTTTTTTTTTTATTATTGAGATACAGATATTACAAATTTTATGTCTTTGTTTTGTGGCTAAAATATATTTCGTTATTATATGGCCTTCTATATACCATGTATTAGCTTATCCACCTTGGTGGTCCGCCACCTATTGCGGATATAATAAACAAATATGTATAAACAAGTATGTATTTTAATAATATTACATCAAAGTTAAAAGGTACAAAAATAGTTTCGCATATCATTTCCAACAGGAATATGAAAATCAGATTAGGTTTAAGGGACGCGGACGGTAAACTTCCACATTTTGTATAGAACTTGTTAGTTCCTTTTGAGGGGTAGGAAATTTCGTATCATTTTTGGCCCAGTTTGTCATGATATTTATTGGTGCGAAAAGCATTTTGAACTCAGAGACCGATATTCTAAATAAATATTTCTGTTTACTTTGGGAAAATTATTTTCTATTATTTTTTCATAGTAGTAGTTGTAGTATATAATTTATTATAGTCTACGCGAATATTCGCGCAAGATTGTATTTGTTTTCTTTGTAACATCTATTGTATCAAATATGACTTCGGCCTAGTCATTGAATTAATGAAATACAATTTTAAAAGTTACAGTCATACGTCACATATTATATTTCATAAGCGAACCCCTAGCATTTGGTATAATTCATATCGAAGCTTTGTGTAGTAAAAAAAAATAATAGAAATCAAAATGGCGGTTTCAGTTTAGGGGTGAAAATAATCAGGGCAGTAATGGCAGCCGTTTATTTACTTTTCGCGATTTATTTAGCTCGCCACCCTTGTAGGGGTGGAATTTATTCTGGGGTTTTGTAATGGTAACGTGTTCAGTTATGCCTCGTTGGGAAGGGTCGCTTCTATAGTTGAGGGTTTAGAATGGCTTCTATGGGCAGTGTGCAGAATTTCATTATGAAAATTATTTTGGAGGACTTAGATATGATTATAAATGTAATGTTAAAAAACATACCGATTTACTATATCACGAATAATATTTGTCCTAATCCTAACTAATATTACAAACGCGAAAGTGAGTTTGTTTGTTTGTTTGTTTGTTACCTCTTCACGCTTCATCTGCTAAACCAATCTTTCTGAAATTTCGCATATACATAGTTAGAAGTACTGAAAAGGACATAGGGTATCTTTCATCCCGAGAAAAGCACTGTTCCCGTGGGAAATTAACGCGGGCGGAGCCGCGGGCAAAAGCTAGTAGATATATATTATGTTAAAACTAAGCCTGTAGGCTTACTTACTTAATAAAAGTTAGAATTTGAAGTCTGCTTTTGTTAATATTTTTCTATTTACTATTGCAAAGAGACCACAATGGGTAAAACACTAAAGCTTTCTTTCCACAAAGGAATCAAATTAATCTCCACTGTGAAAATGAAAAATGCCTGTGGTAAAGCTTTAAGCTTTGTGAATCATAGCAAGTCGAGCTTCCCTTGAACAAATTAGAATTCTTATGGCGACATCAAAGCCTTGTACAAAATACATTTTGAAGAATTAAACCAAACTGGGTAAGCTCGCTACATCGTAGACCTCATCTATGTCCTTGGGCAAGATTGTGGTCAAGAGCAAATCCATCTTTAATAAAAAAAAAAACTAAATTATTTGGCAGAGTATTGTAATATTGTACCACTGTGTTGTTAAACGGAATTTGCTAAGAAATAAATTTAAAAACTTTCTCAAAGTTTCATATACGAGTAAAAACTGATTACTGAGTATTTGAATGAGGCTTCTATATTATTAGTTATCCCAAAAAGAGCTTTAATATTGATTAAATGAAATGATTTTTTTGTTGTGTGACAACTTGATAATCTCTACATGATTTATTATATAATCAATATGCGAACATCCATAGTAATGCAATGCCACTTCACGCGTTTACGACAATCATTCAATTTTATTTGTACAAAGATTTAACTACCAAGGAACTCCTTTAATGCCATTCTTAATACCTAAGTTTATGTTACTTATTTTATTATTCAATTAATTACCATTAGACTGGAGTATATTAAAACATAACAAGGGTACAATCTGTGTGGGTAAGATCAATTAGCTAGACCCTTGTGTTCGTATTATGTTAATCCAAGTCTGTTCTACTGAGATAAATGCAAGGGTGTATCAATATTGGTGTAATAATTTTATAAATAAGTGTAATGTTATTTTTTTAACGGTTTATTTTATCTGAAGTACTCATGATAACATCAAGTTTGTAAGTGGCAATAAAAAAAAATAATCAATACCTCTCTTTCCCCTTTTGTATGCATGCATTTGTCGTTTTGATCTCAAATTTCACGTAGGTGTATGAAAAAGTTATATCAGTGGATATCACGAGTGAATTTGGGTCATTAAGGTTGGGTTTTGCTACTAAATACAGATTATATCCCAGTCATTCGATGACTAAGAATGGGATCAAAAAGCTTTCACATATTTATAATGTTTGATGTGTAACCGGGCACGACCTTTTATGTAGTTATTATTGATTCGTCCATTTTCTATGAATATGGAAAACATCAAAGAGGATTACAATGTAGAGAAGCTTTTAAACGAACAAAAATAAGTGGCTTTTATTCTTCGTGTATTTTAGTTTCAGAAATAGAATATAGTCTATTTGAACTGTTTTGAATAAAATATTACTTAGACTAGGACCCTAAATATTATTTCTAAATGCTACACCACCTACTCTACTATTCTTTGAAAGGCGAAACACTGTGATCCTATAAATAATGGTTCCGTTTATTCTTTTTAAGGTACGTAACAAAAATCGAGTTCATTAATATAAGTATACCAACTTTCGCCCGCGGCTTTGCCCGCGTGAATTTCCCACGGGATCAGTGCTTTTTCCGAGATGAAAAGTACCCTATGTCCTTTTCCGTATTTCCAGCTATATGTGTAATTTTAGGAAGGTTGGTTCAGTAGATAAAGCATGAAGAGGTAATAAACAAACTAACTCACTTTCGCATTTATAATTTTAGTTAGGGTTTGCATTTGGTTGTTAAAATAAAAATCTTATGAATCTTTTATTACGGCCACGAATATTTGTTAAATAATTACGTTAACTAAAATGTAACGGACATAAGTTTCCCACAACCACGCGCTATTAGCCACGGTTTGGCAACTAAAATAAAAATTGACATCAACTACAGACGAACTGAAACTGAGTTCACTTTGGTCGATTGTTATGTCAAAATTAGAATTTCTAGTTTTTTCCATATGGAAATGGTTGTAATTGTGAGATAACATTACTATTTCGTATACTCATAATTAGAAGTAGGTACTGGGAAGGATTTTCAGCCCGGGAAAAACACTGTTCTTGTCAAAGTCAAAGTCAATTTTTTTATTGAAACTTGGCCTTCAAAGAAGGCTCTTTTTCACGTCGATAACTAATTATTTAATCATAATATATTATGTCTCAAAGCTACAAACTACTAGCATTTGAAAAATTCACGTGGGCAAGGCTGCGGGCAAAAGTTAGTTGACATAATAAACTTAATGTTTTTCTCCTATATGTCCGAATACAATTTGCTCGCCTTCCTAACTCGACCAATGTGAAAGTGGCATATCTATGATTATTCAACAGTATGTTATATGTAAACGACGCGTGAAATTATCGAAGACATTAGATGTTGAGGTAGTTACGTCTTGTGTGGGTACCTGGCTGGCATCTGGCATGTAACTGTTATGTAAAGTGAGTATATGAAGGAAGTATTTATATAGCGTGGTTATTAAACAAAGTTATGTAGAAATTCTGGTGGCATCTTCTTGTCGTGATGTTTTAATTTAGTTCATTTGTATTATTAGCTACGCCCTTGTTCTCTTTTCTCATTGGAATCCCGAATTTACTAAGATCTAATATTCTGCCAGTTTCAATTTTAGCGGTTGAGTGAGTAACAAACATCTAAACTTTCGCGTTAACCATATTAGTAAGATATCTTTCAAATTGTATGTTCAAAGATAAGTGAGCCGTCTGCGCCAATTGTAAGTTCGCTGTGAATAATAAACGACATCTGAAAATAGGTAACAGTTGAGCTTTTCGCTTTGTTTGAACTTAATTTACTTTAATAAGTTTAAGCTGTTTGTCAAATTGTACTTAAACAGATTGAATTATTTAATTACGTGATCTAATTTGTTAGGAGTTTCGTTGAAAATGTAAGTACGTACTTGCTTTCATTGAAACTAATGTACTCGTCTTGTCACACACTCACATACTCAACTAATTAAGTGAGTGATTATTATACAGGGTGAGTTCAAAAACATTGGCATCCTTTATACTGGTGAGAGAGCTAAACTACAATTAAAGTAGTTCTCGTTATAAAATAACTCACCAAGACCATTAAAACCACCACAATCCGACACATTCAGCTGAGCCCGTAAAATCAAATATATAATGCTAAGATAAGTGTAAAATTAAGTGTTAAAAATGAGTGTAGCAATGCTGATTAGCTTCAGGTATTTAGTGGCTTAGCTGATAGAGCGGTCACATCCATACACCACGGTCGACACGGCTCGGCCACGCTCTGCTCTACCGTCATATCACAATTCTATGCTTCGTTTGTTCCATTGTGATACCCGTTCAATTCATGTCATATGCTTAATTATAACACCAATTTTAAGTGTGCTCAATCGATAGTCTCGCCTCTAAGCCGGAATGGAAAACATCTACATTGTAGGCGACATTTTTTTTTCTTCTACTCATTTCGAATATTTCTTTGCATTGTTTCGTTGGGTTAACCTTGTCCGGACAATGATGGATAGCTCCTTGCCATTCCATTGCTGATTTGAAAGATACTTTTACAGATTCTCATTGTTAGCTGACTACTAGTATTACACATGGGAATCACCAATCAAACGTTGACGTTTCTGAGATGTTTAAGTGTTCGCAATCAGTCTTGTGCAGCGGACGTTATGTATTGAAGTCGTCAATCAAGTGAGCGAGCCCGACTGACGGTCAATACCTTTTTTATTCTTACATTATCGGAATTTAATTAAAATTCTTTACAGTTTAGCTCCGTCGGGTTCGCGGCCGAATCGTAAAAGAGCTAGGTTATTATAGCCGTTGATGTCATAAGTCATTACTAATAACTGTTTATGAACACACTATCAGACAATTTATTAAGTCTTGGTAAAGTTATAAAATTGTTTGTTTTATAGATTAATAGACTTCGATTTATTCATTTTCAACTTCAACTTTGGTTTTCATAAATAATTCTTTTGAGAAAAACTATATATAAGTCATGTGTTAAAAACTATCATAATTATATTATTAATACGTATAGGTATTTGCCATTATATTTTGCAAAAAATCATTAATTATAACTAACGCGGTGAAAAATGTGTTATAAATTAATATATACAATATTCGAAGTTAAGCAACCATTTATCGTCATCGTCACAATAAAAGTGAACGTAAAAATTAATTATTCGCCATCGGCACGCTATTCTAATAATCATAAATAATACAGCAATCGGATCAAACGCGGTAGGTCCACATCAGAGCGAACAATGTGCGAAACATTAAAAATATCAACAAAGGAACTTTTGACTTTCAAACTACTATACAAATCGTAAATGACATCCCTAATAATACGTCAACAATCAATTGTCGCCCTTAATCCTAGGTTACAAGCGTCATCTTTGTTAGAGTCGTGGTACAGTCATCGCAATTTATAGTTGTCGCCCGCGCCAGCTGGCGTAGCGTGGAAAATCGATTTCCACGTGAGAGTCAGACGGATGTCGCATCTGCGCGCGACTGTACCGCTGCCGCCTGGTTGCATCCAAAATACACGGTGATGCGAGCCGTATTGTATTAAAAATCTGATTTATTTTTGTCATCACTTAGTTTCCTTTCATTGCTTACAAAAAAGGCTTTATAATTGGCAATTAATTCTGCCCGAATTATGTTTGAAAGACCCTTATCTATTTGACCGTTAAAAATAACTGTTATTTAATTTTCACTTTATTTCCAACTTTCTAATCTTTTATCAATTAATCAAACAAAAGCCATGCACTAATAATTTCAATCAATGAATTTAGCTGACAATTTCAAAGCTGTCAGTTTCCAAAAGAGAAGCTTTTCGTCTCCAGTTTTCAAAGTAATAGCTGTGGTTCCGTCTGATTAGCCAGACGTCACATTATTGACGCGGAGACAAAAACAATAATTTCCGACAACGCAGCGACCACACAGGGGCAAAGTCGGGCGAAATTTCAAAGCTATCACCGTGGCCAATCGTTTTAACGCAAACGTATAATCGCTAGAGACGTTCTATTTGTTTTAAGTTGTCGTAACGGGGCCCTCGGATAAAAACATCAAAGGGGGTGCGTATGAGCAAACCCGAAGTAGTAATTATGATTGGTCGCGGTTAGGAGGAAATAGTTTGAGCCGGTATTAATTGCAGGAATATTCCGGGAACGGAGACGGAGCGACGACGGAGGTCCGCCCCAGACTTGTTGACTGCTTTTACTCTTGTTATTTCTCTGTGTAGTGACGCAAGTAGCTTCCTCGTATGATGAATGGACTGGTGATGGATAGAAACGTCTGGTAGGACCTAGTCAATATAATAGTATTAACAGAAAACGTTCCCTGTGCAAATAACACTGTTTTGACAACCTCCGTGGCCTAACTGTCATTATGCCGCCGGACTGCCACACCGGAGGTCCCGGGTTGGATCCCCGGTCGGGTCAAGACGAAAACTGATCTTTTTCAGATTGATGCTAGGTCCAACCAAACCAAGTTTCGAACTTACTTTGAGTCTAGCTCAATCTGTGTGATTTGTCCGTATATATTCACATACATACATACATATTATCACACCTTTTTCTCGTGGGGGTAGGCAGAGACTAGCGATTTCCACAATATATTCACATGTATGTATGTGTATGCATGTAGCTATAAGGACTGTTAACATTATCGCTAATGAAATAGATATTTTTAAAGTTAGTTTGCCGAAGGTCATGGTAGTCGTTCAGAAATACCTAGAAACGCATTGATTTTTGTACGTACCTATACCTACCCATTGATTGTTTTTTCTGTATTACATAATAGTTTTTTTTTTTTTTTATAGAATATGCTAATAACGTTGCTTTGGTGTGTACACTGTAATAATGTTATTATGTTTTTTAAATAAATAAATAAATATAAATAAATAAAAATGTTTATTTATTTTGTTTTTTTAGGCCACCTAATAGACTGGGATACTAAAATCAGAAGAATAACTACAATTTTAAATTAAGTCTCCAATCCAATAAAATCTCCCTTGGTCAATATTTATCATTTACAACTTTACCGGATACCAAATTCAATTAAAATACTTGAAGCAAACAAAGAAAAACATAATAATTTTATATCTGCTCATCAGTTTTGGAACTCATTTGTCCCAACAAAATAACTTATAATAAAATCGATAATAGGTACTTTTTTAAAATTACATCGTAAACCCCTGACAAAATCAGTTGTGCTAATTATAATTATAAAAATTGTATATAATTATTTACATACTTATGTGAATAAACACTTCATTTATTTCAAGGTTTAATATGCCACCAATTCTATGTACGTAATAGATTTCAAAGAATAATGAGTAACAAAGCTGATTTAACCACCTTACACACATATGCACGTATAGTCATACACAATAGTCTGTGCGTAGGTTTAAATTAATGAATGATAGGGCGAGCATCATATCTGCATGATTTGCGCTTTTCCGATCTTTCCACGTCATTTGCTAATAATAGCGATAACTGAAAATCATTAACAAAGTTTCTGTAAAAAAGACTAATCCTGGTTTCTTAAGAAACTTTCTTTAGAATTTTTTATTAATACATATTTCCTGACAAAATGATGTAGTACCTACTATTCTTTTTTCAAGTTAAATATATCTAACATGCTACTTATACTGCCATCTACCGGCAGCTTTCTGTACTTCTTCCCACACTTTAAAAAAGCTAACTAGGTGCAGGTTTCTTCACGATTTTTTCTTTTTATCGGAAGCATGGTGGCTGATGGAAATGAAATGACTGTAAATAAACCAGGTTCACTACTTAAGTTCTTAATATTTTTATTTGTAAAAAGTTAAAAGTTATTACGAGAATAATTTCAGAGTAAAAATTAAATATACAACTAATTTTATGGTGCCCATACTTTTTAAATATTAACTAAATAACAGAAAACCTGACTCTTTTTATTATTTTTCAAATATCAATACCTAAGGGATTATAGCGCTTAAAATATGCAAAATGGTCTGGAAACCTTTTCAAATGCAATGAGCCTTGCATAATTTTTACCGTACGAGTAATTTATCTGGTAAAACCCCTGCAAATATTCAACTTCGGTGATTTTTGAATTATTTTTTTTTAGATATTTTGTTGGTGCAATATAAAAAATGTTGACGAGCAAGGACTTTGGATATATTATCAATTTTTTAGATTAAAATTGATTGAAAGTATGTCTGGTATTAATGATAAAAATCAAAATTTCCAATATTGGAGATGGGTATTATAATTTGAAACCTCCGACAATGGCAATATATTACCGATACACGTGATTGAAATATATATATTAATATTTAGAAGGAAAGAAAATATCAATTTTTTTAGATTAAAATTGATTGAAAGTATGTCTGGTATTAATGATAAAAATCAAAATTTCCAATAATTGAGATGGGTATTATAATTTGAAACCTCCGACAATGGCAATATATTACCGATACACGTGATTGAAATATATATATTAATATTTAGAAGGAAAGAAAAGGTACAAGAAAAAAAACGCAATCAAATTTTAGAAAATTTTCCTGTGTTTATCTTAATATAATACTCGTACCTATACAATATAATCCTGTGTGTATGTGGCCTGTGGTGTGGCCCTAGAATAGCACCAACCCATCTCTTCCCGTGGGTGTCGTAAGAGGCGACTAAGGGATTTAAAACACCGGAGGATGGGCAGCAGCATCCTTCCGCGTACTATGCCATCACACTGCGATCGCCAACCCGCCTGCCAAGCGTGGCGATTACGGCAAAACCCCCCATGGATAAAATCCTTGGGGGAGGCCTTTGTCCAGCAGTGGACGTCATTAGGCTGAGAGAGAGATACAATATAATCCAAAGAGAAGCCAAGCCAGTCGGCTCTAAAGAGTCGACTGGCAGGAAGTAGCGCAGAACAGGAAGGAAGTGGAAGCTTCTAGTATCGGAGGCCAAGATCGTCTTTGGGTCGTCGAGTCATCGAAGTAAGTAAGTGAGTATACAATATAATATACTTATGTATTTTATTTTGACACGTGAAACATTTGGCAATCTATCGGCGCCCGACCCTTCGTAAATAGTAAGTTAGAAGTCCTTTGTAAACAATTGTATTTACCGACAGGATACCCTTTTCGGAATGGAAATTTTACTGATATTACTCGTATTAGCTACTCACCAGCGTCAGTCATTTTGTTCGCGATGTATTTCGTGGGAAAGGCTATGTTTAGAGGTAGAGGTATTCTACGTCAACGTATGTATCCGTAACAATTTATTATTGAAGCTAGAAATTGTTAAGAATCGCGTTATTTATTATGAATTTTTCTGCCTCCTGCCTCATGAATTTTTTAGATTTTGTCTGCCTTGCTTTTCTACATGATCCCCTCTGTGCTGGAAGAAATTCATTTGAAATAAGCTTCCTTGTACACGAAGGGAATGGGAATATAACCATTATTTTTAGTTTTTGTCTTGTTACTGTGTACATAAATTTATTAAGTAAATATATAAGTAAATATATTAGAGAAAAATATATCCCGTTAAAACATATCATTTACAATACAATTTCGTACAACAACTTGCAATTTTGAATACAGTTTCAAAATGATCAGCGCATCTTCAATAACTTTTTATAACTTAAAGGAGACTTTAACCTTTTAAACTTGACTACCATTGGCCAACGGGATATCCATTATGCATCCAGAAGGAATCAAAACTTAGTGTTATAAAATAAGCAGTAAAATCTAAGTATTGCATTGTACATAGCGAATAGTAGGATCCCACAGCAACACCACCGGTCTGCTGCACCCGTGCGCCGGCGCAGGGATCACCGTGACGCATCGCGATTTTCACGCACCCATCCCGCGCGTCGGCCTTTGTCACAAAGGAAATTAACTAGTTGTGCGTATGTGTTGTGTGTGTGGTACCGTCGGCAGAAGAGAAAGTGGGTGTTGAAATGGTATATAGTTTTCACCGTATGTTAGATTATGCGTGATTTTCACTGTCTTTTTATTTACTAGGTTTTGCCCGATGCTTTGCCCGCGTGAATTTCCCACAGGAACAGTGCTTTTTCCCGGGATGACAGGTACCCTATGTCTTTCTCAGTACTTTTAACTATGTGTATGTGAAATTTTAGGAAGATTGGATTAGTAGATAAAGCTAGAAGTGGTAACAAACAAACAATTATTTGGTTATACAAACAAATAAATAAACAAACAAACTCTCTTTTGCATTTTTAACATTAGTTAGGATTAGAATATAATTTTAAGATTCGTGGAAGCAAATGGGGAAGGAAAAGGTCTTCCAAAGGCGTTGTCTACGACAAACGGTCCCACGGCTGCGCCTGCGCCCAACGTAGTTAATTACAAAAATATTCCTATTAGTTTTAAGGCCAATATGTAGCTAAATGCGTCTTTCAAGCTTCACCATTTCTAGCTTTGTCTATACAGTATTAGATTATTTTTGTCTTATATTCATAAACTTGTTGCGGGTTTCTTTTGAAGTATATGAAATAAAATGGGTGTCTTTTGAAATTTAAGCACGTAACTTAAAACATTTAATGATGTCTCTTTAAGATTAAAATTTAAAATGTTCACTATTGAATGTTCAAAAATATTTCTTCTATAAAGATTTCTTTGCTGTCTGTATTTAAGCTGTAATCAACCGTCAGTGTGCCAATGAAGGAAGGGCTATTGTTGTAAAGTTGAATGAAAACTTCTATTTAAGTTAGATGGGTGTTTTTTGTATCATAAAAATAATTTTCAGCAGCTGCAAGGTTTGATCGATCAGGCATTTTTTAGACTAAAATATGAAACTGAGGTCCGTGAAATTTATTTCTGATGACGTATGTTTTAGTTGGCGCTGAAGATAATTACTTCGTAATTTATTCTTAGCTAGGCTACGTCTGAAATTGTACGAGTTCTTCATGTACGAATAAATATTATAAAGATTTTAAATTCTTGGACATGAGTACGTTTACACCATCGAACTAATAACATTCTGACGAAGTTCTTATTTTTCCATGGTTTACATAATCCTTTCGACAAAATGAATTCATTGATGAATTAAAATGAATTTATTTATATCATCATTATCTTTAGTACAACTGCACTATATGTAGGTATAGTCACGAGCAAAATAACCTGTAAATAAAATATAAGGATAAAGAATGTGACAATGTATATTACTAGCTTTTGCAGCTGTGCTTTTTTCCGAGATGAAGTACTTTTAATTGAGATGAGATGAATTAAAAATAAAATAAAAAAATAAAATGCATTTATTTAAGGCAACTACGACCCACAAATGTTAGTAAAAACTATGTTAGTGCTTAATAACTAATTTGGACTTGGTCCTCTCCGTCAGTGCCCACATCATCGGACACTGAGGGTCACTTGCCACCGCCATCAGGATGCTGTTGCTGCTTCCACGCACTCTGTGAAGCAGAGATGCAGACTTTTTACGCCAGAGTGCGTCGAAACCATCTGTGTGTGCTTCTGCGAACATTGCCGATGAACTGCAATATCTAGGAAGCCGCAACAGCGCCCTGAAGGCGTTATTGTACTGGACCCGCAGAGCGTTGTAAGTCCTTTGAGTATATGTAGCCCACAGACTCGCAGAGTAGAGAGACGGACGTACAAAACGCTTTAAACAATGTCACCTTTACAGTGTTCGCGTACATCGTGCAAATCTGCGGGCCAGCATGTTCGCCCGGACTGACAACGCTCTGCGTTCCCGTTCCATATCCTCATCGTCTTTAAGGCTGTCTGTAATAATATGCCCTAAATACTTAAAATGGTACACCCTTCTTAACGACACTCCATTAAGTATCACTGGTGGTACGTAAGTTGGGCACTTGTTACCAGCCTTAAAGACCATGAGCTCAGTTTTCTTAACATTATAGGATAAACCATGTGAGGCAGCGTACGACTCACACACACCCACCAGAGTTCGCAACGCACTAATCGAGGGAGCCAACAGCACCATGTCGTCCGCGTAACTGAGACTGTTGACACAGATCCCATTCACGTGACAGCCCACGCCTGTGCTGCTGAGTTCCTCGATCAGCGCGTCTACATACAGGCCTAAAAAGTAGAGGTGAACTCAGGCCACCTTGTCTCACTCCACATTCCATCCTATACGGGTCCGAGAGCTCATTTTCCCACCTCACACGGTTTTCCTGATTCAAGTACCAGTGCCTTAACACACTTATCAACTCTGGTGGTACTCCAGAGTCTTTCAGTTTTCGCCAGAGAGGACATCATACGACACCATATCAAAGAGCCTTCGATAGATCTAAGAAACAGGCATAGATCGGAGTTTGCCTATTCGTGTAATATCTGACAGTGTGTTTTAGACTCAATAATACCAACTATGGCAAATACCATACCATGGCAATAATACCAGCTTTATATTGGAATTATCAACTATGTCCTTTTAAGTAACTTCTTACATGTGTATGCAAAATTTCAGGAAGATTAGTTCAGTAGATAAGCGAAAAGATAAGAAAATAAACGAGCAAACTCACTTTAAAATTTATAATATTAGTTATTAGGATTGTTCGTGAATGTGCAATGTTATACCTACTCGATAACCAAGAGTGACCTTATTATAGTTTACAAGAGCCTATTCTCCAAACAGTTTAACGCTCATTGAACCATAATCAGTCAATAATACATTTTTGCTTATAAATCATATTGTGATAGTAAAAGAAATGTAGATTGTGCTCTAAAAACTTGCACAGTTTTGTCGATACAATTATTTACAGTTATATGTTCGATGGATATAATTGATACAAGCACGGAAAGTCAAACTGAATGCCTACCAATAAAAACGGTCATTATAATATTTTATTCTTGGGTTTCAATTTTTCGCACCGTGGGAAAGCAACACCAATTTAACCTAGCTACTTTTTTTAAAATCTAGCTACTAACAGTTTTATTTCTGTGGCAAATATTAGTTTTGGCTGTCGACGTAATCATTTCTGTGGTTCACCAAAAAAAAAAAACATTCGGTATTAAGTAAAATAAGTAGTGCATGTCATTTAGTAAAAGGCTTTATATGCAAAGATAGAACAGAATCGTAGAATTAGTTTTGTAACCGTTTTTACGGTTGATCCAAATAAACGTTCTGAATTTTAACATTACGTTAACAAAAGACATTTAACCGACTCTTTGAGATGTTGCAAGTGATTTCGTTATAACGAACGTTTAGTAAATTATCTGTTAGTACTTAGATTAACTGGACTATTATTCATATTTTTTTGGTTTAAGTATATAATTTTGATAAGGATTTAGAGGATTGCCAACACGTAAAAGCCCTTTTGAACTTTCTTGTCTAAATTTTTTCTACATTTGAAATAACTATCTTAATTTAATCTAGTTTAGTTATAGTAATTACTTATATACCATATGTTTTTTTTACTTTGAGTATAATAAAAATCCCATTTTTACTATCTTCATTGATAGAGAATTATCCTTTACGTTTCTACATATTATAAAACTAAAGTCCAATTTTGTTTAGAGTTTTTTCTTACGACTTTAGGTATATTTAATGCAAAAAAAGAATATCGTTATTTTTTTTAGTTCTAACAAGAAAATACCGCGGCGCGTGCAAGGACATTGAATCATATTAATAATACATTTATTGGTCTTCAGTGAACCCCGCCGTTCCTTCATAGTGTGAAATGGCATTTTCCAAGCTTTCAAGATAAGTAAAAGTAAATATGATAAAATTATAAGAAAATATACTGTTTGTAGAGCTAGAGTGACTGAAGGGAAAATGGATTTTGTCTTATCTTTTCTTACATAATCTACGTTGAAAGTTGTCCTTTGAAATTTATAGAGATTCCATAAAAATAAATAATAAGCAAGTATGTAATCTAATCAATACATATCACGTTATCTAAGGGCACTTTATAAGGAAAGATCTGGTCATGCAGTTAGATGGACATACCATCAGCTACCTGCGGTAACATTAAAAATCCTATTATACCTAATATTATGAATAGGAAGCTTGGATGTGGATTTGTGGGTAGAAAAAATTTGATGATAATCGGGGATAACACAAAGGGTACTTTTTATACGGAAATTCTCATGGAAGCGAAGTCTCAGGGTGCAGCTAATTTAAATTATACGTATTTGTTAATAATGCGATATTAATTCGGTGGAGTTTTTGCAGCTAACGTAAGGAACCCCAAAAAGTATGAAGTATCCCTTATGTCACTAATCGCATCCAAAGTACGACCATCTTCCGTCTCGTTACTTTGACGTTTACCAATAATATATCGAGAGTTTTATGCTTTTCATGGTGGTCGGTCTGACAGAGCCAACGTATTGCAAGCCAAGAATGCCAGTAGAATAGGTGAAACAAATTTCAAAGGGGACCAGCCAGTATTATTGGGCTTTCTTCAGGGTTTACGTCAACAACAATAAGACGATAAAACTGATCGCTCTTTGCTGCTAAGAAGTGTTTATGTACGAGCAAACATGTAGGTACTCTGTATATTCGTTTTACGTAGGTCTATTTTTTTTATTTTACAGACTATATTTTTAGGAGACAGTACGAGTATCCTATCTAATATACTACTTCTGCTATTGACTTTTCACTACTATGTTAAGATGTGTACATCATTATTTTTTCTTGCTCTATATTCAGCATATATTCAATTGTTTCATACAGCATTTTCCAAGCTCTATCTATACATATAATAAAACAGTAAAAATATTTTGTCTGTACATTTAGTATTTTTGACTGAAATGGATAGAGGGACACTTAAAATGAATAATAGAAAGCAAAAAAATTTTTTTGGAATTTCTTGTCTGTCTGTCTGTCTGTATGTATGATCACGCTAATCTCCGAAAGTACTGAACCGATTTGAATGAAACTTTTTTGTTGTATAGCTATTAAGCCTGGGCAACATTTAGGCTATAATTTATTTAGAAAACTGGTACACCTGATGAAGAACCTAAACAGAACAGCTAAACTATAAGAATTATGGAAATGGTTCCTTAACAAAAGTCGTTCAACCTGATGAGCATTTTCGGATGACGTATAAAAATTGAAGATCTGGAACATCTGATGAAGAACTGCAAGAGACCAGCTACACCATAACATATATGGAAATGGCGCCTTATTAAAAGTCGTTCAACCTGATGAGCATTTTCTGCTGACGTATAAAAATTGAAGATCTGGAACATTTGATGAAAAGCACCAAAAGAGATTTTTATCTAAGCGAAACTCACGCGGGCGAAGCCGCGGGCGACAGCTAGTTGTGAATATTTTTGCTTAACAAGGTAATTATTGAAAAATAAAAAACACGACTGACCTCTCACATAGCCTATGTCATTCGGGGGAATGCAAGGAATCTTAATATACCTCTCACATCAAAATTTGTTGAGCCGTTCTAGACTTATGGCATACATGAACCCTGAAAACATAACACTCTTTTTTTGGTTAGTCGTGTAAAAATACAGAGTCACTTTCTCATATTTATGTTCACTTGACTATAGCTATAGTTCAACAAATTTTATGTGCTAAACTGCGACACATAGCTTGTATGTCCATATGTTGAATATTCACTTAAGCGCTAAATCGTGTCGTCATAGCCTCGTGACAAAGTTAAAGTGAATATAATAATGTAATTTGATGTAATAAGCCGTTATTTACCCCAGCTTTGCCCGGTACGTGCGGCATGGATCGGGACCTTAACGGTACTTTGATTTCAAGTACTTTATGACTTTATTATAATATCAAGTTAAATGCACGACAGAGTACCTAGTAGTTTATTTGCGCAACGCCAGTTTCAAACATGGAAGAATATTTTGTTTAAACATTATTTTCAAAATCAAGGTAGAACAAGGTGTAAAAACAAGGTAGGTGAAATAAAGAAAAAAAGCAAAGCTCAGATGTTAAGGAAGCGTGGTACGAGTATGCTTTCCGATGGAAATATTTGATTATGGATATGCATACATATCTGTTATTAGTCTCCATTTTGGCCGCCAAAACAATTTATCTAAAATTTATTTATGCAATGAAATCCCAGCTATTTTGATGGAAAATATTCCACATTTTGTGTAAGTAACTATGCGCTGGCCACTTTTTTGGTTTTTCTACAAATTTCCCAATATTCTGCTATATTCAATTTATCATAAAAAAAAATAAACTTATTTTATTAATGATTTTTTTTAGAACGAAGATGAGTGTGTGAGATGTTTGAGTGACATAATACTTCCTTATCGATTTTTTAAATAAAGATATTCGATACACCACTTGATCTTGGTGTTTTTTGGCACTAAAAAAATAAATTGTTTATTTAGTAGGTACTCAGATGTACAGAAAAAGACAATGAGTTGAATATTTCAAAGAATGAGTGAAAATTAGAAAAGATAATTAAGCTTTGAATCATATCCTTTCTTATTGTAAAATTTTATAAAAGGTTTTAATTTTTATCAAAATGGGACATCTAAAGTGCCGACATCTCGGAGGCTGTAATCGGGATGTTTAATCGCGAGGTAAGAGGCACCTTCTCGCTTTACGTGCTATTAATTTGCTATTAAATCTTACTTGCTTAATCATAAGTCACTGTTTCAGTATCTGGTAACTTCAACTATTAACTTGAGAAATTTATCAACGCATTTAATATCTATAGAACATCACTATCGTCACAGAAATAAATCGTTTGTACAGTCAATATTTCTTTATATTTAGGTAGGTACTACAAATAATATACATTAATATGCAATGAATTTAGGTAGGCAAAATTCATTGTATTATGCAGTACAAAATCCGAAAACTGATAAAACTCCCGATATGTAGAGTTATTCGATTTTTCTTTGTTATCTCTTTGGCATGAGTTTTCTACAAACAAATATCATTAATTTCACAGAAATAATGACACCACAGCGGAGTGACTTGCAATTTTCGCCATTAGAATTATCAACGAAACTAGGCTTAATATAGTTAATGATGGACGCCTATTACACCGTGTTAGAGGAACGACTCATAACGAACCGACGCCGAGTGGTATTCGACACGCTGCGTCCATGATATGACGTCATCATAGTTTGGATTAAAGGTACGGTTCCGATCCAACCATAGACATAGAAAAAGAACTTTATGGATCCAACCAACTACGATGCAACGGAAGATGGCTAATCGACTGATCGTCCCAAAAACGTTTGTTTTAATGAAATGAATTGTTCATTTAATTTATCTTTAAGACAATAGACAATTAATTCAATGATATTCGTAGATTTATTTATTTTGAGCCATGAAATGCGCATTTCAAACCATAATGGAACTAAAACACATTTTTCGTCGAATTTTTTACAAACAACTGCAATTCTTACTGGTATACATAGATTAACAATGTGAAATACTTAATAGAAAAAACTCTACTACTAAATATGTAACAAAAACATACACGGGTAGGACGTTCGTGTTCGGAACAATACCTTATGATAGCATTGTAAAATTGGAGTATCTCTTAATTGATCGGCTTTTTGGGTTTTCAGAGAAATGTTCATAAATTAATCTATCCCTAGCTTTCATTGTTATTAAACATTTAATTTTCTTTATTGACGCTTAAGAAAAAAACTGTTTTATTGATGAGACGGAAATATTTTGACAGACAAGACAAGCCGCCAAATATATTTTTGACCAGTAAATTTCAATAGTTGATCCAGAATGAAATGTATTAAAAAATTAAATTAATAAATAAATTATATAAGGGCAAGTTAGCCCCAAAGTAAGTTCGAGACTTGTGTTATGGGATATTAAGTTACTAACTCAACGATACTATATTTTATAACAAATACATATACTTATAGATAAACATCCATGACCCGGATCAATCTGAAAAAGGTCTTTTTCCATTTTGACCCGACCGGGGATCGAACCCGAGACCTCCGGTATGGCAGTCCGGCGTGATGACCGTTGGGCCACGGAGGTCGACACATCTGATTGGAATACAATTTTTTACCAACCAAAACCTCATTACTGTGAAAAGGTTAGCACCTACAAGCTTACTATTATTTAACAAAACTCATTAGAATAACCATCATTAACATATACTAATTAATTAAGTAGACCGGCTTCACTCAGGACGCGGCAATATTTTACGAATTTGACAAATGCGGCCATTCCATCACGCCGGATAAAATATTATTAAAACAAACAAATGGACAAAAAAGATAGCTTTTCGAAAGAGTCGAAATCAATGTGCGAGCTCTGGTACATTGGCGGTTCGAGCGACATTGAAAAATCGTAACTGTGTAAATGATGACATTCAAATTGATACTTTAAAGTTGTATGAATATGGAAGATTTTTCGTTGTTTATGTTGAGGAGGTTAGTTAGAACAGGTCAAAAAGTTTCGTGGTCGTAATTTAATGTAACAGTTAATATGACAGCAGGCATGAGGTTGCCAGCGGGTCGCCGTAGTTATTATATTTATGCACTCACACCTGGAGGTCTGGGCCTTTTATTTTGAGTTGTCTTGATATGATAGAGCTGGTGGTATTTATGCTGCCCGATAAATATGGGCTATTAATTACCATTGTGTTATACTTCTGTTAATTCAAAGTGATTAATACTAGCGTGCTGTTAACAGGTTGTACAATTTATTATTGCTGTTATTAAAAAAGTAACGTTCTTGCTATTCACATTACGGAGTATCTACAATAAAATGTAACATTTGCATACTAATCAGTGTATGTTATGATCTCTTCTAAACATAACTATGAAGTTAATTTATAATAGGAATGTAGCCCTCTTTTACCATTTGGTATTATTAAAGAGCTGAATAAAACTGAATAACTATTTGATTTTGTTGCCACAGACGGAAAGTGACATGTAAATTATAATAACTCCCGTAAACATAAATTCAAGTTAAAATTAAGTTGTAACTTGCAACCGCGGATTGACATCTTTATTTAAATTAATTTAATATTTACCATATCATTGATGTTTCTCAAATAATTCGTAAATAGACACCAATTTAAGAAATAGTTATTTTATTTTGTAATTTTAAATTACTGAAATTTCAAGAGCTGCGCTATAATCGGTAGGATGTCTAATTTAAAAGAAGATCACATTTAGTCTAATTACGACACTAGTTACTAAACAAGTTTTTTAAAATTTGCATGAATAGCCGATTGCAGTCATTTCTTGGTTTGCAAATCAGAGACGCTCTAAATTCGCGCCGACGACATCTGCAGTACCCAAATGAAAAAAAGTTACAGACCTGTTGAATGACCCGAGTGAAACGCTTGGAAAATTGGTTGTTTCCGGACGAGTAGGAATAGCTGCGGTTTACAGCTTCAGGGATCAGGTGTCAACACTCGTGCAAGGCCGTGTCGAGGGAATCACAATTTCACCATAAAGTTCCCATGCTTTCTTTTTCACAGCCAATTGGAAATGGCCGCTAACCTTCAAAACTATTCAAGTGGGACAAGGTTTCCACCATTTACTCAGATATTCCATTTTGGTGACGTAACCCTTTGATTCTTTCCTTCCTTAGAAATACTCAATACGCCATTGGAATTTACACATCAATTGCTATTTAAAGTGACGGGAACGAAATATTTAGGCACCAATATTTCGCCTTCAAATTATGTTACACTTTACTTTCTTGTAGATCTTGAAGATAGCCTTAAGCAAAGTTTCGAAGAAATTCGCTCATATATTCTAAGTAGGCAAAGTCTTTCTCAAGTATAACATTTCGTTGTATAGTCTGTTTAAATTTGCGTGTGAAAATTGTAAACATCCGCGTATTTTTTTTTTATTTGAGTTGACTATATTCAATATTATTTATTTATTATTATTGTACATTGGGAGAAATAATAAAAGTGTAAACTGGTTTATGTATGTACATACGTGAGGCGAGGGGTCTTAATGGGGCCAATAAAAGACAAAAATATTATTTTTAGAATTTTTGTCTGTATGTCTGTACTCTGTATGATTGAACGCACATCACGCAAATCTACTAAATGAAATTTGATACGAGTTACACAGTCGTATTTTTTAATGCTATGAAATATGTTGCAGGTCTAACTTTGTCGTTTTTACTTTTTAATAAAATAAATAAATATAAAATATCAATAGACAAATCACACAGATTGCCCCAAATTAAGTTCGAGACTTGTGTTATGAAATACTAACTCAACGATACTATATTTTATGACAAATACATATATAGATAAACATTCAAGACCCAGGCCAATCTGAAAAAGATCCATTTTTCATCTTGACCTGACCGGGGATCGAACCCGAAACCTCTGGTGTGACAGTTCGGCGTAATGACCGTTGGGCCACGGAGGTTGTCAATTTGTTGTTGTTTTATGCATCAATATTGTTTTTATGTTATAATGCCTAGTTGATTTGATTTGGAATTTTCATTTAGCACAGTTGTGTAAATTACTTCGTTTGGATAATAAATAATACTTAAATTGTTGATATGTTTTTCGTCTGTTTGTTCACCGAGTTTGTTATTATATTTTCAGTGTTTCTTTGGTCTTTACTATAGGTTTATAAGAATGTTTCGAAAACTTGTGTGTTATGAATAAACACATGTTATTTGAGATGAAATGTGAACCAATTGATGTCTTTGTTCGACTTTAGATGTATTTTATGATCCGCCGAAGGGCTGCTGACTAAACTTGGGACTGTAACAATGTACGCTGTAAACAACAACGAATAATTTATACTTTTTATGACATTTATTGCAGCATGTCTTTTAGTTTATTTTTTCAATATTATTGGAAGAAAAAAATGAATACTTTATGTATGAATATTATTGGAAGAAAAATATGAATACTTTATGTATGAATATTTTTATTGATTTTGACATTTAGTGTGATACGAGGCGTTAGATGGTAAAGACGGGAATAACCATATAAACGACAACTTTTGGATATGTTGCATAAATGAATACTTGTGTGTTATGAATAAACACATGTTATTTGAGATGAAATGTGAACCAATTGATGTCTTTGTTCGATACTTTTTATGACATTTATTAATATTATTGGAAGAAAAATATTTTGTTTGAAATTTTTTATTGATTTTGACATTTAGTGTGATACGAGGCGTTAGATGAGTAAAGACGGGAATAACCATATAAACGACAACTTTTGGATATGTTGCATAAATTACTAACTATTATTTTTGTGATACCTCACGTCTTTGGTCGGTGAATCAAAGAACCCTAAAAAATTCGACCATTACCCGACAAGGTAATAGCTGTAACTTGTAATTTTTATTTTATTATTATACGAGTAACTCAAATTTGGTAATGAAGTTATCCATATGGTCATTAAGTTTTGTTCCATACTCAGCCTAATCGATTACTAATTTGCTTTCAGTTTCTTTTTTCCTTTTTTCATAATTCTGAAAATATTTTATACTTGTTAGAAAAATCCAAGGTTTGGGAATTGCGATAAAACCTTTAATCAGATAAATGATAAATCTATGAATATTACTAGCATTATTACTAAAAAATCTTGATTAGTAAGGCAGTATCCATTATCCATTATATATTATGTAATATTTTTAAATAAATATATTGAGACTAGGAAGAAGAAAATCGTTTTTAAAAATAAAATAATTTACCAAGTGATTGCTTTTAAGCCTGGAAGGCTCAAAAGAATTAGAAGTATTCCAAATATAATATAAACGAGGATTAAGTAGGATAAAACGCTTACCCCGAGTCAACAGTACCTCCAAACATCATTTGTAGAGTGCTGGGGCCTTTGATGTTTTTAATTTCCGTTTTTATCTCTTTGTGAGATTGGGATAGACTAGGTTTTAGGCTGATTGCTTTGAATTATGAGATTTTCATTGAAATGCGGATGTCATTTATGCATTAATATTGTTTTTATGTTATGACTAGCTGGCGCCTGCCGGCTTAATCCGTTCTTAGCGGATGCCTACGTCATAACATCTACCTGCATGCCAAATTTCAGCCCGATCCGTTGAGTGGTTTGGGCTGTGCGTTGATAGAATAGATCACTATGTCAGTCAACTTTGAGTTATATGTAGATACCTACCTAGTTGATTTGATTTGGAATTTTCATTTGGCACAGTTGTGAAAATTACTTCGTTTGGATGATAGATTTTAAAAGATATACAGATATTTTCTTGGACTCAAAGGTTCTTTTTTAAATTGGCTGGCGGAAATTGGAATAAGATAAAAAAAAACTTAGTTCTTAATTTTGTACATAAATCTTTGTAGAGATCATTATTATTGATGGATTTGTATATAATAGTCACTCAAGGGGTTCACTTAAAGAGTATTATTTAATTTTAAGCCTCTAGCCTACTGCTGGATAAGTTAGAAGCGCCTGTGGGACATATCCACCACCGTTTCATTAGTAGAACGACTCTAAATAAAAACAAACTTTTGATATCTAGCTATTGTGACTGTAATATAGCTTTTATGCATTTGCAAACATGTTTTGTATTCGATTGTACCCTGATCATATTAACTTCAAATCTATATTTAAAATTTTTAATCCGTCACAGTACGAATCGATGACTCACACGCAGTAACAATACTCCAATAAAACTTAATTAGGTGCTAAAACAAGTTCCGAGACTTCCAAGTACATGCGTGAACATCATCAATTCTCAGGCTATTAGCTCAATTATTACGTAGACAACCGACCGAGTCCGTAGGATCAACAGCGTCGGCGCATCGGCCAATAAAGAAATCAATCAGCCTATTAGGTATTTCAAATCAATAAAATCTGAAAAGGCAATAATATTCATAAGGATGTAGAGATGGACTAGATGTGGCTTCAAATTGAGATTGCGTGTGTTATTTTAGGCTTTTACGTAAACGTATTTAAAGAATGAACAGAGATTTATTTGTTCAAGAAAGTTGTCTGTAATAGTGAACTTTCTTTAACAAATAATATTTCCGTATATCAATTTTAGCCTGTACTTACTCATAATCATAGTGGGTAATGCAAAAAACTTAAATTGTTTTCGGTATCCGCCCATTTGTCTGAACAAAATAAAAAAAAATAGAAAAAGCATGCATCTAGTACATAATAATAGTTTTATTATTCAGAGTTCATTTCAGTTCAAAAAAAAAATTAAAACACTTTTTTATCTTTATTGCAAAATTATTTAAAATCTCGATGTCGGAATTAGATAATTGAAGAGGTTTTTTTTTTCACTCAATAGGACTTCTAGTAGCTTTATACATAGGAAATCTGTTCGCTTTTTTCGTTCTCATGGGAGTTAAAAGCGGCGGGCCGTGTGATGTGAGAGGGGCGCGGGGTGCGCGGGCGGCTCATTTGATGCCTCTCCAGCACAGGTGTGATTCTTATGCGCTCCTCTTGACTTGACCACGACTCCAAGGGCCGGTGGAACCAACATCAACTGCGTGTTTAACTCAACTGTTTAACATAAACCGCCACGTGTTTTGTTTGCAAAAGATGAGAAAGAACTGATCTGGATTAAATTATGCATATACATAGTCTGAGGGAAGGACATAGGCTATCATTTATCACGGGAAAAACTACGGTTCCCGAGAGATCAACATAAGTGCTGGCAAAGCCGCGGGCGAAAGCTAGTTATGATATAATTTGAAAACAATTTTCAATATATTCAGAATAAAATTTAGCGATTACTCATGTACTTACTATGTGTAATAGCAAAAGATCTTTTTTCCCAGTTTTTTATTTACCAATATCGACTAAATAAATTGTTGTGAAGTTAATAACGTTACCGCAACTGACAGGTTAAAAAAAGCAGGTTGTTATTTACGTACCCAAAGGTCGATCAGGAGCGTTGGGTGACGACAGAGAAAGATACAAAGAAACGGGATTAACTTATGTTAAAAAACTAGAGAGCTCCGAAATAAGATCTAAACTTAATATAATAAAAATTAAATTAGTCAACTCAGGATTATAGAGATAAGCAGAAATGGTATAACCGGGCTCTGAAGCTCAACAGGGTCAGAGATATTTATAATTGTATTATTTAATGTTGTAATGTGCACTTATTAATAGATGTTATTGAACATTCGTTATCATATCAAAGTATAGACATATGTTTGAGGTGAATTTTTTAAAGGTGACATTTTGCTGTTATTTTGACTAGGTACGTAGGAGTAATCTAGACTTTTCAACTGCATACTTAAGTAGGTATATGCTTGCTTATGTAGGTAAATACTTAAGTGCCTACGCGTGATGTACCCCAAAAATAACTAAATTAATTATAATTAACAAAATTAATTAAAATTCATTAATTATTATTTGAACTTTGAATTGAAATTCATATTAAACAACACCCCTCTTTCAAATATACACCTAATTGTGAGAATACTTGAAAAAAAAACTAGTAAATTTGATGACAGAACAAGTTGTACAATTAATTTTATTGGTCATGCTATTTTTTTTTATTAATTTGAGAAATAAACGAGTCGGAATCGTTACGATATACAGCACGAAAGTTGGGTTTAATATTCTTTCGATCATTCCCGTTCATTTTATGTGATTCTGTGATTCTTTATGTGTGGTCGACACGATTAGACACGTGGAACAAAAAATCGTAGCTTTTATGTCATTTTGAAAAATACTTAACAATCATTTTACCTTTTTTTTTGTTTTTATTTTTATTTAATAATTTAATATTTTTTTAGGGTTTTTTAACCAAAAAGAAATCATCACTTCGCTCACAAAAGTTATGCTAGAATTAATAAACAAACAAACTTATGAAGTGTTTTACTTATGTATACGTTATACACTTCTATTTTGTTGAGCGGTGTCGAATGAAACCTTGCCTCACTGAGAGTAATATAATCTTTTCGTACTGGGTCTTGACAATGGGAAAGGATTTATTTTTTTATTAAAACAAACCTTACAAGTCGTCCTCTTTATACCTTAAGTATACAAACACTTTTCGTTATTATTATTGTCACTTTTACGAAAAAATGTTCTTCAATTTCTGGGCATTGAAGTGAAAGCGACACCCAGAAACAATGAACTAATAGGATGAAAGGATAAAGCCGTTAAGTGTCATGTTGACATTTCAATATAGACACCTCACACCACCCTCATAGCTTAAGAACTGGTCGAGAGCGAGTCGCATTCCGCTCTAAGGGTCCAGTAGAAAATATCTTACTTCTTAATTATGAAAGTGTATGTGGTGTATGGGAATTTCGGGTTAAAAAGTACCCTGTGTGCTATTCCCAGTATTTTTCTACCTGTGTACCAAATTTCATCAAAATCAGTCCAGAGGATTTTGCATGATTGAGTAACATCCTCACAAACTCATATCCAAACTGTCGCTTTATAATATTAGTAGGATTTTGGTGTACAAACTCATCCTGAAATTACCACACAATCGTAGGCTTTAAGTGCAGCTAGACAGTTTTGCATTTATAAAACTTGCATGTTTAAAATAAAACATTATTTATTTTAATAAATGCAGTCACTATACATAGGTAGTATACTATAATGTCATAGCTGCTTATAACTCATTGTATTTATGTCATTGTTAAGGTTTTTCCACGTGTCGTCATAGCTGCCTGGTATTGTTAGTCACCAAGTAATACTTAAGCAATCTAAGTTAACACGCACATGAAATGGTTTTCGCTTCTTCATTTGGCTGCGGAACCCTAGAAAGAAAGTGTCAAATACTCGAAAATATGCAACAATGTGTAACGACCACCAGTTGTGACAAAATATTTGGAAGATTGTCTATTTGTTGGCGAATAATCTCCTTAGAAGAGAGAGGATTATGTATTGTTAGGTCTGTTGAGATTAATTTTTGTTGGAAGGGATTTCATAGAATTATTTTATTGTTATTTTCAATAACTTGTGTAATTGAGTAAACAGTTATTGTTTGGTGATATGACCAAATACTATATTTTGAGTTTGATATGACTCTTATATTAAATTCACAATTTGTTGTAAAACTTGGATGAAGCATATGTGTATCCAAAATGATTTATTTTGTCTTTTTTTACACGCATCAAGAAAATCTAAATTATATGATTAAATTAAATTTGATGCAGTTTTCGCAGTTATATTGCTAGGATTAACTTAATGACTCAATAGCAAAGTCTAGGCGGATGAAGTCGCGGACATTAGCTGGTCTAATAATATAAATAAGAAAGTACGTCTCACATTATATAGTAATACTAGCTTTCGCCCGCGGCTTCGCCCGCGTGAATTTCTCTTCCCACGGGAGTAGTGCTTTTTTCCGGGATGAAAGGTACCCTATGTCCTTCTCGGTACTTCTAACTATGTTCTGTGCATACAAAATTTCAGGAAGATTGGTTCAGTAGATAGAGCGTGAAGAGGTAACAAACAAACGAACAAACAAACCAACAAACAAACTCACTTTCGCATTTATAATATTAGTTAGGATTGAGTACTTTTTAGCCCGAAATTTGTATCGTCATTTGTTAGTTTACACCCGAAGCTAGGGTTGCATAGGGTGTCATTGACCTCGCAATTCATAATCATTATAAAAAAAAATATGTTTTTATTTCCCTTAGTTTACACATTGAACTTGTAATCTTAAACTCATATCTTAAGTACATGCAATGAGAATGATATTGAAGGTTAATTAACCGTAAATATTTTTTTTATTTTATCAATACGATGATAATACTTGACCGCAGTTGTAACAATTAAAATAATAGTCTTCACAAAATTCCTATCCTATATGACAAATAGAGCGGTAAAAATAATAATATAATGGAAACTACAACTGGTCTATGTCTGTATATAGGAGACTAGCTTTTGCCCGCGGCTTCGCTCGCGTTAATCCTTTCTTAGCAGATGCCTACGTCGTAACATCTACCTGCATGCCAAATTTCAGCCCGATCCATCCAGTGGTTTGAGCTGTGCGTTAATGGATCACTATGTCAGTCAATCAGTCACCTTTGAGTTATATTTATATAGAAGATAAGTATTTAAGGAAAAATTATAAGGGGTTTTTATAGTGCCAATAGAAGTTAAAGTTTTGATTATTTTCTATTAGTCTGTCTGTTTGTATGTTACTACGCGCATGATCAAAAATACTAAATGAAATTAACTACGTAAAATGAGATATTTATAGAGATAATGAAAAGATATTAATTATTGAATGACACGTGAAAAAAGTCGGTAGGATTTTATCATTTAAAAACACAGTTCCATTAACTAATTTTCAGTTATATCATTAGATATATCATGCAATATCGTTAGATTTACATATTATAGGTCTATCTACCTACATGTGCAATATGATCTGATCGAAAATAAAGAAATTTATTTTGCCAGACATGATTACAGATAGACATCGGGTCAGATAAAACTACCTAAGTATAAACTTCGAAATAATGGAAAAAGTATTCTGAAGAAATTAGATTTATTTATAAAATACACTGTAATATTTTTAATGGGTATGATAACAGATATGGCTAGAATAAATAGCCGAACCAAGTGTAAACTAGTGTAAGTGTAAAATTTCGCTTTTTCTTTTTTAAGTACTTTATTCGATTAGTGAGACCTATTTTTCAGATGGTACTCTTATTGATTTAGCAGAAAATCTTTCACCCAAAAACCCTTTAAAAACCTTTTTAACTCGAGTGGAAATGTCTATTTGTACGATTGATGTAACGAGAAGCTTGTTATTTACAATGAATAAGCGGAGTGCACGGCTCAACCATAAAATAAGGAGACCTTAGAATGGTCCGGTAATTGAATTGTTGTCATATGGGCAATTAGGTTAGAGCTTAGATAGTTAATTAATCGATGTAGTATTTATTAGGAAATATATAGAAAAAAGAGAATAACTGGAAAATAATTAGCGATAGTAACTCTTACTTTCTGTTTTTTATCATACAACCTGAAATAAAAAAAAATCTGGAGCCAAAGTTTCACGTGCGTTGACGACCAAACATATCAAAGTCGGATGTTTTTCTTTCTAGCGCAATAATGCATAAAAAATTAACACTAATTGCAGATTCTATTAAGTTACTGAAAGGCCCTCGACGATATACAGAGCCACACATAACAGCCGTCAACACTGAACATAAGTAAGTAAAAATGCTTTATTGCACCAAAACACGTAAAGGATACAAATTGAGACTTATAATAGGTAAAATATGTCCAATAGGCCGTCTTATCGCAAGTATAATCTCTTCCAGGCAACCTAAGCGAACGGAAAGAGATAAACATAAATGGCGGTGCATGAACAGAGAGATAGAAAAGAAAATTGAGACAATAAGAGAGTACAACATACATACATTATAGTGAAAAATGAGCAGCCAGTTATGTGAAGAATGCATCACGATGATGTTTTTCTTCACTAGAAGCAAGCAGTGGCTGACGAACAGATTGATCTACAAACTCGGTACATTTTGAAAGAGGTTATTTGGGTAATTTTATTGTTTTATGGTATGTTATGTTATGTTAAGAGTCTTTCAGAAATTTGTTAAAAAAACTGGAACCGGACTAGCTAAATGGAAATAAAATAAAATTGTCTGTACTCGGTAGGTACTCAGAATTTATTGATTATTTAGATATCATTACAATATTGCACAGTTATACTCTTAAACATGACCCCTCTAGGAGGACACGGATGGTACAATATTTAAAATATGTAAACTCTTAGATAACCTTATTTATTATGAGCAAAACTCTTGTGTGTAAGGATGACCGAGTCAGAGAGAACATAATAATTTCCAAATATAAAGGGTCGTGAGAGTATATTCGGTTCGCGTGGTTTATTAAAGCTCCTCAAAATGATTAACTACCAATTTTGTGTAGTAACAAATACAAGGGAAAGCAAAGGTTGATTCCCCAGCTTCGACGTAGCAAGATAAGATGAATTTTGGTACCTCTTTTTGGATCTAACCAAAGATTCCGTAGATTAAACGTTTCCTGTTGCCGCAACCACGGTCTCCTGGTGCTCCTGCAGGTATATCTTGAACTCTCCACGCCGACAGGTTCTCCAACCGTTGTGATTGACCAAACTAATCACCCCTATACTATTTGGGCAAATATTTAAACCTCAAAAGATGTTTATTTAAAGGAGACTACTGTATAGTAAAAACTATTCAAGCAGTGATGAAATATCAAAACTTTAAACATTAAGAACTGAGTTAAGTATTTTTAAATCTTAACTTTTAAATTTTTACTTTTAAAATTCTTTCTTGTAAAATTCTTTCTTTTAAAATCCCATGAGTATCTCGTGTTGATCAAAACCATCTACGACACACTCCCCCATCCATGAACCCAGTCTACCAGTGACGATCGGTTCCTGGAATAAGATATTTCATAAATTTCTGAACAAAAGCACGAACAAAGTCGGCCATGTGCGCGATGCATATATCATTTCAAAATACTTACTAAATCTGCGTAACACAAGCAATCCATCCAACCGTTCACATAAATACTCAGGTTGCATTATTCCATCAACATATTCCATCTGCAATTTGGCTGGCTGAAACGAATTGTACAGAAAATTATCACAAGGGAAAAAAGACAATGTATTCCTTCACGGGATGTTCAAACATCGGAAATAAAACCACACTTAGCGCTTTATCCAAGCCTTACCTGTTAGTGCATTGTTTGTACCATTTTTATGAAGGTTTATCCTTCATCTTTACCCTGGCGACGAAACGAAACAATATAATGTCTGCCGGCTGCGGTCATCCGACCATTTCTCTCAAATTGCCATCGCGTCCCTTTTATCTTTTTTTAAACGTCAAATCTATGACAATCAACACCCAGTTGTTCTGCCAAACAATAAAATTTATAATTCGATGAGTTTTATTTAAAACCTTTTATTGAAATAAAGGATAACACATGACTAGGAATAGAATATTTACTTATTCCGGTTATTAAATAATAAAATCAAGAGAAATCTCAAAATATATTCCATATCATCAAAGGACAGCGACCTCTATGATGCTAGATGTCAAAACATCTTCAATTTTAATTTCCAACCTGCACAACAGATGGCACTAGTGGTTTCAAAAGATGACCTAATTCAAACAAAATAGTCTTTCTGTTTTCTTCTCAAAAGAACAAATAAAACGCAACGTTACAATATCCCTCCCCCAGAAAAAGTTTCGACACAGGAGAAACCCGCTGCCCTCAGCGTACTTAGCTGGAAACAAAAAAAAATAATGAAAATAAAACAGAAAATAACCACCAGTTTTAAAACGTTAAATATTAAAATTTCACTATGTTAAATTTTAAAATCCTATCCATCACAAAACAAACTCTGAGTACTTACCTACTTACATTTCCCTTTCCTACTGTGATACAGACCAAAATGAAAACCAACTGCCAGGACCGTTGTTATTCCATCTTTAATTTTCACCTGCTGTCCGAGCATATGTTCCCCTTTCTTTCATTCCATCTTTCTATCATACATCCCTATCATAAACAGTAGCAGTTGCAGATTTTACTGCCTGTCACGTTCTAGCACACTTATTCCCAGGAGTCCAAACTGTCATTCCCAGTTGTACTCAATCCCCAGTAAGTAGCTATTTACTCTGAAATTCTACTCATGTAAGAAAAGAAAAGTATATAGTCTAGGATATAGTGAATATTTTTCAAACCACATGATATCAACCCTAGCTATAAACCAGTTACTAGCCGCCATGGACCATCACAACAAACAAAAAAATATTCTCAAGGTAAGTGGTCTAATGTGCCACATGATTTCTACCAAGAGATAACAATGAAATGAATAAAAAGATGCAACATGTGCTATCATTTTAAACGAAACAAAATTACTAACGTGACAGTAATTATTACTATATCACTAAAGTTATGTCTAAGGACAAGAAAAAAAAATTGACAGCATTTAGCTATATCACAAAACTTAAGTAACAGCTCTTAGCTATATTACTAAATATAGTCTACAGACTAAAGAAAATTAAAAGAAAAGAAAAAAACCTTAGTGACAGCTGGAAGCTATATCACCAAGCAAGTACAAAAAGAAAATTGTGTGTTCCTATCCTAACCGTTAGTAAAACTATGTATGTACCTACTATCCATAGTACAAAAATATTTCCTAACGAGCATGCAAACCAAGTTAAAACACGACCTCTACTAACTAGTTAAAAACACAATCTAGTAAACTAGAGTTAGTTAAGAATAAAACCTAGCAGTCTAAGCTAATTTAAATTAAAACTTAGCAAACTAAAGCTAGTTCAAAATAAAATCTAGCATACTAATGCTAGTTCAAAATAAAATCTAGCATACTAATGCTAGTTCAAAATAACCTTGGCATCGTTGTTTGGTATATACCAAAGCAACACGTAAAAACGTCCTACGGCTAGAGAACCAGAGTCCACTGCTTAACAGTGAGGAGAAAAAAATAAGGAAGAAACGGGTATAAGCGATGTGAGAAACAGGTAGTCATACCTTGATATCCTTGATATGCCAAGTACCGAGATATTTTCCGTCATATCCTTCTAATTCGTAGACCAATGGTGACAATACTTTCTTTACGATACATTTCTCGTACTTAGGTGCTAGTTTGGTAGCTTTAAATTTATCAGCGTCACTTTGTATGTACGTCTTCCGCCAAACTTCCTGTCCTCTCAGACAACTTAACCTCACGGCGACGTAAATTATAATACCTGGTGTTCGTAGCGTGAGCTTTTAAAATGTTTGTACGTACTTTATTAAAGATCTCCTTCAGAACTCCAAACTCACCTGCATATTCATCCCTTGGCATGGCTATATCATAATCACAATCACCAGTATCTTTATAAAATGACCCATTTATTATCGGTTCTCTGCCATGAACTAAAAAGAATGGTGTAAAACCAGTAGTTTCATTAACAGCGCTATTTAATGCAAACTGTATTTTATATAAATTTAAATCCCATGTTCTATGATCTTGTTTTACATAAGATGAGACAGCTGTCATTACGGTTTTATTATATCTCTCCACTAAATTAATTTGTGGTGTGTACCTAGGTCCGTAGTGAACACGAGGAACGTTATACTTTTCAAGCAATTTACGAAAATCAGATCCCGTGAATTGAACCCCGTTGTCGGTAATTACGGTTTCAGGAATTCCGTGAGCTAAGAAAACATAATTCTCAATGTTCTTTGTCACCGCGGCACTAGTTGCACTTCTTAACGGAAACAACATGGTATATTTTGAAAAACAGCATGTTACCACTAACAAATGTACAAATCCCGAACGAGATCTAGGCAAAGGTCCTACCAAATCCATTGACAAAACTTGAAATGGTCTGTAGCACTGTTTTGGTTGACCCATAATTCCTGGTGTGAGAGTTGTCTTGTGTTTGTAAGCTGAACATGTGGCACAATTTCTAATATAATTTGTTACATCTCTATATATTCCTGGCCAAAAATATCTCAAACATATCCTGCGATGTGTTTTGAATACTCCTAGGTGTCCTGAAGTTGGAGGTTCATGATTCTCCGAGATAATCTTTGCACGCCCAGATTTCGACACAACCTCTTTCCAATCAAACTCTTGTGTTAATGTGTATTTACTTTTGCAATATCTAAACAGTTTTCCATTTTCTATACGGTAGTTGGGATAATTTTTCGGATATGCTGTACAACCCTGAAATATTTTCTTATACCACTCATCATCGTCTTCATTTACCGAGGGAGTGTTTATGACTTCAACCTTGAGTAAACGTGAGAGAGCGTCCGGTACGACGTTATCTTTCCCTTTTCTATGCTCAATTGTGAAATTGTACTGTGACAAACGACAACCCCAACGAGCTAATCGTCCAGTAGGATTTTTCCAAATTCATGAACCATTTTAAGGATGCATGATCTGTGACAACAGTGAAAGGTCTAGTTCCCAAATATGGCTCAAATTTTTCAACTGCAAAAACGACAGCTAAAGCTTCTCTTTCTGTTGCACTGTAGTTACGTTCATTTTTATTTAGTGATCTACTAGTATAGGCCACAGGGTGATCTTGACCATTAATATTTTGGGTTAGCATGCCACCAATACCATAACTTGATGCATCACAATGTACAGCAAAAGGTATTTCAAAATTTGGACAGGCTAAAATCGGAGCTGAAACTAAACAATTTTTTAAACGAGTGAAAGCTTCTTCAGCTTCTGTGTTCCAAACAAATTTAATCTTTGTACTGGTAAGAGCATTAAGTGGTGCTGCTATAGATGAAAAATTTCTTATAAATCTACGGTACCAAGAGCAAGTTCCCAAGAACATTTTGACCTCTTTAGAAGTTTTTGGTGTAGGAAATTCCAAAATTGCACGCACTTTCTCTGGATCCGTTCTTAATCCACACTCATCTACCACATACCCAAGATATTTAAGTGATTTACGGAAGAACTTACTTTTTTCAAAATTAATTGTCAAATTTGCATTTTCAATTCTTTGGCAAACGCGTTTTAACAGCAGTAAATGTGTTTCAAAATCTTCAGCTATTATTACAATATCATCTACGTAACAGAATACTAAACCCTTTTGTAATATCACTACAAAAAGGTGTACCAAAGAGCATATCCATCAATCTTTGTTGGCGAGCAGGAGCTCCACACAAACCAAATGGCATTACCTTAAATTTGAACAAACCTTTACCCGGAGCAGTGAAACTAGTTTTTTCTTGTGAATTTTCATCTAATTTAATTTGCCAAAAACTTGATTTAAAATCAACAGAGCTTATGAATTTAGCATTTCGAAGGCTATCTAAAATTTGAGGTATATAAGGTATTGCATAAGCATCCCCTTTCGTAACTGCATTTAACTTTCGACAATCCAAACAAAATCGCCATGTACCATCTGGCTTTGGAACCATAAGAACTGGGTTATTCCACGGGCTTTCACTAGGTGTGATAACATCGAGCTCGAGCATTTTATCCACTTCCTTATGCAATTCCTTCAATTTCTCGGGTGACATTGGATATGGTCTACATTTTATTGGTAACGCATCACCAGTATTTATTGTATGTTCAATTAAATGTGTCCTACCTAATCCCTTGCTTTCAAACGAAACGTCATGAAATTGTTTAATCATAATTTCTGCCAGCTCTTTTGGTTAGAATTCAAATCATTATAAGATTTTACAAAAATTAATAGGCTTGTCAACATAACTAGAATTTTGAATAAAATTTGTAGGTGCTTCAATATAAGATATGTTTTGAAAAATCTCCGGCATTAATTTAAAACTTTTCCAAAAATCTACTCCCAATATGACATTTGAAATTATAGAAGGTATTACATGAAATTTGATTACATTAGTCACTCCCTTAAAAGTAATGGGCAGTGTTAAATAACCAATAGTATTGCAAACTGAACCGTCCGCAACCATAACATTTGATTCGTTAGTGTCTTCTAAAGAATATCCCAAATCAATAAAACGCTTATGAGCATTATTTCCTATAATTGAAATCGCTGCACCAGAATCTAACAATCCACAAATTGTCAAGTCTAGGATATCTACATTTAGATAAGGCCGAATATCATTTACGTTTGGCTCAAACAAAACCGATGTAACGTTGTTATGTTTAAAATATTTAGATACAATCCCTAACCATTCTTTCCATTCCAAAGGATCAGCCTTTTCCTTCGAATTAAGTTTACATCGATTTGAGCTTCCTAGTTTTTGGATTCGAACCAGTTTTACATTTAGGACAGGAGCGAGTTGTGTAGCCTAATTCTCCACACTTAAAACATAATAACCTTTTGTCTCTACAAAATCTAGTACTATGGTTATCCACTTTACATCTGTAACAGTACACTTTTTTATTTTTATTCACTGTATCCTGTTTTTGTGTGTTACCAAAAATGTTTATTATGGTGTGTTTGAATAAATTGTTTTTGATTTTGAATGTTACTAGTTTGTCTTTGTTCTGGAAATTTCTTTTCTACCTGAGGTGGTTGAGACACAACGGTGACATTTTTTGTCTGATTACACTTGTACACATAATCGGGATTTATGTTCGATTGTTTAGGTGGTTCAACAAACAATTCTGTGCTTTGACGTGCCGATTCTATTTTTCTACACTTAAGTTTGAGATCATCAATAGAACTAATATCGTATAACGCTAATTGTTCTTTATAAGTTGGTCTAATGTTATGTAATAAAATATCCAACTTGTCTTTATCAGATAGTGGTGTATTTAAACGCGAGAACATTCCACTCATAACCGCAAAATAAATGTGTATAGGTTCATCTGAACCTTGTGTACGTGACCTTATTTCGCTTAGCAATCTGTATTCGTAATCAACTGGTGCGAATTCCTCGATTAACAAAGCACTGAGTTCCTTCCATGATGAAACTTGATGTTTGACACCTCGATACCACAAAAGTGCCTGGTCCGTGAAAAACAAAACGCAGATTTGAACAACACTGTATCGTTTACACCAAAAGCCGTAGCACGTTCACATACCATATCTAAGAAGGAATGTACACTTGTGTGACCATTAAAACTAATATTCCATTTGTGGATATTTAATTTATTAATAGGAGAACGCTCCTGACTATCCTTCGCAACCTCTTCAACCGAACCAGAACTGGATTCACCTTCCTGTTTTTTAGAATCCCAACCGTTTAAAATACCAAGAAAAGGTTTCAACTTTGAAAGTAATGCAGCACAAATATCCTTATCCATAGGTTCCTCACATTTGTAACCTCTCCAATCTTTGCAAACAATGACAATATAAGGCCTTCGCACGAGAGAGCTGATAACGATCCTTAGATTTCTTATAATTATCCAAAATACCTTGTAATTCCTTGATTTTATCCGTAACAAGAGGCAACTCCACACTGGGTTTGATATCATCACCCAAAATGTCCTCCGGCTTAAATTCTTTACAAAGTGACTTCAACTGTTTTCGCAATTTGGGAACGGTGTCCTCTGGAATCTCCGATCGAACAGAAACCTCATAAATAAGCTCTTCGCGTAGCAACGAATGAAAATAAACGCTTTGTGTATCCATTTTTTTTTTTTTTTTTTTTATATAGGAGCAGTAATAAACACCAGTATAAGGGAGAAATTAATATAACCTATATGTTTTCTCTGTCACAATAAGTATGCTAGTTATTTACTTGTAAAACAAAATAAGTGGAACATCATGTTCACAAATCACCACAAAAAATAATATGCACAGCCCTATCGCTGTGTGTAAATAAGTACTTGTATTTAAAATTTGTTGTGAAATTAAAGTATTAAAATATTTCACTTTAATCTGTGAATATTTATACAAAGTATTTAAAAAGGATTAAGTACCTGTATTATAAGCAGTTTTATAACAATATGTATTTTGTGATTTATAAAGTAACTTATATTATATAGTAACTTATATGTCTAGATAGTAGGTAATATTTATCATTAACCCGGTATAGGTAGTTATGACACACCAAAGAAAAAAAATATAAATGTAATGGTTACATTACATTAAAAAATATAAAAAACAAGGCACAGCATACACTAACAGCAGCACAGCAAAAAATAATAATTTGCAGATAGAATATAAAAAAAACTCAGTTATTTCTTTATTTTGATTTTAGAGAAAATAAATTAACCAAAACTAAAAAATTGTATTTATCTTCCCTAAATAGGAAATGAAAAATAAATGCACAACCTGATTACAAAGTAGTTATTTCAATGAGCTGAAAATAATAATACACTACCAAAATGAAGCTTTAATAAACCAAGTGGGCGCCACTGAAAGATCTTTATGGTAATTTTATTGTTTTATGGTATGTTATGTTATGTTAAGAGTCTTTCAGAAATTTGTTAAAAAAACTGGAACCGGACTAGCTAAATGGAAATAAAATAAAATTGTCTGTACTCGGTAGGTACTCAGAATTTATTGATTATTTAGATATCATTACAATATTGCACAGTTATACTCTTAAACATGACCCCTCTAGGAGGACACGGATGGTACAATATTTAAAATATGTAAACTCTTAGATAACCTTATTTATTATGAGCAAAACTCTTGTGTGTAAGGATGACTGAGTCAGAGAGAACATAATAATTTCCAAATATAAAGGGTCGTGAGAGTATATTCGGTTCGCGTGGTTTATTAAAGCTCCTCAAAATGATTAACTACCAATTTTGTGTAGTAACAAATACAAGGGAAAGCAAAGGTTGATTCCCCAGCTTCGACGTAGCAAGATAAGATGAATTTTGGTACCTCTTTTTGGATCTAACCAAAGATTCCGTAGATTAAACGTTTCCTGTTGCCGCAACCACGGTCTCCTGGTGCTCCTGCAGGTATATCTTGAACTCTCCACGCCGACAGGTTCTCCAACCGTTGTGATTGACCAAACTAATCACCCCTATACTATTTGGGCAAATATTTAAACCTCAAAAGATGTTTATTTAAAGGAGACTACTGTATAGTAAAAACTATTCAAGCAGTGATGAAATATCAAAACTTTAAACATTAAGAACTGAGTTAAGTATTTTTAAATCTTAACTTTTAAATTTTTACTTTTAAAATTCTTTCTTGTAAAATTCTTTCTTTTAAAATCCCATGAGTATCTCGTGTTGATCAAAACCATCTACGACACACTCCCCCATCCATGAACCCAGCCTACAAGTGACGATCGGTTCCTGGAATAAGATATTTCATAAATTTCTGAACAAAAGCACGAACAAAGTCGGCCATGTGCGCGATGCATATATCATTTCAAAATACTTACTAAATCTGCGTAACACAAGCAATCCATCCAACCGTTCACATAAATACTCAGGTTGCATTATTCCATCAACATATTCCATCTGCAATTTGGCTGGCTGAAACGAATTGTACAGAAAATTATCACAAGGGAAAAAAGACAATGTATTCCTTCACGGGATGTTCAAACATCGGAAATAAAACCACACTTAGCGCTTTATCCAAGCCTTACCTGTTAGTGCATTGTTTGTACCATTTTTATGAAGGTTTATCCTTCATCTTTACCCTGGCGACGAAACGAAACAATATAATGTCTGCCGGCTGCGGTCATCCGACCATTTCTCCCAAATTGCCATCGCGTCCCTTTTATCTTTTTTTAAACGTCAAATCTATGACAATCAACACCCAGTTGTTCTGCCAAACAATAAAATTTATAATTCGATGAGTTTTATTTAAAACCTTTTATTGAAATAAAGGATAACACATGACTAGGAATAGAATATTTACTTATTCCGGTTATTAAATAATAAAATCAAGAGAAATCTCAAAATATATTCCATATCATCAAAGGACAGCGACCTCTATGATGCTAGATGTCAAAACATCTTCAATTTTAATTTCCAACCTGCACAACAGATGGCACTAGTGGTTTCAAAAGATGACCTAATTCAAACAAAATAGTCTTTCTGTTTTCTTCTCAAAAGAACAAATAAAACGCAACGTTACAATTTTGGGCTGCAGACGTAACGCCAATTTAGACTTTCAATCATAGAATTTATTCTATGATTGAAAGTCTAAATTGGCGTTTATAAATAGAAGTGAAACTTTAAGAGTTTATCTGTTCTCTTATTAGTTTATAGGTGGAGCTTCAATGTATGCGAGCTCATGGATGCCATAATTAATACACAACCATCCATAAAGTGTCAGGCGTCGTCGAAAACAAATATATGAATATTAAACGGGAGATTACTCTCTCTCTGTTGCTATAACTGCCATTTTCTGATTTCAAATTGAAATGTTATTTTATTGGACAAATTTAAAGGTCATGTGTACAAAATATCAATTGCATATGGAAGTCACAAAAATATTTAGTCTTTACCTACATGTGAAAGAACAGGGTCTCTATTGTTTCCCCTAATTTTTTGTACTCCTAATGTAGTTTGGTGCACAAACTTTTAGTACAACATTGTTTCGTACATTATTATGAATTCTAATTTAGTTTAGCCTATTTTTGATTCGCCTAAGTTTTTATCGCCGTATATTTACTTTTCAAATAAGTCATTAGGCCTAATAATTGATTATTTCTAATATTCACAAATACTAATTAATATTTCGTACAAAGCAATTAAGCACAAAATTGTAACACCTAATTATTTCTGTTATAATAATTTCTGATAATTATTACAAAGTATTTAAATCTAATAGGGGGGGGGGACTAAAATTAAACATTGATGGATTTGTGTTTGATAAATGTCGAGAAGTAAAAGAAAGTTACATTAGGCATGTGAACTAAAGCGTGCAGCATGCAAGCAAGCATACAGCATGCAAGAAAGCCTGCAGCATGCAAGCAAGCATGCAGCATGCAGCATGCAAGCATGCAGCATGCAAGCATGCAGCATGCAAGCAGGCATGCAGCAAGCAAGCAAGCATGCAAGTATTTCTGGGTGGCTCCACCAGAAGACTCGCTCCGTCGGCCCTTCGATTCATTCGTGCACTCGACCTCGCTACGCTCGAGAGGTCGCCGGCTCGCTTCGCTCGCCACCTCCCCCCCTCGCTGCGCTTCGGCCTCGTGCCCTCATTTCTCTCAGGACCTCCTTGCGAGCTTCTGGTTCCGCGCGAAGGAATAACACTCTAGTATAGGGCAAACTTGAGCCACGTGGAGTCGGGGTGCTCTAAGTCGGATCTGTGACTTATCAAGATTTTTAGGAATTATTATTAGTAGTGCATTACTAACATCATTCTGAAAATGATTGACGACAGACTGGACTGTTCTTATCTCCGGCACTGTTGTGATAGACATGTCACAGTACCCATGCCGGTGAGAAATAGCTAATACTTAGTAATAATTAAATTTACTAATATTCAATTAGTTATAATTATAAGAAGTGATTATTACAGTAAGTAATAATTGTCTCAAACAAATTTATACGAGGATATCGTTACGTGTAAAAAATTAAAAGCCAAACGATTTTAGACCATCTAATAATAGAGACTCAAAAATTGCATCTAATAATTATTAGGCTAAATTATTATTGTGCAAAAACATCAATTAGGCGAGACAATAATTGTGCATAACATGTTTAGGCCAATAAGGTTCGGCGAAGTGAAATTAGAGACAAAAATTTTAAGCGAAACAAAGGGCACCCGAAAGAACATACACGTAGGTCAAATTTAAAAATGATGTACTAATATAAAGTATGGTAATTATATATAATTATAATTATTAGTATGAAATATGAGTAAATAAAAGAACAAAAACAATGACATCATGTAATATCTGTTTGGAGGTATTAATAGAAAATTGTTGATAAGTTCATTAGGCCCAACCAATTTATGGAAATACCGACATTTTTGATATCTCAAATAGAATCATTTTAAGGCTAGGTTACCTATATAAATTTAAAATAAAAATGACTCAAAGAATCGAGATAAGATCCCGTCGCGGCAGACTTTATGACGCTCTTTCATATTCCCTTCAAACCCGATATTTTACCGGTTATTATAGAGCAACATCCCAAAGCCGCGGACCTACATCATTTTGTCAAAGACGTCACGTCTCTTGCAGATAAATAGAATAAACGTAGGCTTTCGCACTGATGTAGGTTCTCGTATTTTCGGAATGTCGGAAGTTTCGGCTTTTTTACAGTCGTGGGTTTAATAAAAGTTGATTTCCAATTTGGCTACTGAATAGGTAAAGCATTTGCATAGGTACTTACCTCAACAAATACGAATATAATATGAGATTATTATTTTATATATCCTACTAGCTTTTGAACGCGGCTTCGCCCGCGTGAAATTTTCACAGGAACATTGCTTATTCCCGGGATGAAAGGTACCCTATGTCCTTCTCCGTACTTCTAACTATGTGTATGCGAAAGTTCAGGAAGATTGGTTTAGTAGATAAAGCGTGAAGAGGTAACAAACAAATAAATAAACAAACAAACAAACTCACTTTCGCATTTTTAATATTAGTTTAGGATATATAGTTAGGATTGTCAAAACTATAACAGAGACAAGACTCAGGATCTTCGACTTTTAGCTGTTTTAGCAAGTAGCGGGCAATACGCCTCCGGCGCATCATTTTTTGTTCCACCCAAATCATCCACCTTGAGCTCAAACGTGTGGGCAATGCAGTAATTTATTTTTTTAGCCAATAAATTACTCATATGTCAAAACTTTGGACGAAGCGACGCCGGCCTGCCGCGAAGTGATATATTGGCCCATGTCACACCACTACCTTTTCCTACCAATTTTTAATATGAACCACAATTAATAAAATGCCTGGTGTTCGAAGCGCTTAATTTGATAAACCCGTGTTATTAGAATTAGTTACTAAGGTTTACAAAAATGCTTTATTTTGCCGCTAACATTTACAAAATAGGGATTAGTTCCCTTTTAATTTAAATTATTAAATACTACCTGTACTCGGATCCTGGTGCATTTTGTGACCAAATCTCATTGTAATCTATCTATATTTTGTGTGTATATGTTGAGATTTAATTTGTATTATAATACGGATCTGGTATTAAGGTTTGGTTATATCTATTTTATTATAAGGTTTTATATAAATTACACCACCCACCAAACCACCTACAAAGGTGTTGGGAAATTTAAATATTTGGGCTGCACTATAACAGACACCAACCAAAGGGAAGACGAGATTGATGCCCGAGTCCAAAATGCCCAAAGATGCTCGGCAGCCCTCCACAAAGTGTTAGCGTCCAAGCTCATTAGCAGGAAAACTAAAATCCGGGTCTACAAGACGGTCATAAGGCCAATCCTAATGTACGGCTGTGAAGCTTGGACTCTGACACAGAAGGAGGAAAATAAGCTTCTGGTAGCTGAGAGGAAGATATGGCGGAAAATCCTGGGACCAGTTAGGGGGGAGGATGGCAGCTGGAGGCTAAGAAAGAACAAAGAGGTAGAAGAACTAGTGGCGGAGCCCGATATTATGGGCGAAACGAAAGCAGCAAGGCTTCGATGGCTCGGCCACGTGGAGAGGATGGGAGAGGATCGCGCAGCTAAAAGAGCGTATAAGGGACGACCAAGCGGGAAACGACCTGTCGGCCCGCCCAGATACCGCTGGAGGGATCTGGTGGCCCTCCAAAGAGCCGACTGGCAGGAAGTAGCGCAGAACAGGAAGGAATGGAAGCTTTTAGTATCGGAGGCCAAGATCCTCTTTCGGTCGTCGAGCCATCGAAGTAGTAGTAGTATATAAATTAGCTCCCATAAAATTGAATTAAGCTTTGTTCTCTCAATTTTATTAAATAAACTAAACTAAGGCAAATACATTGAAACGGATATATGTCGTAATATAATCACAACATGAAAACCGGTTAAAACCGGTTATTCGATCCCTAAAATCCTTTGTCACCGAAACGAACGGACAGTTGTCATATGTGGATCTATCTCGTGAATGCATGAAACTGCCCCTATGCACTTTGAGCCTCCAGCCGAATGTGATGCGCAGATAAATTTAAAAAATAACTATTCAAAAACTGGCTGAAAATGCCTGTTACTTCAGCCATGAAATAATGAATTGTATGAGTACAAGTTGAATTCGTACATGTATGCGAATACGAAACTCATATGAGTTTCGTATTCTTAAGTCCTTTTATTGTTTAGAAACTTACAGAGTTAGTCTGCCTTTCTAATTGACTTCTAATAAGTCACATAATTTTGATAATAAACTTATAAGTGTGGATCTATCTCGTGAATGCATGAAACTGCCTTTATGCACTTTGAGCCTCCAGCCGAATGTGATGTGCAGATAAATTTGAAAAATAGGCCTCTCATTATATTTTTTTAGTCACTAAATAATAAATTATCAGAGTGCGAGTTATACTCGTGCATGAAAAATGAAAAAAAATGAAAATATATTTATTATCAAATAAGTGTTGCATTACATAATGTGCGCTGTCACCCACGATAGGTTACCCTGTGTTTTGGGTGGCAGGCTCTTTCGTGGTAGATTGTTACAAAAATTATTTCTTCTTCTTCTCTCAGCCGTAAGACGTCGACCTTCACCAAAAATTATTTACTATTATAAAATTAATGTTCGTATTTCACACCTAACCAGAAATTAAATGGAATACAAAAATAAAAAAGAGATTTAAATTCAATACAATACAATTACATCTTAACACTCACACTTCGGTAAATGTGTTTGTGATTTTCGCATATCATATGCATATGAGTTTCGTATTCTTATAGTCCTATTATTATTTAAAAAGTTAGTCTGCCTTTACAATAGGGTATTACACCATTTTTTAAAAACTGTTTTAAATTAATCCTGAGATCGTAATGAACTAGTAGAAATTTTGTTAATTTTTTTTAAAACCGAAAATCGCCTTAAAATCTGTTTTTTATTTATGATTTTGAATTTTCGCGCGGAAACGCTAGCCGCCATGCTTTTTCATCTCGTGACGTCACTCGGTTAGTAAACAATACGACTGCGAAAGACCAAGTAATAAGATTCGTGAAAATAATGAGTTATCATTGGTGTCTTGTGCCTGAATGCAAAAATACAAGTGTAAAAACGCCACAAAAATTATGGATTCAAGTGCCAAGTGATGTAAAAATGAGAAATACTTAAAGTATTAACCATTGGCAGATTTGTACTTTCTGCTTTCACAAAACCGTCTTCCATAGTGAAATAAAGGCTACAAACGTGTTAATAACTCGTAAATTTATCAAAATAACAGCGCACAACTTATTTTCAGTAGATTGTTTACTATCGGAATGACGTCACGGCGGGATCCAACATGGCGAATGGCGTTTTAGACATTTGAAAAATAGATTAGAAAAGACGATTTTTAAAATGGAATTATAAAATTAAAATTGCAATTTTATGAATAAATATCGACGTTTCTTGTTTACTTTTTTCGAAATCTATTATGAACAAACATTTTTATATTTTTTCTTACATAGTGTAAAATACCCTATTGGCTTCTATCTTATTCAAAATTATGTGATTTATCACATAATTTTGATAATAGTCAAAGTCAATTTTTTTTATTGAAACTTGGTCTTCAAAGAAGGCTCTTTTTCACGTCGAAAACTAATTATTTAATCATAATATATTATGTCTCAAAGCTACAAACTACTAGCATTTCGGAACGACCACTGCTGAGAAGAAATGCAGAAAGAAACTCATGAAACAATCTTGGTTGCCTAACATGCCAGAGGGCCTATAAATAAAATAAAATATAAGAAACAAATATAAACATAATAAAACATGTTATGTTTGTGATCGAGTAACCAGAATGAAATGGTTAAGAACAAAAAATAAAATAAAAGTCGAATTAGAATCGAGCAGACCAGTTCCCCCTGGCAACACCCGTTCACGAGTTGACGCGAGGCGCGAGGGTCAGCCATCGCAAAGCTCAACCATAATAGAGGGAACCTCACGACCCGGCCCACGATGCCATCACGATAAACTTGTATTTAAAACTTTATTTGATTTAGAACATTTTTATTTGATTTAAAACTTAAATTAAAAATAGATTTACCTCATAAGTTTTTAATCTGTGTTAGTAGTTTAATTAAGATTGTAAAATTTAAATTAAAAATATATTTCCCTCATAAGTTTTTAATCCGTGTTAGAAGTTTAATGAAGATAATGCTCATAGATATAATAATTAATCCCACCAAAAACATTCTGTAAAAAACTAGCCAAGTCTCGATGGAGCTACTTGTTTATCTCTAAAAAGTAATGAAATCTAGACAAATTCGTTCCAAGTCTAAGGTTCCTTACTGCGATTTCTTTATTATTATATTTAATGTTGTGTGACTTGGCCATATTGTATAGTTGCATCCTGATCGCTGATAAGGATGCAACTATACAAATCTCACTTAGTTTGAGCGAGACACATCACAAGCAAAACGCTCTCATACAACTGACAAGATTTTTGAAGTTTCGTCGCCGCCAGCGAACGCGTCGGTGGACTAAAGGCGTATGTTCTAGAAATTTATTCCACAGAATATTGTTAAGAATAACAGACTGAAAATTAGCTCTATTCCAAGGAATAAATAAGAACTTCATCGAAGTTTTATTTTTCCCATGCAATAATACAGCCAGTGTTCTAAAAACCAGAGACAAAATAAATTTAAAAATAAATTCAAAAAAAATGGTGATTGTTTGTCATTCTTGGCGTATCACGAGCAGGGTTTCCAACTTGTGGCTTACCCCAAATAAAAGTAAATAATATTTTTTAGTTAATTTGATATGTTTAAAGGGATTTTTTTATTTGCTTGCTTGACTGACATTTGATCAGACACTGACACTTGATCAGTGTTATCAAATTGAGGGTTTTAGCCCTAAATATTAAGGGTCAAAATATACTTGATGAGTATTTTTTATTGATTCCTCAGCACTTTGACAATTTAAATATAACAATATCATTTAAACCACCTTAATCATTACCAATTTTCGACAAAATTGGGGCCTCATGCAAGTTGATAACCTTATTTTCATCATCAAGTATTAGGAGGCATAATATTTTCAATTTTTCATACTGAACTTAGGGTAATTTTTAAAGAAGCGGGCAACTCTTAAAAGCAAAATGAAAACAGACAACAACGAAAAATTTGTCTTTTAAGTATAATCGAAATACATCTTGGTACAATGTCCCGATGAATATGTACGGTTATAACGTATTATAGAGTTAACGCGTATGGCTAATACTTGGCATTTTCTGGCCAGAGATCATCTCCAAACGTGAGCTCTGGGAAATGTGCAACGCTATAGATCGGCCACACGCTTCGAAGAGACCCATATACTAGGCAAGCTCTCGAGTGGATACCACAGGACAAGAGAAAAGTTGGCGACCCAAGTAAACCTGGCGGCGGCGTACCGTTGCAGCGGAAAGGCAGTCGGTCTCACCTGGTCGGAAGCAAAGTGCATTGCCCAGGACAGAATCCGATGGAGAAGCACTAAAACTAATACTTAGATAGAGAAGCACTAAAGATAAAAATGTAATTATTATGGTAGTAATAAAACTAATAAAATGTAATTACTCTTTTATTGTGATTAAGCAGAAGGGGAGGTATTCGCCCAGCAGTGGGACGCTATTGGCTAGATTAAATAAGAAGATGTGTCCCTCTACGCTGGATTTTTGCAATGACATTCGATTTTTTTATGTAGCAATAGAAGGGGGCGTTACCATATCTCTTTTAGAGATATGGTAATCTCTAATACAGCTGAGGGTTCTTCATCAGATACTTCAGACCTTCGATTTTTGACATCAAATGAAGCGGCCCACCAAGTTGAATATTTTTTGTAAAGGCGGTATGTCGATCTCTAATAGTTTGGTTGGGCTCTTGTGTTTTCTAATCAGGGTCACCAGGTACTCCAGATCTTCGATTATCCTAGTTTTTATAGTTTTCCCTTTATGTGGCCATTAAAACCTAACTCTGTACCAAATTTCAGCTCTCTGAGTTTATGGGAAGTACTAGTTCTATTTTGATGATCATGAGTGAGTGAGTGTCGTAAATGCGAAACTTTGCTTTCACTTAACTTCGGAACTAAATGACCTACAGACTTGAAATTTTGGATTTTAAGTATGTGATTATAGCTTACTGGATGACGAAAATTTCTTCGTTCTGGTCTTATCCAGAGGTTCTCAAATTCAGTAAAGGATGGTACGGCAGTGTTTGCTTCGCGCTCGACTTGGCGGGGGCACTGCCGTGCATATCTATCTAAGTCGCAGACAGACATAGCGACACTAAAAGGGTTGTGTATGTAAAACTCTAAACAATGATTTATTTTTATATAATGTCGCAAGATTTTACCGTCGTTAAAGTTAAAGTATTGTTAATTCTACAGTTAATTCAAGTAGGTAACGCGTATCCTGTTTATTTTAATTATTGTGACAGATTAAAATATCGTGATAAATATCGCGAGCACAAAGTCATTTAACATATTTTAAGTTGATTCATGACCTACAAAAATAGATAAAGTATGTGATGCAAATAATAATATTATCTCACCACCGAGTGTATATAAGTGCAGTGTGGAAGTACCTATACACATTGGCGAAAATGGCTCGGTTGGTGTTATGTGTGTTGGCCTTGTTGGCGGCCGGCGGGTTGGCGGACCCAGTGAGGAGGGTCGAGCAGAAACCTGGTGAGTTAGCTTATAGTTCCATTGGAATATTATACCTGGCAACGTTATACTTTGTATTTTTTGACGCCAGCTTTTTTCGATTGGGGGAATATGGGGTCGAAAAGGAGTAAGTTTTCTGGCGTTATTTTTGAACAGATTTCAATCATATTTGGAGGAAACATTATACATCTACACAGGTTTGGGGGAAATATTGTGAGACTTATAACGATCATATTGTTAATGGGCCCCTCTGTACGCGAGGTCTACTGTTCACAAAACCACTCGTTTGATTACTTTAACAACGTTACATATTATAAAAAACCATATTCTAGACTTTTTTTAGTATTTTTAAAGGCAAAGACAATATTTTCACATGTACTACACTATTTTGCTTCAAAAAAGTGCCGTCTGAACTCTTCCATGAGAGATAAGCATATTATTCTACATTTTTTTAATCAGTAATTTCAACGGTACACGATTACTCGTATATATACGACCGCCGTGACACAGTGGTAAAGACCTTGCCTTTGAACCACTGGGTCCCGGGTTCGATCCCCGGTCAGGTCAAGATGGAAAATGATCTTTTTCAGATTGACCTGGGTCTTGGATGTTTATCTATATACGAGTATGTATTTGTTATAAAATATAGTATCGTTGAGTTAGTATCCCATAACACAAGTAACTTACTTTGGGGCTAGCTCAATCTGTGTGATTTGTCCATATATATTCATTTATATTTTCAAAACTATCACATCAATAATAAGATAAAGTATAAAATAAAGTATATTCATATTTTTAGCTGAGAAATCTACATTGGAGCGCCAGTACAAGCTTATGATCCTTTTCTACCACATCCATGAGCCCAATCATTTCAAGGAACACCAAGAAATAGAAAAGACATGGAACATTGAAAGAAATGCTCAGCAATTTGAGGTAATATCCAAAACTCACAATAAAATTTATTAAATATTACTCGTATGAATATAAAAAAAAAATTAAATACAATAATTTGGTTACAGAATGCTACAGCAGTCCGAATTGTAAGCCAGATGATACAAAACGATTGGAATCTACCAAGGACTGTGCCATTCTCTATCCTGGATAGCACACACCTAGCTGAAGCTGAATTCATGTTCAACCTTCTATTCTCAGCAAAGGACTTCGAAACTTTCTATAAGACAGCTGTATATCTGAGGCCTCACCTCAATGAGTACATGTACGTGTACGTCCTGTCCACCGCAATCCTCCACCGTCGCGACACTCACGACATCATTGTGCCCCCACTATACAGCATCATACCATCATTCTTCCACAACTCCCAAGTAATGACTACTGCTCAAAGAATCGCTGTCCATGGAAGGCGTTGGGTAGACCAATTCCCATCAACTCATCTTTGGGATAACAATGTAGTTATCAACGTAAATGAAACTATGTGGCCTTATATTACCGATGAAACACGTGTTGCTTACTATACCCACGATGTGGCACTCAACAATTTATATTACAATGCTCACCTGACTTACCCATTCTGGATCGCAAAAGAAACATGCCCTTTGATAAAAGACAACCGTGGTGAACTATTTTGGTGGTGGCATAAAAATATTGTGGCTATGTACTATATGCATAGGCTTTCAAACGGCCTAGGAGAGATTCCAGAGCTTGATGAAAACATCGTGCTTCAAGGTTATAACCCTGGTTTGTCATACATGGATGGAGTTTCATTTCCCTATAGGCCTAATCACTTCCACTTGGACTCCCCCTGGGTACAAGAATTGCTCCAGGATATTGAAGTTTATGAAAACCGTATCCGTGAAGCTATCGATCGTGGAGTGGTAACTGTAAGTATGCAAAAATTTAAGTTTGAAAATATGAACGATAACCTTTTTTAAGTATAAATAGATACTAAATTAATCATCTATTTCAGGACGAAGGAAAAATCATCAATATCCGTAATCCTGAATACATTGACATGCTCGGTCGCCTTATCGAAGCAAATGACGACTCGCCCAATGTGCACTACTACAGAGACTTTATCAGCATCTGGAAGAGGGTCCTAGGCAACTCACCAGTTACTTACAACAACGTTCAATATCGCAACCAGTAAGTATGTTACTTATATGCTGGACAACCAAGTTTTTTTTGTATTTTCTAGAAAAGTCTTAGCTACAGACCGATTTTTCGCTATTAATTTATTATCTATTGATTTGTTTCTCTTCATATATCGGGATCTAGGTTATCAACGTAATACATATTAAAGTCAGCTCACAATACCCTACAACTTCCTTAAATTAAAACACGACGACTTCATTGGGGTTTGACAGCAAATCATATTTTTCATACGTTGTTGTTGTTAAACAAACATTTATAGTAATTTCCAAAGAATTTATTTGTGACTACCATACAAAAAATTTTATCCGCAGGATGTACCCCTTAGTCTTACCATCGGCCTTAGAGCTCTACCAGACCACTCTCCGCGACCCAGCCTTCTACATGATCATGAAGCGTGTTCTCAGGCTCTTCCAAATGTGGCACATGTCCTTACCCCCGTACACTCACGAGGAACTGGCTCTCCCCGCCGTTGAGATCGAAAAGGTTGACGTTGATAAGCTCGTCACCTACTTCGAGTATACGCATCTGAATGTTACCAATCACTTGCATATGACCGAATTCGAATGTAAGTATGTCTAGTTTCACTTAAAATGCTTGTGTCTAAATCCTACTAATCCATACTAATATTATAAATGCGAAAGTTTGGATGTGAGTTTGTGAGTTTGTGAATTTGTGAGTTTGTGAGTTTGTGAGGATGTTTGTTACTCAATCACGCAAAATCTACTGGACGGATTTCGATGAAATTTGGTACAGAGGTAGATAATGACCTGGAATAGCACATAGGCTACTTTTTATCCCGGGAAAAAGCACTGTTCCCGTGGGAAATTCACGCGGGCGAAGCCGCGGGCAAAAGCTAGTATGTATTATAAATGCGAAAGTTTGGATGTGAGTTTGTGAGGATGTTTGTTACTCAATCACGCAAAATCTAATGGATGGATTACGATGAATTTGGTACACGGGTAGAAAAACACCGAGAATAGCACATAGTGTACTTTTTATCCCGAAATTCCAACGGGAGCGAAGCCCAGGAGTGCAGCTAGTGTATTATATTTTAACTTCGAGTAAACCCGTGAAATAAATGTTTCCTGACCCTAAAAGCTATTACCAAAAATGTATTTTTTTAAATTATTGTTGAAAATACAATCTTTCTTTCAGACGAGCATGGGTATGATATGAACAGCGTCCTTGTGAAGCGCCCTCAGTTCAACCACAAGGTATTCACCATCCGCGTCAACGTCCGCAGTGAGGCCGCCAAGCACGTCACCGTCAGGTACTACCTGGCTCCCAAGTACGACAGCCAGGGCAAGCTGATCCCTCTGGTTGAAAACACCCAAAACTTCTTCTCCCTTGACGAGTTCGACTATGAGCGTAAGTTAATTTATAATGAATAATTTTTGATCGATTGTTTCTTGTAAAAGATTACTTCTTTTTTTTAGATATTTTGTAGGGCTTTCTAAGTGATAAAGTAAACAGACTGCAGAAAAATGGTGGTTATAACATGCAAAGATTTAAATCTTTGGTAACATGCATACATTATTAATTTTGATACCTCATATAGTTTAACTTTTCTTTCGATTAGGTAAGATAGGTACTTCAAAGGTATTTTTAGAGGTATAATTTAATTTTTATTCTTTGACAGTGAAGCAGGGCGACAATGTGATCACTAGCGTGTCCAACGAGTTCACCCAAACTAGTCCTGACCTCTGGCAGGGCTATGAGCTGTTCCAGAAGGTAGAAGACGCCCTGAACGGCGGTGGTCAGTTCATGTGGGAGTCGTTGCGCAAATTTGACGCATGGCCCAACAGGCTGGTCTTGCCTAAAGGTACCTAATTTAAACTGGCATTATTTTTTACAAGTGATTTATTGTGTTTGGGAAGATAACCGATTTTAAAAGTATGTTAAACGTTCCAGTATTTTTTGACTTGATGAAAAAGGTTCAAACTTATATAATTCAAACTTATATTATGTTCATGAATGACGATCACAAGGTAGATAGCAGTAAATATTTATTATTATAAAATATTTCGTTTTTACTACAGGTCGCGTTGGTGGCATGCCATTCGTCCTGATGGTTTACATCTCGGAGTACAGGGCACCAAATGTAGTCTTTGGGACGGGCTTCGATCCTGTCTCCTCTCTTGGTCTCAGCACTGGAGCTCGACGCCTTACTGCGGAACCTCTCGGCTTCCCAGTGGACAGGCCCCTGCACCAATGGCAAGTGGCGGGCTTGAAGAACATCTGGCTCCAGGATGTCCTTATCCACCACAAAGAAACCCCAGAGGTGGTAGTTCAACACTTCTAGAAACTTCTGCGTTCTCTTAGGTAGATAGTAACATTCATATAATTTTATAAACCATACTATTTGATTCCATAACACCAAAATAGTCATCGCCAATATAATTTTTGTTTTTATTGTAATACATATATAGTATAAAACTAAGTAGATCCGCAAATAATGTTAACGATCACTACCAATTTCTTAGTAACTGAGAAAAGCTAGCTAAATTATGTATTATAATTTATTTATTCATAGGTATTTAATTTAATTTCTATATATTATATATACTGTATAGGTATATAGTTAATAAAGTATATATATATCAAGCTGAGACTACCAAAGATATGCATTTATTTATTCTGATTATATACAATAGCAATTAACTACCTATATCATTTGCAATAGGATCAAATCGGCTACTTGTGATTTATAAAGACTACCGTAGTTTCCACATTTAGGCTCGTACTACATCAAAGTGAAGATGCCTGAAATCCTTGTGGAATCTGATCCATCAAGAATTGAGGTAAACTAATACCTAACCTATAATGGCAAAATATGGACTCTCCTTACTATAAACTTGCTTGTAGTCGATGTAGCTTTATAATCACACGAGCTCTTCAATCAGCTATTAGATCTCAGACATCCTTAGTTTATGTAACTATCACTGGACATTAATATTTATTTACAGAATGGTGTTATCGTACTCGTATTTGTATTGTATTGTACAGATGGATGATTTATGTATGCTAGATGTTAATTATAAACGTTTGCAATTAGTTTTTTTTTTTTAATTTTTTACCATTTACTTAAGTTCCCTATTAAATTTTTGTGTACAACGTGGATTGTGTTTTTCCTGCAGGAATCCCTTCTTAACGAAATGTTACATTACGTGTAAAAATTATTCCTACTCAACAGCACATTAACTTACACAAATTGCTATAACCACTGCATAGGGTAACTTGACATGCAGCGTGCGTTATAGTGCAACAAGGATCATTTGGCACGTGAGTTTTAAATGAGAAAAGATAATTTATAGCGCAGACATGAGTTCGCTTATATGTACACGTGTTAAATAATTTTGTCGAACTCTAACTTATATCCAGAGATATATCTTAGTTCCAGTGGGTAAAGACCCTCCCCAAAGTAAAGACTTTGTCATTAAACTCGCGAAAGGAGTATGGACAAAAGATAATGGTGTTAAGATTGGCGTGTACTAAGAAGATAATTATTTGGGATTCGAGATAATGTACTAACGTACTAGTACAACGTACGTTAGTACATTATCTCGATGGGGACGATCCAAGATTAATTTATGTGGAACAAAACTGGGCTAAACGAAGAATAATTCTCCAAAACCCTGCACACCTGCAAAACTCCTAGCTCTGGTCTGATGTGAGTTGTGTCTGGTGCCTGGGATGCTTGGTTACGTAGGAAGTACTTATATTAATTCTGTGGCTTGGTAGTCTAGAAAAATAATAGTAAAAGCAGCAGCGTGACGTGGTTGATGTAAGTGGAGAGTTAAATTCGACAAAGGCTACAAGTACCTACCTTCGGTTTCCATTCAAACCCAAGCGCGCCGTAGTTATTTAAGACCCAGACTTTCTAGATGTACAGTTCTTAAATTTTAGCTAATAATAGATTAAAAAATTAACAACACATTACATTCGATATCTAAGTATAGACAAAGCACCAGTCCAGAAATTACTGTTAATGGGTCGACAAATGATTTTGTGGATCGTATTAGAAAAAAACATATTGTTATATTAAAATGTGACTGTTAATTATATTATTTTTACACTTCGAGCAACAAGGACTTTGGCGCGCGGAAGACCGTGTTGTTCTTCTTTTATATACCCTCATTTCTGTTCATTTTCTTTCAGAACCCATAGTGATGTTCTGAGCATATCTTTTAGTCGATTAGGCAACTCGGCACTAACACATGAAAACTCGCGAGATTACTATAGGTAGTTTAAGATTGATATACACAATTCAACAGAATAATTTTAATTAGACTTAAATTTAAAAATAGTCTATTCATTTTAGATTAATTCGCGGCAAAATTATTTATCATGGTTTATTGTATCTGTGTTATGCCTATGTATGAGTACATTAAAAAACACTACCCTCCCCCTTATTATTTGCTATCAAAGTAATTAATTGTTAAACTTAGTCAAAACGGAAGATATGTTGTCGCAACTATTGTATTAGGAGAATATCCTGTAATGATAGTCTGTAAGAGTGGAAAATAAAAAAATAAAAAATAAACACAGATACTTACAATAAACCAAGATAAATAATTTTGCCAAATTTTCCATACATTGAAATCTAGAATGAATATACTAAAATTTAAAATATTGATGAAGTTACCATGAAAGTAATAAGTACTTTGTACTTTGTACAAAGTACTTATTACTTCCATGGAAGTTACAGAACATATAGCGCCATCTGTTACAAATAGCAAAACATTAACTATAACATTACTATTATTCTGGATGCTGATGTCAGGAACCAATTTTTAGTTAATGCCGCTACTCAACGCAAGATGGCGAAAGTATACGCTTTACATTTTATTGAAAGTCGAAGATGTATATTAAAAAAAAAATAGTTTTCTCTCTGTTCCTATATCCAAAGAGAATGTTGTCTCTATATTTCAGAATCTTTGTAACTGCCAAAACAAAAAACTTTGTACAAAGTACTTATTACTTCCATGGAAGTTACAGAACATATAGCGCCATCTGTTACAAATAGCAAAACATTAACTATAACGTTACTATTATTCTGGATGCTGATGTCAGGAACCAATTTTTAGTTAATGCCGCTACTCAACGCAAGATGGCGAAAGTATACGCTTTACATTTTATTGAAAGTCGAAGGTGTATATTAAAAAAAAAAGTAGTTCTCTCTCTGTTCCTATATCCAAAGAGAATGTTGTCTCTATATTTCAGAATCTTTGTAACTGCCAAAACAAAAAACATAGTAATACAAGTAGGTACCAACTATCAGTTGGAATCTCCGGCCCGATACGTACCAGTGAATCTGTAGATTGTCCTTCATATTATGCTGTTATTTTCATCGTCCACTACATAATGATTATCCAGTGAAAGAAAATATTGTAAGAAAATCTTCACGTTTTTTGACTGACCTAAAATATATTTAGTATCTATCTACAGTTGGTCACAAAAAAAGTATACCTCATTTCATACATGTCCCTCTTGGCAAAAATGAAAAAACATTTTCATTTTTGCCAAGAGGGAGTCCATATGACTTGCTCTGTCAAAAATGTATCAAATCTCATGTAGAGCCATAGTACATAATATCTCGATGTGTAGAGCCAAGCTTCTAACTCGAATCTATCACCTTTAACTCTACGAGCCCTAACTCACAAGCTCTACACCGTAGTCAAAATATGTAGCTTGGCCGTTTCGCTACCGTGACATGGGCGTAAGGTGAAAAAAATATTTTCTGTTATACATTAGTTCTGGTTTTCACGAATTTGAAGCGGCCTGGATACAGCGCTCTGTAAGGATCAACCCTACACCTAATAAATGGATTGGAAATGAAAATGAACTTTAAAAAAAATTACATTTTCACTTCTAAGCGATTTTAAACCATTAAATTGCCCGCAACTTTGCCCGAGTGAATTATACCTTTCTCGTTAATTCCTCTGTTCATTGTTGGAATCTGTAAAAACATCATTCCACGATTTATTATAAATCTTCAGTAAAAATGTTCAGACTACAGAATTTGTGTCTTATAATTCCAAATAATGTTTGCCTTGGTTTGTTTTACTTTTACGGGATAACTTTAATTTTATTTTTTTAATCTCTTTATCAGAAACTAGCTGCGCCCCGGGGCTCTGCTTCCGTGGGAGTTTTGGAAAAAGTATGGTTCAGTAGGTAGATAAAGTGTAAAGAGTTAAATAAATAAATATACTAACTCACTTTAGCATTTAAAATACCTATTTTTTTTTTTTTTTTTTTTTTTTTTCTCAAACCTCCAAAGGTGATGGAGTCTTTGCGTATCTATCTCTCTTTCATACCAGTTCTCGCTTTTATTCCTCTCGCACTTCCATTCTACATACTGTATCTTTCTTTTATCCTTCTCCATTCTTTCCATGATGGGTGGGATGCCCATGTCTATTCTACCGGTTCTATCCTTTTATTATTTTTCTATTTCTATAGGGTAATAATAATGTAGACATGTTGGTTTTTATTTACATAAAATAGTGGATCTTAATTCTAATTTGTTCATACTTTACATTTTCTAGAGTATTGTTTCTGCTTGTAATTTTTATTAACTAAAACTTATTTCTATGCTTATCAATAATATTTAACATATTCATTCATCATTTCATATATTATAACATACATTTCTTGCTATGTTTTATTTATTTTTATTACTACGTTTATTAATTTTACAGTACTCTAAAAATACGTCCCTGTCTTTTCCTGTCATTATTTCTTTTATTATTTCGGGATTTAATTTATTTCTTATCTTTTGCTCCATGTTGTATCTCTCTTTGTAGAACATCGGGCATTCTGTAATTATGTGGGCAACAGTCTCGTCAACAGTCGGGTCGCATTGACACAATGGATTATCCTTGCACTTGAAACGATTCATGTACTCGGAAAACCCACCGTGTCCAGTAAGTAGTTGTGTCAGTGTCATGTTCAGTTCCAGTTTACGTACTATTTTGTATGCTGTTATAGCGTCCGGAAAGAACATTTTAGTAGTTGATGCAGTGCTTTCTCTTTTGTATCTTTGGTTCCACACTTCAAGTGTCTCCATACGAAGGCTACGCTTGACGTGTGAAACCGGACACTTGTCGTAGATCGGTTTCCGCTTTACATTTTCGGCGGCCTCCTTCTAACCCTGCGTGTGCTTTGATCCAAAACAGGGTAGTTACCTTGTTTTGGAGTGATATTGTTTTTAGGTTATCTCTCGTTTCAACTGCAAGGGGATGGAGGTGGGCGACGTTTCTGATTGTGAGGAGTGCCGACATCGAATCGCTGAGGATTCCGTATGTTGTAGCGTTTTTATGTTTTTTAATCTCCCTCGTAGCGACACAGATGGCCAGGAGCTCAGCCTGATAGACCGTGCTGTAGCTTGGTAGGGCAAGTTTGACTGTTTGAGTTTCGGTGCCTCCCTTCCATATGGACAGGGCTGCCCCTACTCGGCCACCGATTTTACTACCATCGGTGAAAATCCGCACCTCCTGGTTGACGTGGGTGTTCACTTGCTCTTGGTCCATCAGGCTGATCACCTCCACCGTAGTCTGCTCGGAGGGGTGAGGTGCCTCGATCGCTGACGACATCCTCTCGATCTCTCTGTCCTTTAATTCCGCTAGTATGGCTTCTCCTTTCTTTGCTCTGTATAACGCGGCTGCCTCTTTGACTCTGAGATCGAGGGGGAGTATCCCGGTTATTAGAAGTGCTGCATTTAGTGACACGGTTCGATATGCTTTGCACAACTTTTGTGCAATACCACGTTGCACGACACCTAACTGTTTTTGGACGCTTAGCTTTTCGGCTGCGGGAGCCCATGCGCTGGCGGCATATAGGATCACCGGTTCCACTGTCGCAGTGTATATTGTCCTTATGACTTCCGGGTGCAGGCCCCAGCTCGCCTTTGCTGCCCTGGACAATTGTTTGTATATGCCGATGGCCTTTCGGCAGACATTCTCGACGTGAGAGTTAAATGTCAACTTGTCGTCGATGGTGACACCTAGCATTTTTAGTTCTCGAGACATGCTGATGGCGACCCCACCCATGCTCAGTCGTGGGGTATCATATTTGAGTTTGCGGGTTACTTAAAATACCTATTAGTTTGGATTGAGATTATAGCCATTGTCAATATGTCATAGGTAGTGATTTATAGTTTACTTATAGTTTTTATTTTAGGTTAATTAAGTTTATATTATAGACTAGCTTTCGCCCGCGGCTTCACCCGCTTGGATTTCCCGCGGAAACCGTGCCTTTTCCCGGGATGAAAGGTACCCTTTGTCCTTCTCCGTACTTTTAACTATGTGTATCCGAAATTTCAGGAAGATTGGTTCAGTAGATAAAGCGTGAAGTGGTAACAAACAAATAAACAAACTCATTTTCATATTTATAATATTAGTCAGGATAATTAGTTTTTAGGTTTTTATTCTTCACTGTACAGTTTTATTTGTGAGAAATATATATTCTTCTACATGTTTTAGTTTCTTTAGTTTACATTTATTATGCTATAGAAAGGTGATATTAATAAAGCTAAAGACGCGAAAAACAACACGATAACAGTTATCTTTATCCAGCAGATCCGCCGTTGTTGAACCTAAGGTCAGATGTCAGTGAGAAATGTAAGATAAAAAAATTTGCGGTAGGTAATGTAGTTAAAACAATGCAGTTGTTTGTCCAAAATGTAAGGTGAAAAGTCATAGATAAGTGATACGTGGGATGAGTTCATTAGTTCTATTATATTCTTGTTTCTAAGCAAGGTTATTTAATCACTTCTTCTTTTTGAGTCGGAATGGTTATATCAGATGATATCAGTATTTGGCTACGGAAATTGTACTTCGTTGGGATTCTCTATGATGGACGATATGGGGTAATTGGAAATGAATGGGAATTGATTTGTCCGATCTCATATCTGAACCGAAGGTTCCTATAACTCCAGCAGCATTGCCTCGCTGGATGGCCAGAGAAATCCTTTGGATCAGATATGAACCAGCACGACGCGATGATCACAAACGCTCGAAAAAATATCAATCCTACTAATATTATAAATGCGAAAGTTTTTTGTATTTGTATTTATTTATTTTTTATTTTCACAAAAAACAAAACATTTTACATATATTAAATTTTGCCAAACTGTTAATACAGCTTAAAACGGCAAATTACTGTGATTGTGAGGAGGTTTGATCAAAATCTACGAGACGGATTTCGATGAAATTTAGTAGAGGGGTTGGAAAATACCGGGAATAGCACTTAGGGTATTTTTATCCTGAAATTCCCTCGGAAGCGAAGCCCCGGGGCGCGCCTAGTTCTCTAATAAAAACCTTTGCCGCTTTACCCCAAACCCCCGCGTGCCAACAAACGCAATGTTGGCTAGTATTTTTCAGGTTCCCTCGCAATGTTTTCCTTCACCTTTGAAGCGATTTTTTGGGCATCAATGTAACTTCAAATAGATGTTAAGGTGGTTTTGGTAGTTAATTCGTGCGCTTCTCTAATATTACTTAGGTACTACTATATTACTTAGGTATAAGTTAATAGTAATAGTAGGTACCTAAGTAAAATTTTGTTTTATTTTTGCGCATAAAATGATAATATTCGGGAAATTTGTCTGTTCCAATGATCTAATAATAGTTAAAAAATCATAATAAGTATCCACCAACAGAAATTCGATTTGATTATGGGTGTGTGAGCTAAGGAATTTCCTATGCAGCTGTCAAGCGGAAGAAAAATAAAGTGGCTGTCTCGACAGAACATCTCGGAGAAAAGCACAATATTTAAAAAAAGATCTCTCTTTTTTTAGAAGGCAAAGAAAAATAGGTAGGTAAGGCCTCGGACCCTTCTGACCCACAGGTTTTGACCCAGTCTCTAAAAAAGTACCCGTATGACCCGCTTCTATTTTTCATGTCCTTTTTGACCCGTTTTTCTAACAGGTACAGTCACTGATAAAATTAAAGTAATAAGAAAATAATTAAAGATTTACAAAACAAGTGATGTTCTTTGCAGAATGATTTGCAATCTATATCTACTACTTATTATTTCAAAAAAGGGTTGAGTGAATATACCCAAGCTCTCTGATTCTTTTCAATGAGTAGGTAGAGTATTGTCAAAGTAGTCAAAAGGGTAGGGTTCTGTTGGTGAAATAAAACCAGATAAGGATTATAAAATATAATATTTATTACGATTTAAAATTTTTATTAAACACATACGTAATCAATTTTTCTAAACAATGACCAATCTTTATTGTAAAATTTTTGTAACCTATGAAATTAATTCTTTTAAAATATCTACTTTCTAATGCCTTTGTAGGAAACTAGTATATTACCTTGTAGTAGTAGGATTTACCTTGCTAGATACTTACCTACTCAATAAAAAACAGAGTCACCAACTTTACAAAGATACCTTTAAACACTGCCCAGGGTTGCCAGATGGAATTTTCTATTTCTCCCCAAAATTGAAATTATATTTCTCCAAAACGATACTATTTTCTTTAATTTTACCCAAAGGCCCAACCGGTTTTTTGCCCGTGTTCCTAACGGCTGATGAGCTTTTTTTTTCTACAATAAGATTGAAGGAATTCAAGGAATCGAACCAGAAACCGACGAATAAATATTATTTGAACGTTCGAAAACGTAAAGAGTAGTCTACGTTCGAGAACGATTGTTAAATTAAACGTCTTACGCGTTTGTAAGATGCATGTTCGTTTCATTACAATAAGAAAGGATGCGTCCCAAACCTAAAAAAATACCCAAAATTCTCCACGAGATTTATTTTTTCTCCAAACATTTCTCTAAAAATTCCATTTCTCCAAAATTTCTCCAAGAGTCAATTTTTTACCCAGAATTGCGAAAAAAATACCCAATCTGGCAACCCTAAAACTGCCATTCGTATCGAAAGGAGAAAGAGATGGCGAAAAAAAAAGCAAAACTCATGGTCAGTCTCACAACCAGTTTTGTCTTAATCTACTACCAATACAGTTTTAAAATGTATATATATCTGTAAAATTATATAGCTTTAATTTGTCTGGTAAATTAAAAGAATAAAAAAAAATATAAAGCCATTTATTTTTAAATCACACAGTACTTACAATATTTTGAAAACATTAACTATTAATTATTATTAGTCTCGTAAATTAGAAACATGAAAACAATAGGTTTGAAAACGAAATAGACATAAAAGGACTTGTAACTTTTTAAAATATATATTAGTACATTCTAACATTCACAATCTGGGCCTTTTAAGTTGATTTTGAACTTCCTAACTAATATTATAAATGCGAAAGTGAGTTTGTTTGTTTGTTGGTTTGTTTGTTACCTCTTTACGCTTTATCTACTGAACCAATCTTCCTGAAATTTCGCATACACATAGCTGGAAGTACGGAGAAGGACATAGGGTACTTTCACCCCGGGAAAAAGTACTGTTACCGTGGGAAATTCACGCGAGCGAAGCCGCGGGTGAAAGCTAGTAAGATATAAATATTATCACACATTTTTCCGTAGGAATAAATAAGAGACTATGAATTTTGTGATTATACAAAAAAATCTCTCATGTTTTATTACACACATAATCTTATCGAATTGCACCACAGCACAGGTTAAGCTTAATGTTTTACATCGTATACCAGTTCACCTTTGAGATACGTGACTCTGATAAAGAAGATGTGCAATTAAGCCTTTGTATTAATACCTATATCCTTTCACATTATTTTTATCGATTGTTCATAAGTGTCATTAATTACGTTCATTATTGATTAAGCCAGTCATATACCTATCTATACATATAACTGTAAATGGTGTATGTCTGTACTTAAAAGTTAATTAAGAAAAAAATGTGAAGGCATGATGAACAGAAGAAGCCGAAACGATTGTTTAAGAATTTTTTGTGTATCTTTCTATCTGCCTGTATATCTGGACGCGTATCACGCCAAAACTACTAGATGAAATTTGAAGCATTTTTCGCTGTCGCATGGTTTAACTTAAAATTTAGCATTGGTTTTATTTTTAAATGCCGTTTAAAGTTTGAGATAAGTAATTAACAATAGCAAATTACGCGAGGACGAAGTCGCGTCTTGTATTTTTCTTGAATAATTCCTCTGTATTAGAACTTTATTATTATATACCCCATACCTATTACATTAGGTAGAAGATAATACAATTGTAACGAAAGTAAGAACGATAAAAATTCTTAATTCTAGAATTCTGAATAGTATTAAATTTTGCAACTGTATTGTATTTATACTCGTATTTACTTCATCGTGTTTAAAAGAACGTAAAATTCGGAATTTTGTTATCAACTTGCCATAATTATACACATGTCTTATGAACAGAGTAAAAGTAAAAAAGAGTATCTAACACTTTTCCAAAAATGTCTTAATCTTTAATCATATATAGGCATGATTAATATTATTATAATCTGTGTATGCATCTATGCCACTTGAAAATGATAAAAAGGTAAAAAAAAGATTCACCGATTTGTCTTTGGCCCCACGCAATGACCCCATGTACATGGCTGAAGCATACCAATTATCTTAAAAATAGAAATTACTTACCTATAAAAACTTAAAAACAAGTAACGGATTTAAATTAACTAAGATAACTAAAACTTAAACAATGAGATAAGCCACAATACTGCCTAAGATAAAGTTAAAGTTTCAGCTGAGTCTAAGTTGATAAGGTTTAGTATAAATAATCGGGAGAAATTGATAGAGGTACAGTTGTCAGTGGGTGTGGGCAAAATGAAGACTGTCCTGATCTTAGCTGGGCTCGTGGCTTTGGCCGCGGGGTCCTTCCCTCTCTTCAAACATGAGCAAGTGGCTACCACGAAACGTGAGTATACTCTTTGTAGAAATATTCTATGAAATCAGGAAAAATTCGATAACTGAACATGAACTTTCTTATTTGTAAACTCTATAACCACTTATAAGAATAGTCCTTTAATTTAAGAACAGGGCTCTAGCGGTAAAGTTACTTTCATTATTATCTCTACATTGTAAACTCTTTCATTTCCTTCGATCTTGTTGGTAGAGTTCCTTTCAATACTATCTCTACATTGTTAATTCCTTGGTTTATCTTCCCCGCTCATTTTGTCTAGCATATTTTCTTTATTTGACGATTCTAATTTATCATATTTTATTTATTCACTATTATTCGATAAATCACTCTTACCTACTCTAACCTATTCATTCAAGTATTTACCAAAAGCTACATATATATGGACTGTGCTCATGTTAACTTCGACTCCGTGATAAATAATAAATTAAAAATATTAAAACGCCGTGAAGGACTTGCATTTGTGAATATTTTCGTGACTTCATCTGTGATCCAGCCTTGGAAACGTTATCAACGTATAAAACATCCAATGTGTACAGAAAATAGGGGTATCCTGATCCAAACCAGATTTGTGACAACACTGTGATTTCGAAGTCATATTGCGAAATAAATGCAAGGAATTGAAGCAATTACAGGTCAGTCCTATCTATGATATTTAAAAAATCTGATTCGAGAAGAAACTTTGTTATTATCATATCACCATAACCTGTATTTTATAAACAATCGATTTATTTAAAGGAGGTACACAATCTACCCACACAAATTATATAAAAATTAAATATACCAATAACGCCATCTATCTCTGAGGGGCAAAATTAAATATTTTTCATATTTTAATAAGCGACAAGATAGATAAGAACCTCTAACATATTTGAATCAGTCACTATGGAAAACATTATGATTGTTTTGAAACAAATACAGGTTGATATATCAAGTCAAAAACAAGATATGTTAGATATGGAAGAAAGAATAAAAGAGAATATAAATAGAAATATTGATGAAAAATTCAAAATTATGGAAGCTAAAACAAAAGAATTAGAAGAAAAACTAGTTCAACAACAAAAAACTATAAACTACTTAGAAAGAGAAATAAAAAAGAAGAATGTTGTATTTTTTGGAGTCGAAGAAACTGAGCAAAGTTATGAGGAGCTGCAAAGTATAAGTTTAGACATAATAAAGAATTCAATGAAAATACAATGCCAGAAAGAAGAAATAGAATGTGTAAAAAGAATAGGCAAGAAAAGCGGAAAGGTTAGACCTGTAGCGGTGACACTTACAACAGTAGGTAGAAAAATTGAACTTTTAAAAAACAAAAAATCTCTTGAGAATACCACTTTTTACATCAAAGAAGACTATCCACCAGCTGTTCTTCAAAAGAGAAAAGAGCTTCAAAAAGAGCTTAAGGAAGCAAGAGACTCAGGAAGAAATGTGGCTCTGCGTTATGACAAAATAATAACTATTACAGAAAAGGGATCTTCAAACGAACTAACAGAAAAAAGGCTAAACAAAAGACACCTATCGGAATCACCCATCAATAATCAACAAGCTAAAAACAGCATGAAACAAATTCCAAAGAAAAACAAAGGAAAATATAGCACTTCCTACTTGCGTCAAGAAACTTTGGACATTCCACCGACGAAAAACCACAAGAACAAAAAGTAGCTGCTCCTTCACCGTCCCCAAGCCGGCTGGTCCCCGTGGGGAAGTAGACCACAACCCCTTCCAGATTCTAAAAGTAGCAAAAAAATATAAATATTAAAAGAAGAACATAGTAAAATTAACGTAAAAATAAATAAATAAAGAAATTTAGGTACGTAATAAAATTAATTAATTAATTACAATTTGAATATGTTAAATTTTGATTTATTGATCGTCAGTATTTTAACTAAATTGCAAATGTATAATAATTAAATGAATTAATGTAAAATATTTATGTACTGCAATTGAATATACGAGTATTTACCTTGAATCTTTAATAAATAAATAAATGTGTGTATTTTAACAATTATTTAGCATTATCATTATTAAATTATTTGAATGTTAATATATTTGTCGATTTAGCAATAAATAATATTAAGTTATAAGTACTTAAGCTAGATAGGTAGGGGGAGGCCTATACGCCGCAAAGGCGACATCCAATAATTGTATAAAATAGGTACTAAGTAAAACTATTTTTGTTAAAAAACTGATGTTATATAATATAAATAAGTAAATATGAATATATAAATGTTGTTGAAATCAAAAATATTTAATCAGGTATTAAAATTAAATGATAAGAAAAGTTGAATATTTTCAAATTTAAAAGCATGTAATTATTGGTTGAATAAAGGGCTTTTTTATTTATTTTTATTTTATTACATATATATGTATTTTTAATTTTGTTTACAGTCTAATTTATTAGATTTGTAATACTTTTAAATTTAATTGGAAACATATATTCAAAAATATTTGAAAAGAAAAGAAATTAATATATCCTATTACATATTACTATGTAGGTAACTACAATATAGTTACCCTACAACCTAGATATCTACCCAGGTATATTATATTTTTTTATCCTACTATAATACTACATTTAAAAACACAAAATTGTTTTTTGGATAACATATCATCCCATTTAAGTGAATTAAAACTTCTAAATTATAAAAATGTTGTTATTTGCCCACAGTGGATGAGAAACTGGTCGACTTCCAGAACAAAGCCTTGTTACTTCTCGAGAATGTGTACCAAGTCTATGAACACGCCGAATACTACTCCGTTGGCAGGGACTATGACATCGAACAACATGCGGATATGTACACTGTAAGTACTTACTAAACAGTGTGATTAACATCAAATAGTTAGAAATTAAATAAAAAAGAATATTGGATGGTACGCTATATGCTAAATGTTTATTTTTTTATTTGTCATTGTTACAGGATTCCAAAGCAGTTCAAGCATTCTTAGTGATGTATCGTGCTGGATTCACGCCTAGATATTATTTGTTCTCCATCTTCCAAGAGAGGCAGAGGGTTGAGGCTGAGCTTCTGTATGAGCTGTTCTATACCGCCAAGGACTTTGACACTCTTTACAAGACTGCCGCATGGGCTAAGATTCACCTCAACGAAGGCATGTTCCTATACTCCTTCTACACTGCAGTCTTCCATCGCCCTGACACTCACGGCATCGTCCTACCTTCTCCCCTACGAGCTATGGCCTCAATATTTCGCTAAACATGGAAGTTCTGTACAGGATGATTGCCACACAGTTGGTCAACGGAGAATTACCAGAGGAAGCCGCTCGTGCTACTGGCATTTTGAAAGAGCAAAACAACTTCTACTACTATTACAACTACTCCGATGCTATGTCTTACGATAACAACGAGCACAGGCTTGCGTACTTCACTGAAGACATTGGCTGGAACTCCTACTACTACTACTTCCACACCAACATGCCATTCTGGTCAGAGGGTGAACAGACCTTGGGACCATTCAAAGAACGTCGTGGTGAAATTTATTACTACTTCTACCAACAACTCTTGTCTCGTTACTACCTTGAGCGTTTGAGCAACGGATTGGGAGAAATTCCTAGGTTCTCTTGGTTTGCACCTCTGAGGGTTGGCTACTACCCATACCTGTACAATTCTTATTATCCTTTCGCTCAACGTAACAACTATTATATTATGGGAACTCCCGAAAATGAGGAATACCTCCAGTTTATTGACACCTATGAAAAGAGCTTCCTGCAATTCATTCAGACCGGCCAGTTCAAAGCTGTAAGTATACAATAAAAAACAATAAGCAACAATAGTAATGATGCACATTGCCTTTTTATCTATTATGTTTTGTTTTGGTTTTCAGTTCAAACAGGAGGTAGATTTCCGTAACTCCAAGTCCATCAACTTTGTTGGAAACTTCTGGCAAGGAAACCCTGACTTGTATGAGAAGGAAGGAAGGTCTAGGAATTATGATAGGTCTTATGAACAAATTGCCCGTCGTGTCCTTGGTGGCGCACCTGAGCCTTATGATGAGTAAGTACTTCTTAACTACTTGGCTAGTATTAATGAATATGTCAATGAATAAATAATACTTAAGAAGTTCCTATTTAACTCTAATAGATTAATATGTAAATAAATAAATACCTAATTGTAAAATGTCATAATTTTAGACACAAAGAATGCCAAATTTTAAATGTTGCCAAACTATTAAGAAAGGTACAAAAATAAGTGAAGAAAATTCCAGATCTTTCAATTTATTCCATTTTAATTAAAATTATGAAAGAAATTTAAATGTATAAAAAATGTATGCTTTAGATTTAAAAAACTGAAGGTTTTTGGTCCACTCAGGTGCAGATAAAAAAAATTGTTATAGCCTATTTTTTTTTAGTAGTGTAAAGTAATTCAGAGATTTTTGAGGAACCATGAAATTAAACATCAAACAAGTTTTAAAAGTTTAATTTATGTTTTCAGCTACAGATATATTCCCACCGCGCTCGAATTCTACCAGACCTCTCTGCGTGACCCTGTCTTCTACCAAATGTACGCTAAGATCATGAACTACATCATGGAGTACAAGCAATGGTTGGAGCCATACACCCAAGATGATCTGCACTACGTTGGTGTCAAGATCAATGACATCCACGTTAATGAGCTGGTTACTTACTTCGAATACTATGACTTCAATGTCACCAGAGCTATGTACTACTCTTATGAAGAATCAACCGTTGGTGCTCACAACTTCTTTGTCCGTCAGCCACGTCTGAACCACAAGCCTTTCTCAGTCACCTTTGACGTCAAGTCTGATGTTGAATCCGAAGTCGTGATCAAGTTGTTCATGGCTCCTAAATACGACGGTGAAGGTCGCCTTCTTACCTTGGAAGACAACTGGATGAACTTTGTTGAGTTGGATTGGTTCACCCACAAACTTACATCTGGACAGAACAAGATTGAGCGTTCATCTGAAGACTTCTTCTTCTACAAGGAGGACTCCGTTTCTTCTGGAAAGATCGTTGAGCTCTTGAGACAGGGTCTGGTACCTGAAGATATGTCTGTGGACTACGATTCTATTCCTAGCAGACTGATGCTTCCGAGAGGTAATAATGGAGGATTCCCAATGCAGTTCTTCGCTTACATCTACAGATACGAACCTCTCAAATCTGAATATGAAAGTTTGAAATCGTACGTAGTAGACAACAGGCCTTTCGGTTATCCATTCGACCGTCCCATCCCTGTACCCCAGTTGTTCTACCAGCCCAACATGTACTTCGAGGACGTCTTCATCTACCATCAGGGACCTGAGTACCCGTGGTGGAACCAGAACCAAAACCAGGAACACTCCTAATGCAGTCCATAATCACTAAGAAGAAGGAAAGCAGAGTTAGGACGTTAGGAGTAAGAAAACATAAAACCTAAATGAAATAAAAATATATTATTAATAATAGAACTTTATTTTATTTTGTACCTGTTATTCATACATACATACATAGAATGACGTTTTTATCCCTTACGGGGTAGACAGAGCTAATAGTCGTGAGACTCGCAGGCCACGCTTAGCTGAATAGTGTTGCTGTTCTTCACAAAATTTTTCACAAATTTTCAAAAATTTCTTTATAAAATTCTGCAAAATAGCATTACTAATTAAATTTCAGTATTGTATACCTACTTACTCTGATTTTTGTAGATCTACAATACAAGAATTTGTTTTTCTGTTATACTTTACCAGTTTATTGATCACAAAATATTTACAATATATGCAGAGTAGGTACCAAATACTATATAAACTTATATAGTATTTGAGAGTACTCACACCCCATGGTGATTTAGGAAATATTTGGTAATAATAATAACCTTCTAGTTAAACACAAAATTAACTTTTAAGTAAAATCTTAGTTATTCATTGAAATAACAATCCACATTATCAGTGCAAAAATAAATTACTATTGTATAAACAGGTCCTTATGCCAGTATGGACCTATGGGATACAGCTGTGGGGCTGTACCAAAAAGACAAACATTGAAATCATTCAACGCTTCCAGAATAAAGTACTGAGGGCTATAGTCAATGCGCCTTGGTACGTAAAAAATAACGACCTGCACCGGGACCTCAACATACAGTTCGTTCGTGACGTAATAAATAAATATGCAGAAGCACATGAACACAGGCTGCTTCACCATGTGAATGTTGAGGCTATCCAGCTCCTCGACAACACGGACATAGTGCGAAGACTCAAAAGAACTAAACCGTCTGATTTAGTGTAGTGATAGTGATAAATAGTGTTAATAAAGACACACAAACAAAGTGCCTTCCCTTAATAGAGACAGTAGGAAAAGTGCCGATGGACACATTCTTATTCTATAGTAACCTTATAAAACTAGGTCAGAGTAAAATTACTCATTAGCCTGACATTAGGCTAGATTGTAATGATATTAGCGTATTAAATTTTTTATATAGATACGTTAAGTAAAAGAAAAAAAAGAATCATTGAAATAATACAATAAATTAATTTTAAAATCGTTTATTTTATACAATTTTTAAATATTTACGGACAAATAACACAGATTAAGCTAACCACAAAGTAAGTTAGGGTATACTAACTCAACTCACCTTGTCCCGACCGGGGATCGAACCCGGTGTGGCAGTCCGGCGGGATGACCGTTAGGCCAAGGAGGTCGTCAAACTTATACCTACAAAACAAACCTACTACTACTATTACTACTTACTTTTATACTATTTATTATATTTTCCCGTTCAATAATACTAAAATTATAAAAAAGTAAATATTGCGGCTTATATAACTTATAATATATAGCTACATTAATATCAGCTATAGCAATAGGCTTCGTGGAAATAGTGTGAAGTATAACAGTAAAACTATTTTAATATTGGGAATGAATATTGTACAGACACAGTCGAATGGACAATGTCACGAAGTCTCCATGAACCATGAAAAATGTTAAAACAATCTACAGACTCAGAGACATATTCAAACCTGCTTAGGCCACCGTCCTCATATTTTTGGGTCAAATTGAGTCACAAAGAGTGGCAAAAATCTTCTTTTATCGACGACGGAATATGAATCCTACAAACCAGTCAACAAGAAGTTTAGCCCGGAATTGGCTACTGAGAGCATAATGCAACAGTTCAAGCTGGTTTAATAAAAGATTTCGCACAAATCTATTTATTATTCTTAATAGAGAACGATCGAAGTAAAATCTAATCGAAATTCATCTGACTTGAAAGTTTCGAGTCTGAAAAGTTTGATCTATAGATAAATCTGGGTTTCTCATCGCGCCTCAAACACTGAGTGAATTTTGATGGAATTTGATGCAGGACCGAAATTCTCATGAATAGAACCTCAGCGTGCTGCTAGATTTTATTTTCGACTGGCTGAAATATAAATAACGTTCAAAAAAGTCCCGTTTTTAGCTGAACGTGGAACGGATTCCAATAAGACGGAGCCACACCCAACACGAACCGGTCCACTATCACCTTATTGCATCGTAACACGATGTTTTCCTTCACCGGAAGCAAGTAGGTAGTGATATATAAACTGAGCGAGTATAGAGCCAACAATACTTTGCAAAGTGATGGAAAATGCTGAAAAACGGACTCACTGTGCAATCCTAATCCAAACTAATATTATAAATGCGAAAGTGAGTTTGTTTGTTTGTTTATTTGTTCGTTTGTTTGTTACCTCTTCACGCTTTATCTACTGAACCAATCTTCCTGAAATTTCGCATACACATAGCGGAAGTACGGAGAAGGACATAGGGTACCTTTTACCCCGGTAAAAAAACACCGTGGGAAATTCACGCGGGCGAAGCCGCTGGCGAAAGCTAGTTTGCTATAAAGGTGGTCATTGGTCATTTACGAAAGAAGTGATCCAAACGTCAATAAACGCCTAATTACTTAATCCTAATCCTAACTAATATTATAAATGCAAAAGTGAGTTTGTTTGTTTGTTGGTTTGTTTATTTGTTTGTTTGTTTGTTACCTCTTCACGCTTTATCTACTGAACCAATCTTCCTGAATTTTCGCATACACATAGCTGAAAGTACGGAGAAGGACATACCTTTCATCCCGGGAAAAATCACTGTCCCCGTGGGAATTTCACGCGGGCGAAGCCGCGGGCGAAAGCTAGTAGTAAATATGTGTGTTTTTTTTTTAAATGCTTTAATTGCACTACCCGCGTTTTGTAATTCTCTTTAGTCATATTTCCTCATGACTGTGAACTGAGAACTGTGAATGAAACACACACAACGACTCTCTTGGCAATGTTAATGAAGTGGTTTGCCATTGCCTTCTCCATTTCACACACTAGCTAACAATCATCAACCAGAGTGCAGGTTTCCTCACGATGTTTTCCTTTACCGGGAGCAAGTGGTGGTCGATGAAAACTAACATAGGTACATGAGTCAGATTGGTATACAAACTCATGTACCATGGGTAGGATTCGAACTTAGGACCTTTGCAGCCACAGGCGGGCGTCCTACCACTCGGCCACCACCGCTACTTTAATAACGCAAGGCATTTCCATACAAAAAAGGCATCAATATTCTGACACATGAATAGGTTATAGGTAGGTATAGGTATAACAAGAAAAACTAAATTGAAAATTTTAAAATACTTGCAACTAATTGCCAAGAAAGAATAAAAATTCCTGTTTCACAACAGGTTGTGAAACTCAGTTGCCATGGCGGCCGAAAGGGATTAGTCAAAGCATAATGTAAAAGATATATGTATAACTTAAATCTGTGGGAACAGAGAACAAAATCAAATTATTTTTGAAATTTTCAATTTTGTTTTTTTATTTTACTATTGTTCAATCCCTACTATCCATATATTAGAAATATACAGAAAAATCACACAGATTGAGTTATTCAATTCAATTCAATTCATTTATTGCGTTTCATATCATACATTCAGTTATAACTACTAGTACAGTAACTGGTTTGAGTAGGTACAATATGAACCCTGTCGGGTATTAGCAAATGTAGAAAGATGGAACGGCAGGCGGATTCATAATAAGAAATTTGTGATTAGGTGTTAATTTAAATTAAGTATTACAATTTATAATGAAGTCAAATAGATAATTTTAATAATAGAAATTTGAAAGTTAGCCCCAAAGTAAGTCCGAGACTTCTATTATGGGATACTAACTCAACGATACTATATTTTATAACAAATACATATACAGATAAACACCCAAGACCCAGGTTAATCTGAAAAAGATACTGATTCTGATCTGAACCCAGAAACCTCCGGTGTGGCAGTCCGGCGTGATGGGTTATTCCCAAAGTACTCCAATAAATGTTCCCAAACTACTCCATGAAAAAAATAATATTTTAAATTATGTAAGTTTCATTCTACTCCGCGGTAATATTAAAATGTTCTCAAAGTACTCCACGCGATTTTAATATCAAAAAGCATTAATTAGAATAAAAAGTGTAGCTGACGTATAGTACAGTCAGGCTCAAAAGCTTTGCAACAATATTTCTATGTATAAAGAAAATTTTAAATAAAAGACTTTTACAATTCAATCATCAACATTTATACAGAGTTATTTTGAAACCATTGGCCAAATTTTCGCAACAGATTTGGTTGATGAAAGTGAGGTTTCCAAAAAAATCTATGTCAAAATATGAAAAAAAAAAATTTTGCTTCCCATACAAATTAGTTGATCAGCTGGTGGGACTTAGTATGAAAAGTTGAAATTTTATTTTATTCTTTTACTATGAATTTCTTTCGGACGTAGTTGTTTTCCAAGTACAGAGCATATTGTAAAAATTTGGCCAGGGGTTAGCTTGAGAGAAACTCAAGAAGTAACTGAGAAAATTGTATTTTTGAAAAAAACTTAAAATATTTACATAACAAGCTTATTATTAAAAATAAAAAACACGACTGACGAGTTTTTACTCAAAAAGTACATACACACATATAAGTTATATACATTTTTGAAATCGCCTTCTAAAGCCCTTCAATTTGATACCCCACTCGATAAGATTGATTGAATTTTATTTTTTTGGTCTGCTATTTATCGCATATATAATCCGCCATTTTGTTTTCATGGTGACGTCATATAGCCTATGTCACTTGGAGGAATGCAAGGAATCTAAAAATACCTCTCACATCAAAATCGGTTAAGCCGTTCAGGACTTATGGTGGAATAAAGAAACTTACATACATACATACATACATACATGAACCCTGAAAACATAACACTCCTTTTTTGGTCAGTCGTGTAAAAAGAAACAGCGAATTGCCGTCTTAGCGGCTAGGTTGTGACCATATTCGTTCATACATCCATACTAATATTATAAATGCGAAAGTTTGGATGTGAGTTTGTGAGTTTGTGAGTTTGTGAATTTGTGAGTTTGTGAGGATGTTTGTTACTCAATCACGCAAAATCTACTGGACGGATTTCGATGAAATTTGGTACAGAGGTAGATAATGACCTGGAATAGCACATAGGCTACTTTTTATCCCGGGAAAAAGCACTGTTCCCGTGGGAAATTCACGCGGGCGAAGCCGCGGGCAAAAGCTAGTCCATTATAATTTATGGTTAAAAGAACTTACCTAAGTGAATTTCAACCAAATCTATACGAAATATTACATCCGAAGAGATTTAATACCAAGTAGTACGTGTTTTTCCATGTACTCCGTTCACACAATACAAAGCATATATTCTATAAGTAAATAAGAACAAAAACGAACTAATTCGGTCATCATACATTCACTCATTAATATAGTTCCTTCGTTCACCGACCTATAGCTAATGTCATTCTTTTTAGAGCTGCTGTTTGCATTCTGCAACCCTGGGCACATAAGACATGGTAGCAGAGTTCTACGAGCGAGCATGTCAAACGGGATGGGTGGGAGATTAAATCTCTTCGGATGTAATATTTCGTATAATTTTGGTTGAAATTCACTTAGGTAAGTTCTTTTAACCATAAATTATACTTCAATATTACATCCTCGAGATTTAATACCAAGTAGATGTTTAGCGTGGACATGTTGCAGAATGAAAGAAAATGGTTATTCCACACTTTTTTCTTTTCTTTTTTTTTTTTTAAATAATAATCTGATTTTGACAAGATTGTGTTAGCGAATGGTATATTATCTAACTCATTTAAAGGAAGTTTATATAACTATTTTGCAAGACAAAGAGAGTTTTCAGTCTTGCCCACCGTCCTCTTGATCAAGTCGATGGACAGTCGAGCCCGACTGATCACCTGTGCGTCCGCTACGCGGTGAATGTGTTCACATTTACGCAACTTTCGCGTAAGATTTGTTTAGTCATCGACTTATCATTTAAGAGGTGACGTTATGCTTATAGTTAATACCAATTTAGGTAATAAATAATGAATAAATAGTTTATTTTTCTCTCCAAATTTACAATAGCTATTAGTACTTGACAAGAAACGAAATTGGAATGTTCATTTCAAATAGTTAATTTATATTTTTTACTGGGCATTTACATAGATACATTTTTTTTTTTACCATAAAATGGGATGTTGAGTTCCGGACTGGAACAATTAGAAGCGGAAGATATAATTAAATCATCAAAACAAAGAAATTAATTATTATACGATTCTTTCTAAAAGGTAATTAATAGTAACAATTAATAGTAATTATGTCAAGCATGCTTAAGCGTCTTTACGCGTTGTCCAGTTGACCACGCGAAAAAGGTGTTTTGGCTGACAAATCAATTGTAACAGAATAATTCGTGTAGATATTACACATATATTATAAAACAATGTTGGGATCCCAGGTTTATATTTTTACTTTAAAAATACTTTTAAACAGTCTAATTAATTATTTTTTATTAATTCTGATTATTTTTTATCAATTTTATCCTTATAAGTTCATAATATGCACCCTTTTCGACTTGTTGAATTAAAATACGTAATCCTAATTTGAAGGTGTACAATAATAATTTACTTTATTCAATTGACAAAAAGGAAATCATCCTCTTAAGTAACGTTATACTGACTAATAATATCATTGCCTATACGCTTGTCGGCCAATGTAATGCAAGGAACGACTGTACCACGAGGGTGCAGTTGTCTAGAAGATGATAATGAAAGGTTTTTATTAGGTCTCATAAACGATATTTCAGAAACTGCAAACTTTCTAACAAAAAGGTGATGCCATTATTGGGCTAATAGGTACGAGCAGTATGTCGTGGCCTTCTTTTTCAATAATTTATTCTACGGTATTTTAAAAATGAAAGCAAAGAGTGGAAATGCGTAGAAGAAATACTTATTGCAATTTCCGTCGTCCGTCAAATGCGTCGATTTCATAAGCATTTGGGTCCCGTTTTCGGAAACCCTAGGTGCAAATAGGTCAATGAACGGCTTATCGAACGTGGTCGTTTATTAAGTATAAATAAATGATTATGATTATGACGTATGTAAAAAGCAAATATATATATATATGTTTCACATTACTATTTCCTCGTATTTCTCTCGTTAGAGAGAAGAATTATATCCTTTGTAAGAGATAACAGAGATGTGGTCGATTCTGAGCAATACACAACAAATTTTTTTTTTTTTTTTTATTATTATTTCCACAAAAGATTGTTGGCGCTGAGGCCTGGGAATTCGATGTATTTTGTGGACTGTAAAATGCGCTGATTTTAGAGAAGATCTTTATTTAACTGTATTTACAAGTTTTTCGTGTGAGAGGAAGAATGGCTCCTAGGCGAGACGGACAAGACGAGTCAAGATGGCTGAATGTCAGTTTCCTTCCACCGCTGCCGCCGGCGCCGCCACGTCTGCCCGCATCCGGTCCGGCGGTGTTGCCAGGCTTCGGCTGCAACATGCTGCCCGGGGTTGAAAGTCCTTTCAACATAGTGGACATATGCAGTTGTAAGTCCGACTGATGACTCCCTTCTTGGTCTTTATGTCGGCGACTCGGCTGATCCCATCAGAGCCAGGGTATGTCTTCAGTACGCGACCCAATAACCAGACCAATGGCGGCTGCTGCTTGTCGCGTACCAGCACTAGGGATCCGGGTTCCAAACTGGAGGTGGATGTGGACCACTTCTTCTTCTGCTGGAGAAGAGAGACGTATTCGTTAGCGTATCGCTGCCAGAAATGTTGCCTCATCTTCTCTATCCTCTCATGACGCTGGAGTCTGGTGATGTTTGCGTCGGTCAACGGTGGATATGGTACACCAGAGAGAGAACGCCCAATAAGGAAATGGGAAGGTGTCAGGCAAGATAAATCGGCAGGATCTTGGGATAATGGAGTGAGGGGTCTCGAATTGAGTATGCCCTCAATCTGAATCAAGCATGTAGACATTTCCTCATAGGTAAGGTGAGCTAAAGAAAGTACACGCCTTAAGTGATGCTTAACTGCCTTAACTGAGGCCTCCCAGAGGCCCCCAAAGTTTGGGCTGTATGGAGGTATTTGCCTAAAACCTATCCCCTTGGAAACTATGTTACTTTGTATGTCATTAACATAATTTTGATAAAATTTAGAAATATCATTACTAGCACCTATAAATGTAGTAGCATTATCTGAATAAATGCACTGTGGCCTACCACGACGTGCAATAAACCTGTTGAGTGCAGCCAAGAAAGCCTCTTTGGTGAGATCGGTTACTAGTTCTAGGTGAACAGCCTTGACTGCAAAACAAACGAAAACGCAAATGTATGATTTTGTGAGCCTAGCAACCCTGCCCTTACGGTCGGCGATCAGCATTGGCCCTGCATAGTCTATTCCTGTATTGAGGAAAGGAAACTCTAGATGCGATCTATCATGTGGTAAGTTGCCCATTATAGGCTGTATTGGTTGGGCTTTAAAGCGCCTGCAACGAACACAGGAATGTACAACTCGCCTCGCGAGGTTCCTCCCCCCCAAAGGCCAATATTTTTTGCCTTAAGTGAGATAAAAGTAATTGAGGCCCTGCATGGAATAGATTTAAGTGTTCTTTATGAAATAAAATGTGTGTTAAGTGATGTTTGCAACATAAAACAATAGGATGTTTCACATCATATGTGTAGTGTGAATCATTTAGGCGACCACCTACTCTAATAATATCATTGTCGTCAATAAATGGCGATAAAGAAATGAGACGATTGTTTTTATGTAAAATCTGTTTAGATTTTAGTGATTCATATTCAAGAGGGAACATTTCCTTCTGAGCTGTGTAAATAATTAAATTTTCAGATGATTTCAATTCACCAAGTGACAAATTATCTAAAAATTTATTGTTAGGATTTTTTAAGTTGTGTAAATATCTGTAAATATATGCAACTACTCTAATTAGTTTTAATGGATTTGAATATTTATTGATTAATTGTGAAATAATATTATTTTTTGTCTGAATGTTTGTTTTATTTTGTGTATTTGTATGTAAAGAAATTTCTGGAAGAGATTCTGACTTTGTATGCGGAACCTTAGGATATTGTATGACTCGTTGGTGTAAAAACTTGGGACCGCAAAACCAGATGCAATTGTCGTTAACACTGTCCGCCCTAACTCCTCGTGAGACTAAGTCGGCAGGGTTGTCTGCTGAAGGTACGTAGCTCCAACTGTCAGAAGGCGTGGTATCCTGAATTTCACCTACTCTGTTACGAACAAAGGTTTTTAAATTACTTGGTGAAGTTTTCAACCATGCCAGAACGATTGTCAAGTCGCACCAAAAATGAATATTGACAAAGGTCATGGTAAGCGAGCTTGTCACTTTAGAACAGAGTCTTGTACCCAATAATGCTCCACATAACTCTAAACGTGGTATTGTAATTGGCTTAAGAGGCGCCACTTTATTTTTAGAGATAAGAAGACGAACGCATACATTACCGTCTATGTCGACTGACCGCACATACACACAGGCGCCATATGCGCGTTCTGACGCATCTGTGAAAGTGTGTAGTTCATGCACAATACCGTTATCGCAAGATACCCAGCGAGGAAAACGAAGTACATTGAGCGACTGAAGCGAATGAATGAAATTAACAAATTTTGTTTCAATCTCCAATGAAACTTCGCTGTCCCAGCCGCACTTATCTACCCACAACTTTTGCATGATAATTTTCGCTTCGACTGTACATAAACCTAGCATCCCGAGCGGGTCGAATACCTGACTAATGATAGATAAAATGTTGCGTTTCGTAATCTTTTTTATGTTTACATTTAAATTAATAGAAAACAGAAGATGATCGTGTGTTGAGTCCCAATATAAACCGAGCGTTTTATTAGGAAGACTTTGATTCAAATCGAGTGTTTTGTTTGTGATATTTATATTTTGTGTGTGTGAATATTGTAAAATTGAATTTAGAATTTCTGGATTATTTGACTGAAACTTACGTAAATGGAATTGTGCTGACTGCAACGTATCGATGACATTTTTCGTCGTACTTATTACGTAATCAATTGAGTCGCCACCGCTAAGATAATCATCGACATACATGTCTCTGCCGATGGCTTGCTTCACCTCAGGAGTTGAGCATTGTTCTGAAAGTGTGGATAGGCATTTCGTCGCAAGATATGGCGCGGACGACATACCATATACCATAAGAAACTGTGTTAAGTGTGTATGTTTGTAAAGGCTTTGTGTGATCAAATCTGTAAATGATTTGTTGAAGAGAACGTTGAGACGCATCTACGAGAATGGCTCGATACATTTTCTCAATATCTCCTGATATGACAAACTGATGTTGTCTGAATCTTAATAAAATAGACAAAAGGTCATCTTGGACTACTGGACCTACCATCTGTATATTATTAAGTGATTTACCTGACGTAGTAACAGCTGATCCGTCGAAAACACATCTTAACTTAGTAGTTATACTGGAATCACGTATTACGCCATGATGTGGTAAGAAATAATTAATATTACTATGATTATTTTCTTTATTTTCAGTCATATGACCTAAGGTAATGTATTCTAACATAAAATCATCATATTTCTTTTTCAGGTTAGAATCCCGCTGCAGCCTGCGCTCCAGGGAAAGAAAACGCCGTTTCGCTAGTAAGTATGAGTCACCGAGCACCTCAGGTGATTCTTTGAGAGGAATTTTAACTATAAATTGCCCATTTTCAGCTCGGCGAGTATGCTGAGCGAAATGTCGTTCGCATGCCCGTTCTTCAGCTGACATGCAGTAAGAAGAGGAAACCGAATCGAGTTCCCAAAACCTAGTAAGTTGAGATTCTATGTTTTGAGTTAAATAACAACTTGAATTTTGTACCTGTGATTGATTTTGTAGTATGGATCCGGAAACTATCCATCCTAACTTAGTTTCATGTAATTTAGGACCTTTATTACCTAGATTAATTGAGTTAGAACCTAAAATATCCCAAAATATCTGTGCGCCCACGAGTATATCAATTTCAGAAGGAATATTAAACGTGGGATCTGCTAGCTGTATGTGTGAAGGTATTGGAGGTAAATATTCTAGAGGTAAGTCTAAAAACATGGAAGGTAAAGAGTTTGTGATTTCATGTAAAACGTAACAATCTAATTTTACCTTGAAGTCCCCTGAACACGACTCAAGGGTTAGGTAACAAGACTCTGGACAAAATGAACTTTGGTTATTGATACCTTTGACATTGGAGCCCGTGCTACGCCTTACCAAACCCAGTTGCTCACAGAGCCGGCTAGTGATGAAGTTGGAAGTGCTGCCGTTGTCTAAAATGACGCGAGCCGTGCGAAGTCTCCCTTGGACATCCGTCACTTTCACCAAGGCTGTGGAAAGCATGACATAGGGTGTTTGAGATGAATGAATATTACTTGACAAAGCGACGACATCATGTGCGATGTCAATCTCTTTATGTAAAAGAGTGTTGTGTTTTTGTGTGCAATATTTGCAATGTGAAAGAGTGCATTGCTTTTCTCTGTGACCAGGACGTAAACAATTTTTACACACTGTATAGTTTTCGATTTTTTGTAATCTTGTTTCTACATCTAAATTACGAAAATCTTGACAATTGTACAAATAATGATTACGATTACACATTGGACAGGTTAACGAGGATGTTTTGTTGTTATTTGTACCTTTTGTATTATTTGTGGAAAATGTATTTGTTTTTGTTTTGTTTGAATCTGATTGCTGAACATTTTGTTTTATGTGTGTACTAACAATCTGTTTATTTGAATTTTCTTGATTAATTGTGTCTAATAAATCTGCACGATTAGTCAGAAAATCAGTGAATTGTTTTAAAGTAGGACAACCTGTAATATTATTGCGATGTTCCTCCCATTTACGCAAAGAAACACTATCTAGCTTTTTACACATAATATAAATTATTATTGTATCCCAATGATCAGTTGGTTGACCAAGGGTATTTAAGGCACAAATATTTTTATGAGTGACATCAATAATATTTCTCAAAGAATGACTAGACTCATTTTGAGCTTGTTGTAAGTTAAACAAGGCACTGACATGATTGTTTACAAGCAATCGCTCGTTGTCAAATCGATTCGATAGCAATTGCCATGCTATTTTATAATTGTCAGCTGTGAATTCTAGGCTTTGAATAATAAGTGATGCGCTGCCCTTTAACGCAGCTCGTAAATAGTGAAACTTATTTATATCACTTAAACTTGTGTTAGTATGAATGAGTGAAATATACATATCTCTGAATGCGAGCCAATGCTGAAAGTCACCGTTGAAGTTAGGTAAATTGATCTTAGGTAGCCTCACAAAATCATGTCCCGGTCCGGGTCTGCTGGAGTGGCTTGAAACTCCCCTGGCGAGGGCGAACGCTGACGACGACGCATGGATTCAAGTAAGGTGCGTGCCCGGGCCACCAGTGAGAAATACCTGGACTCAAACAGGTCCCGTTCCGTGTACAAGTCTGGAGATTCTTCCGACAGTGTTTCAACCTCCGTCTGTAATGTGTCGAAGACATCTAGTAAGGGATCAATCTTATTTAAGCGACATTCCAGCTCTGCAAATTGCAGATCATTTAATGGAGATTCTATAGGCTTTAAATAATTCTCGAATTGAGTTAACTTGGCTTTCATACTACTACGCAATTTCACTAGATCTCTGAGGCGATCTTTAGCACTAACACTGCTAACACTCACTGTTCTGTTTTCATCACACATTTTTAATGATTAGAAAATGATTTATGTGCAATTTAAAGCGATACTTACAATGAAATAGTATATTATCTATGTGAATATAGGTTAAGTTGGCGTGGCACAGTGCAAATGCAAAATGAATGCGTAAACAACTGATGCACAATAAAAGGGATTAGCAACTGCGATCTCAACAGTTATATAACCGGTTTGCTATCGCAGCGAGTGAGACGCATGAATTGATGATTCAAGCTGAGTGTTGAATTATCTTATTGTATCTATATGGGGAATATTAAATATGCAAACTTTGTGAATGCTTTGCTACGAGTTATGAACTTAGGCGTTACGTAACTGGCAAAGTTAAGCAAGCATATAGGCGTACACTTCTGATTAGACGAAATTTAAGTTACCAAACCTATGAAGAGATCTTATGGCAGATCCAGGTGATGGCACACTAAATTCGAGGGGAAATGCACTGGAATAGAAAGGAATTGGAACGAACTCACTCAGTGTCCTTTGTTTGAAGGTGACCTCACGCGACACGTCGAACTTGCAGATTCTTCTCTTATTAAGTCGGTGAAGATGGACCAAATTGTTGGCGCTGAGGCCTGGGAATTCGATGTATTTTGTGGACTGTAAAATGCGCTGATTTTAGAGAAGATCTTTATTTAACTGTATTTACAAGTTTTTCGTGTGAGAGGAAGAATGGCTCCTAGGCGAGACGGACAAGACGAGTCAAGATGGCTGAATGTCAGTTTCCTTCCACCGCTGCCGCCGGCGCCGCCACGTCTGCCCGCATCCGGTCCGGCGGTGTTGCCAGGCTTCGGCTGCAACAAGATTTAAATCCTGTAATATGTAATTAATTTAATGCTAACAACGTGTATCACGTTACAATCCAAAGAACGCACGTAAAAGTTGTAAACAATTAATGTGGTGAGTCGTTTTATATGCACTCGAATGACCTCGCCAATACAGGAAGAATCATAGAATAATTCGTAAGAATTTCTAGTTCAAAAATCTTTCGAAAAAAATTGTGTGGGCTTTTTCAATAATATTGACCCACCAAAAAAAACGTTGACAATAAGAAAAAATACTGTATTAAGTAGCTTAGTTATTTAGTACTAAGGAAAGTAGGTAATGATTTAAGTAATTACAATATTTCTCCTAACATGTTTGAAGCCAAAGAAACTTCTCGCGCTTAAAGCGTTTGGTACTTATTCAAACCAAACATAATTGTATGCATAGCTAGTCTATATATAGTTCAATTTTTTTCATAAGTAGGTACACAATAATTCCGCCGCTGTATATTTACCTTTTCATTTTTGTTTAACTGTGTATCCTTGGTAGCAGGTACAAGAAAGATAATTCAAATAAACAACAAACATATTATATACCTACTCATGTAAGTATAATAAGGTATAACTGTATGATAAAAAGGTGAACAATGAAATATTGTTATTATTATCCAACCGTATGCAATCTTGAAGGTACCGATGAAGTCGTATAATGGTCGAATTTGTAAATGCAAAATAGTATTACTATTTTTATTTGGAAGTATTTTAACTAAATTAGAAATTCTGTTTTTTTTTTTTAATCCTTTATAATATAAACATAAGGACTTGCATAACTGCTGCATAATTTTCGCACTACTGATCAAAAAGGGAGCGTTAAGCTTTCAGGGTTCATGTATTTACATGATGTGTAGTCTAAGCCGATACAAATTATTATAATAATTTAACAAATAGGCTACCAATGGCCAGCTTGGCCTTTCAGAAAAAATTAAAACTGTTTTAAAAATTTTGGTAAAAATGTACAGGGCCTAGCAAAGACCCAAAGTAAGTAGTTAAATTCATATAATTGAATGAATTTGAATCTTAGACTTATAAGTGAAGGGTCACCAGAAAGTTGACATATTTAAGGTCAATTATTACCATTTGTTCAAAGCGGGATATTAGTCGGCATACGGTACATATTATGTTTCCATAAAATGATGACAATTGATGGATTCATTTAACTTTCATTAATTTAAGATAAATAAAAAGCTCCTTAATTTTTAGTGTTAAAAATTCTTGAGAAACGAATTGATTGCGTTAAGCATTTTAATTTCAGGAAAAATACTATTTTTGGTTCAGTAGTCTAGCTAGAACACACATTGACATAGAACAGCAATACTGGATCGTCGATAATTGTTCGCCAGTTATTATAAAGGTACGTAATATGACCAGCGTGTGGTAGGTACCTGATTTGGCGCCGGTGAGCACGCGACTTGTTGATGCGTGCAGGCGCGTGCAGTCGAGCTCCTCTTTGCTGGCAACGCTGCACTGCTATAGACACTGGCGTGTTGGCTGCTCGAAGCTACTCGTACCTTTGTGTACGTCGTGTTGGAGGAAGGCGTGTGTTTTCTCAACTTCATTAGTGGTTTTGTTAGAAATTCAGGTGCGGGCTGCTTATTTTGTTGATTGGATTCATATGTCAATTTCTTAAGACATTTTCATATTTCATATCATGATATGAGTATATAGCAACAACGTAACATCAACATGACTTGGCGATATTTGGGTTTAAGTTGATAAATGATACAGGAACGAAAAAACCAATGATCTCAGTGGTTTTTGAAACGCAACATATTGTCATAGTATGTAATTTTGTAATTTGTAATAATAATACGATATAATTAAATAAAAAGTTGCACGAATTTAGATGGATTCTAAATATTGTATCATTAAAAAATGTTTATGTGACCACCAGTGATTAACAGTAAATACAACTTTTATTCTTATTGTTAGTCAAGAAGACTTATCTTAATTTGATTCTATCAAATCTTTTGTCAACTTATGAGTAATCAAGCAATGTCTGAACCTAATAAATTGGCCTTGGGCACTTTCTTACCTCTTATCCCGATTTCTCGCAGCCACTGACACAACAGCGATTACTTCTCCAGCAGGATCTTTCCCCAGCGTTCAGAGACCTGTCCAAATAGCTATATTATTTCATCTGGTACGGGCGCTAAGGGTTTTCATTTTTCATCGATGTCGATTCCAAGTCTTGTACTGGATCCGATCGGAACTGGCGGCTCCAAATCTCGTACTATTCCTGGATAATATCTCGTATTACCACGTTAGGGAAGTAATAGTTTGGTTCTGGATGATATCTCGTAGTGACTCGTACTAATCCTGGATAATATCTCGTATTACCACTTGAGGAAAAGTAATAATTTTGTTCCTGGATAATATCTCGTATTATCACTTTAGGAACATAAAATCCCCGGATAATATCTCGTATTACCACTGTGGGGAAGTAATAGTTTGGTCCTGTATAATGTCTCGTAGCATCTCGTACTATTCCTGGATAATATCTCGTATTACCACGTTAGGGAAAGTAATAGCTTAGTCCTGGATAATATTTTGTAGTATCTCGTAATATACCTGGATAATATCTCGTATTACCACGTTAGGTAAGTAATAATTTGGTCCCGGATCATTTTTGTATCGTAATGCTTTTTGCATTAGTCCTTGTTGCATCTTGTACTGATGACGTTAGGAAAGAAATAGTTTATTGCTGGACAATATCTCGTATAACCACATTAAGATGGCAAAAAAAACATGATTTTTATTTTCTTAGATTGTTGATAACAATTGTCAGACCACGCTTCCAAGCGTATTATGTAATTTTAATACTTCTTCAATAAGTAAATTTAAAAATAGCTATTGCGAGGGTAGGTTGGCTGATATTGTCGTCTTCATATCGTCTGGAACGATTCAGTTTTTCCTCCAAGCAGCATAGTTCATGGCGCGGCGAACTGATACCATAATATCTTCTTTATGTTTTCTCTTCTTTTCTGCGTGTTAAGTAACTTATTAAACTTGATAGATAGAAAAAATAAAAATAATTTGAACGAGAGTATGTGTGACGGTGCGCACACGAAACACGAATGACATTAGCTATAGGTGAACGAAGGAACAATATTAATGAGTGAATGTATGATGACCGAATTAGTTCGTTTTTGTTCTTATTTACTTATAGAATATATGCTTTGTATTGTGTGAACGGAGTACATGGAAAAACACGTACTACTTGGTATTAAATCTCGAGGATGTAATATTGAAGTATAATAAGCTAACATGCACACATTTTCAATTCAAACTTGCTTTCAACTTTTTCTCTTTAATTTAAAACCTTATTCAGAACTTTAATCAGAACGATTTGTGACTGACTGTACATAATGAAATATTTTATAATTATTTTGATGGAGTAGTTTGAGAATTGATATCAAATAATCTGCGGAGTACATTGAGAATAAATCAAAATACCTATGGAGTAGAATGGAAACAAAATATTAAGTATTTTTAAATAATAATAATTTCGTGGAGTAACTTGGGAACACATGTATGAGATTCTTATCTTTTTAGAACAAAGAATGGAGTAGTTTGGCATGATGACGGTTAGGCCAAGGAAGGTCGTCAAATGTCTGTCTGTTATGGCTAAAGTACGGGACCGATTTTGATGAAATTTGGTGTGAATATAATTGAATACCTGGGGTCAAATATAGGCTACTTTTTCCCAAAAATCAACCCTCAAGGTGTTGAAATTTGGGGTCAAATTTTGTTGCCGAGGGCGGAGCCGCGGGGCAACAGGTGTTATATATGCAGCGCCAACTCTTAAAATAATGACACCTATCTGAGCACTACCAACTAATGACCAATTTATTACCAAAAAAATCTGTCCGTATATATTTATTTAGCTCTATACACAACCTTATGTCACCGAGATTAAAAGCAAGCAAAAACATAAACTTATATTTAATGTTGTGAATGTTAGGATGTATGGAAGATTTTTAGGTATCTGCGCATTCCTGCGTTAAGCACTTGCGGATTTTGATGAAATTTGGTACACGTGTAGAGTAAAACCTGGAAAATAAATTATATATTTACGTTTTTTTTTATCACAAAATTTCCATGCAAGCAAAATTTGGATTTGTCCCATGGTATGTACTCGCACTTGCATACTTTAGAACTAACGTACATAGATGTTTTGTACTTAGACATTCCGTGGCGGAGTCGTACGTTTTTGGGATATCGCGTTCAAATATTCCAGATGTCAGGGCCTACTAGGATGTGTCAAATTCAAAATGATAGTATATACCATTGACCTGACCATACTCGCCAGCAGCAACTAGTGAGCGTTAATACGATAAATCATCATTCCGTTTTCTGTCCGTTATTCTTCTACGAGTATTTTCCAATGAGCGATTTTTCTGACAGCTAAATTAAGAAAAAAAAAATCAGTATAAAAAAGTCTTAACAGATGGCGTTTTATTGAAAGCCGAGTTGTAATAATGGCTGTACCTATATTGTGCGCTTTTTATTGTCAGCCAGAGGCAGAAAAAAAAATACATAACAGTTTGACAGTTGCACAAATCACAATATTTATACTTTTTAGATGTTTTTTATTAGGTTTTTTTTTTTTAAATGCCAATACCGTGCATTTATGCTTTTTGAATGGTTTCTTTTTTTACTAAGCTCTACCTATGAATTCATCTGGAACTATTTTTTTTTAATTTGGGTCTCGGAAAATCCCTCATTAGTAACAAATTATAGTAATTTATTCAAATTCGATGAACAAATTATAAATACATAGTTAGATTCAGATTAAATTTAATTTTTGCATCATGCATTTGTTTTCTTATCGTAATACCCTTGCTTGTTCGTTAAAATTAACTTTTACGGACAATGATAAGCCTAAAATAACATTATTTGTTTAAATATTTTGTATTACTTTATCTTAAATCCCACTATCTATACATATAATAAAACAGAAAAATATTTTGTCTGTACATTTAGTATTTTTGACTGAAATGGATAGAGGGACACCTAAAAAGAATAATAGAAAGCAAAAATATTTTTTGGAATTTCTTGTCTGTCTGTCTGTCTATCTGTATATATGTACGCGTTTCACGCAAAAACTACTGGACGGATTTGAATAAAACTTTTTTTGTTGTATAGCTATTAAGCCTGGGCAACATATAGGCTATAATTGATTTTGAAAACTGGAACACCTGATGAAGAACCATTACAGAACAGCTAAACTATGAGAAATATGGAAATGGTACCTTTGCAAAAGTTTATCAGTCTGACGAGCATTTTCTGTTGACGTATAAAAATCGAAGATCAGGATCATCTGATGAAGAACTCCAAGAGACCAGCTACACTATTACATATATGGAAATGGTGCCTTAGCAAAAGTCGTTCAACCTGATGAGCATTTTCTACTGACGTATAAATTAAATATTGAAGATCTGGAACATCTGTTCCCGTTCATCAACATAATTATATTCCCGCGGGACACGAAATAACCAAACGGCTGAAATTTTGAGTACTGGAGTTTAGGTTACTACAGTATGGAACACAAAAAGATTTTTCATCTTAGCGAAACTCACGCGGGCGAAGCCGCGGGTAACAGCTAGTATAAAATATTTTTAGTAAACTTATGACTGAGTTATGTATTTAATTAAACCGGCCAAGTTCATACTTGTTAGATTAGAGCACCGAGGGTTCCGTACAAAATTTAATGGGTACAATTAACAATTACATAGATTGTGAGTATATCAAGTCAATTATCTAATAAAATAAAAGGGTCTTTATGAGTCTCTTATTATATTAGAAAATTTGGTTTATAAAGGAAGGCAGGAAGGTTTCCTAGTCACCACGCGCTCAATGACATAGTCCGTCGGGCATGTGCCTCTGCTGGATTCCCCTCCGTTCTGCAACTACCGGGCCTTAGCAGATCGGATGGCAAGAGGTCAGATGGTCTCACGCTGGTGCCTTGGTGGCAAGTGCGTGGTATGGGACGCCACGTACGTGAATACGGTGGCCACAAGTCACCTGGGCTGTACGATGGTGGCAGCATCGCGTCGGCGGCAGCCGAGGATGCAGCAGAGAAAAAGCGGGCGAAATACGCAGCCTTGGAGCCACACTATTTCTTCGTATTTATTATTTATCTTATTTAGCCGTTGAGACCTTGGGTTGTTGGGGCATAAATGTTAAGCACTTGCTTAGAGAAATAGGGCGCAGAATAGCGCAAACTACTTGTGACCCCGCTCCTTCTCGTTTCTGGTGCAAAGGATCGCTATTGCGATTCAACGCGGCAATGCGGCCTGCATCTTGGGCACCTTTGCACGGGAAACCTTTGGAGGCGGACTATAGTTTTTTTTTCTTCTCTTAGTTAAGTCTTTGACAATAATTGGTCTATTATATTAGATAAATCATTTAAGTTAAGGGTAAAAAAATATGACCTATATACTATTATTTTAGCGTCTCTCTCTATCTTTAGTCGTATTTCCCATGACTGAGGGTCGTGGTCATTATATGGAATGAAACACACAACGACAATCTTGACAATTTAATGGAGTGGTTTGCCATTGCCTTCTCCATTTTTACCTGATAATTATCAACAAGAATGCAGGTTTCCTCACGAAGTTTTCCTTCACCGGAAGCAAGAGACATGAGTCCGATTGGTATACAAACTCATGTAGCACGGGCAGGATTCGAACCTGGGACTTTTGCAGCCAAAGGCGGGTGCCCTTCCACTCGGCAACCACTTTTTACCACCACCGCTTATTTGGGTACGAAACCTCAAAAAAGTAACAACCGTTGGCCAGGGATAAGAAAGTCATCTACTTTTAAACGAGTGCATCACCGACCTCTGACTCCTCAATAACAATGAAAATTAAAATTCATTTTTCACGTTAGACTTCACTTAAGTATACTAAAATTAATAATAACAATTAATCTAACAAAAAAACCTTAGACTACAATTAAAATATTACAATGTTACTTGTCTAGTGTTTTTTACTATTTGTGATAAGTTTTAATGAGATTAACTCAAATGCAGTCAAAAGTGTAGTGATTAAGAATTTAAGCACATAAAATTCTGATGATAGCGCTAATAAGCTTGGGTAATACTCGTATAAACATAGATAAGGGATTGTATAAAAAGTGTATTATGGACTGTAGGGGTACAGTTGTTCGGAGGAAAGTGGACGATGAAGACTGTCCTGATCTTAGCTGGCCTTGTGGCTCTGGCCGCAGGCACTACCTTCCCGGTCTTCAGACATGACCACGTAGAGACGAGAAAGCGTAAGTTTTTTTTTCTATTTAGACTTAGAGTTCAAACGGTCCAGTTCAATCTAAGTGGAACGATGCTGCTTCTACTAAGACTGGACTGGATTACTAATCTTAGTAGAACGATACTGCCTCTTCTTTGAAAATATATGTTTCTCTGATGCTCACTAAAGCTGCGCGTCCACTGGATCGAACTAAGTTCTGTAGTCGCAGCCAATCTTTCCGGACTCTACTGAACCATGGGACAGTAATAAATTTATGTTATTCATACAAAATATGTTACATTGTAAACAAATAAATTTAAGGTAATTTTTGGGTACATAGGAAGGGAAATTGTACCGTTTGATATGTATGACTGACTACAGCTCCAAATTAGTTTACATAGTTTCAAAGTTATCAAATAACATAGTTCCTTCCTTAATGAACTGACATTCACTTCCGTTTGGAGCGGTAGCAACAAATGTGAGAGCCATATCAGTTTATCATCATCATCATCATCTCGAGTCGAAATGGCAAAAGTTAGATTTTTTCGACCAGTATTTGGCTACTGGCACAGGAGGAAGGGCAGTTGAGGCAGGTTAAAAGATGAGCCATTGATTGGACGGCTCCACAGTTACTAAAGGCTATCAGACGAGTACCAAAAAAGTTAATATGAAAAAGTTTGGGACAAACTTTAGTAAATAGGTATTATTAATATTTTCCTAAGTTACTCTGTAAGAAACTTGAATTATTATTTGTCAAAGTATTTTTGCTTGATCCAAGTTTATTTCTTTAGTGAAAGAATCTGCCTAAAACTGCCAAAAATGTATTAAAAAATTAAATACTTCTTCTTTGTCTAGTGTTTTAATTTTTATATATATATTATTTCATTTTTTACAGTGGAAGGTGACCTTGTAAATTACCAGTCCAGATTTCTTTCTCTTCTTGAGAATGTGAGACAAATTGACTACGAAGCCGAGTACTACAAAATTGGCAAAGATTATGATGTCGTAGCTAACATCGACAAATATTCTGTAAGTATCCTTTCGTGAGTGGAGATGATAATGATGAACAGATAAGTGCATGTCAAGTTATTCCGCATAGATCTCTGACGTGCTGAAAACTGCCATATTTACATACTTGCCATAAACCACTAAAATACCTAATTTACTTCGTTTGTTTAATTTGTAGGACCAAGATGCAGTCAAGGTGTTTGGTGGACTTTCAGAAATTGGGTTCATGCCTAAATGGTACACATTCTCCATCTTCTACGAAAGACAGAGGGAAGAGGCTAGGATCATTTATGACTTGTTCTACAGCGCTAAAGATTTGGACATATTTTACAAAACTGCTGCCTATGTTCGAGTCCATTTCAACGAGTATCAGTTCATGTATGCTTTCTACGCTGCGATCATGCAGCGTACTGATACCAATGGTATAGTTTTACCTGCTCCTTATGAACTATATCCCGAATATTTCTTGAACGCGGATGTAATCGAAAGAATGTACCGTATACAGATGCAAAGTGGTATTATTAATGAAGAAGCTGCTAGTAACTATGGTATTTGGAAGATGGAAAATAATTACTATTATTACTACAACTACTCTGGACCCATGACGTACAGAAATCAGGAGTACAGGTTAGCTTACCTGACAGAAGACATAGGCTTTAACTCTTATTATTACTACTTCCACAACCTAATGCCATTCTGGGGCAAAGGAAAGGACTTTATTGGTATCTTTAAGGAACGCCGTGGTGAATTCTACTACTACTTCTACCAGCAACTTTTGTCACGTTACTACCTTGAGCGTTTAAGTAACGGCCTTGGAGAAATCCCAGAATTCTCCTGGTACCAACCTCTGAGGGCTGGTTACTATCCGGCTATGGATACAAGCCCTGCTTATCCGTTTGCTCAACGACCCAACTATTATTACATGGCATCTGAAGAAAATGTTGACTACATCCAATTCCTTGATGCTCATGAAAAGAGCTTTATGCAATTCCTGCAGATTGGCCAGTTCAAGGCAGTAAGTCACTTATTAACTTTATTTATACCTACTGAGTTATTCCTGATGTATACAACTTATCCGTTTAGTTTGCAAAACAAAATAATTATCAAGGCAAAATTAAAATCTCTAGATCCATCTACTTGAGCTTTACATTTAGAGGATAAAATTATATCTGACTAAATATTAAAAACTGCTTATTAATTTATTTAATTTATCTTTTTCCTATTTTCAGTTTAAACAAGATGTTGACTTCCACAACTCCAAATCTATTAACTTCGTTGGAAACTTCTGGCAAGGAAACCCTGACCTGTATGACACATACGGAGATGTAAACTATGACCAATCCTATGAAATCATCGCTCGCCGCGTTCTTGGTGCTGCTCCTCAGACCACGGACAAGTAAGTCTTCACAACATACTTATTATATAAGAATAACTATATGTTCTGTAAGTCTAAAGACTAACTATCCCTAAATGATGAAAATAAACAAGACAGTGGTACCTATTTTATTTGTCATAGTATTTAAATTTCTTTCCATAAAGAGTAGCGACATGACGCGATTACAATTGCTACTTTGGCAAATAGTCAATATACATTTTTGTAATTTATTATTTTCAGCTACGAGTTCATGCCATCTGCTCTAGACTTCTACCAGACTTCGCTTCGTGATCCTGCCTTCTATATGCTTTACAACAAGATCATGAGCTATATTGTGCAGTACAAGGAATGGTTAGAACCCTACGATCAAGAAGTACTCCACTACTCTGGTGTCAGGATCAACGACGTGAAAGTTGATAACCTGACCACCTTCTTTGAATACTATGACTTCAACGCTACTAATGCAATTTACTTAAGTGAACCAGAGCTACAGAGAGAATATTCCTCATTCATTGTCCGTCAGCCGCGTTTGAATCACGAACCTTTCTCCGTGACTATTGATGTCAAGTCTGACGTTGAGGCTGAGGCGGTATTCAAGATCTTTGTTGGTCCCAAATATGATGGACAAGGTCGCCTTCTGAGCTTGGAAGATAACTGGATGAACTTCGTAGAGTTGGACTGGTTCACCCACAAATTGACATCAGGACAGAATAGGGTTGAGCGCCAATCTGAGGAATTCTTTTTCTATAAAGAGGACTCCATCTCAATGTCTAGAATCTATGAACTCCTAAAACAGGGCCAGGTACCTGAAAGCATGTCTGAAGACTACGACTCTATGCCAAGCAGACTGATGTTGCCCAGAGGTACCCCGGGTGGTTTCCCAGTACAGTTCTTTGTATTTGTGTACCCATACCAAGCCCTCAGCAAAGACCTGGAGGCTATGAAGAATATCGTCCTCGATAACAGGCCTATGGGCTATCCGTTTGACCGTCCAGTCCAGTTCCCATATCTCTTCCTACAACCGAACATGTACTTTGAAGATGTCAATATCTACCACAGGGGCCCCGAATACCCCTGGTGGAGCAATGGCCAGTATTTTCTGAATGAAGTACCCAAACACTAAAAGGAGAGAGAAAGAGTTCTGGAACCAAAATATTTAGAGCTTGTAGAACACTATATAGTAGCAATAAAATAAAAAATATTTATTTCAATACCCGTTTTTTTCATTTACGCCATTTTTATTTGATTAGTTTGGTGCAAACAAGTTCAAACCATATGTGGTATGTGAACTTATTTTGTACCTTACATGCTTTAAGGTTCCGCCATTCTTAGTTCATAGCTGAATTCAGAAAAATATCAGTTCTAAATTTTAATTCAATAGCTAAAATTTTCTTAAAACTGCATAGTAGTTACAACATTTACGTACAAGATAGTGTTAAGCAAAATTTTCTAAGAAAAACTATCATATTGAGATATACTCACTTGTTAGAGAAACGTAAAATAAAGATTGGAAATTTAATTAACAAAATTTATTTTTCATTCAACGTACATATTAAAAATATAATCTAAGATTTGTTTATACTAGATCTACTCATCCTACCTTTCTTTTGTGAATCCAACTTACAATTGGTATTAATATCAATAAAGATGATCTGAAAAGTGACCATACCTATTATCTGTTCTTTTGTGATGATATACAGATACATTGTAAAATCTGTAGTTACTAGCATTATCTTTATAATTTTTTGCGAATCTATGAAATGGGAATCCTAGTGGCTTTTCGTCGGCTTCTAAAGACATAGTTATATTTCTATATAAATTATCTTCTGGTGATTTACTTTCAAATGTATTAACTGGAGTTATCATCACAAACATTGTTAGATTAAGGCCATCATCCAAACCTTTGGGTATCAAAAGGTTTGCAGGAAACTTAAACATGTTATACTTATTTGCACCTCTAGATGGAGTCTCTAAATTAAAGAAGTCATCAAATGAAAATCTTGAAGAATTTTCGTATGACCAGGTAATATTATTAAAACCCTGTTTTAATCCATATTTACAGGCGTCAATTTCAAAGAAATTGGGATAATTCTCCCAACATGATGTATTATAACATCGTGGCCCCAAAAATAATCTCACAATCACATCTTGTTCCATATCGGATTCCACATTGAATGAAAACTTAAAAGGTAGATGGTTTAGTCTCATCTGCCTAGCGGTAATTATTCGTGGATCTTGCATATAAACATTTTCATTGCTTCCTAGAGCTTTGTTGATATTTAACTGATAGTAATCAAAGATGCTAACAAAATCATCGATTTGACTATCAATAATGCGCAGGCTATCAGTTTCATATTCAGATAAATCGTATGGACCCATATTCCGCAAGAAATCAATGGGATAATTTAAAGCGCGTTCTATCAAAACCCAGTAGACACGGTCCCTCAGTGCAGTTTGATATTGGTGCAAAATAGAGGGAGCTGAAGTGACTCTGAAATGAGATAAAAAATATATCTTAAAAGTTAATCATTCATAGACTTAAACGACTAGCTATATCAAAACAGATGCTATAATAGATATCGTGGAATATTCACAAATGTTGAATGTCTTTCAAATTATTTTTATTATATAGTATAATTTATTTTATAATTATATTCATATACATTACTGAGTATCAGTTTATAATGACCATTGAAAATATTAACTTTTTAGAAAATAATGTCTAGGTACTCTGGGTTGAAAAAAAAAATCATAAACCACTTACACATTCTGAGTTCCGACCCCGTATCCAAAAAGATTTCGTATTTTTTCTCCAGACGAAACACCATCCATGTTGGCTCTTAGTAATTTTGGTAACAACTGCAAATAGTTTTCTTCATTTATCTTCACCAATGTACCATTGCTCTAGAATACGAAAAAATCGTCAATGTCGTTTTATAAAGAGTTAGTAGCGAGAATTTTGGAAATTGTTGAAATATAAAAATTATTAGTGCAGAACCTAACTTCTACATCTACCTAAAAACTAATTATAATATAAACTAATTTAAACTGAAATAAAAACTATAAGTAAACTAAAAATAAACTAAATAAAACTATAAAATTATACTATACTTAACTTCCACAGTTAAATATAATGTACTAAAAATTAATAATATCATAAATACATACCATCATGATAATACGCCTTGAAAGGCATTCCCTTATTGCTATGTCTATAGAGATAAAGTTTTCACGTGATATATTTTTAGAACTAACAAAAGAAGGTCTGTTAGGAAACAAGAGTCCGTTATCATATATCAAAAATGGGCGGTAATCAATATCACATTCTTCATTTGCTGAGTCATCTTCTTTCAAAATGTGTTGTTTTTCTAAGTTGTATCTGGCCAGCAATTGCTTTAGAGAGAATAGATAATGTTCAGCATGTCTGGGATTCATTGCATCCAATTCTTCATTTGACATCCAAAACGGATGAAGGAGATGTAATCCAAAGAAATAACTATTAAGTGAAATATCTTCTCTAAAATAGTTTGTGTCCTGATCACATTTATTTACAGGGTGATTCCAACCAGAGTAATTTGTATTTATAGCATATGTACTGTCATCTAACTTGCGAATTTGATAAATTTCGGCCTCTTGAGGTGTTAAATATCCATGATTGAGTTTTAATTTCAGGCCTTTGAATATTGTTTCACTATTAATAAAAAAGTTTGGTTTATTAATGAATGGTGGTAGCATTTCTGCGAGTTCAACTTTGTTACTGTATAATGCAGACAAAAGCAGAGCGTAGGTAGAAAAGTCATCATTTAAATTCGCTTTCATCCATAGTTTTGCTTGTTCCATATCATTAGGATTAACATCTTGAAGCACACGAAATAAAGCAATTGTTGTTTCTCTTATGTTTGTATCATAAATATTAAAAGTTATGCCTTTCATAGCATAACCTTTTTCAAATAGATTTTTAAATTTTTTTAAACTTTCACTATCCTGTAACAAACGTGTAACAAAATTATTTTATTTATAATTGGTTAGGTGCGGGAATTAAATTTAAATAATCCGACTTAAATTACCTGAATATTGTTGTCTGGTAATTTAAGATTAGAATGCTGTTCAACTTTTTGAGGAGAATATCCTGAAGGAATTATTTGCATGCGGTATGATTCATCATTGATTGAGAGATCTGTAACATAAACTTAAAATTTACGAATTCAATAATGATTTTATAAAATGATAAATATTCCAAAATATTTGTTTTTTAAATAAGTCTTCGCACATGTTTAATAATTATATCTTAATTTTAAATTTAAGTAAAAATGGATATGTCGTTATCTCACAATAAATAAATAAGAATGCAACAAAATTAAACAAGAAGTCCCTGTTAGAGAGTTTCACATCATTGTATGTCTCGGAGGTGATAATTTTTCAAATAACATGATTTTTGTATTGCATGATACATAATGAAGAACGGACAAAATACATACCACCTTCATTTACCAGATTCCTGAACTCATCAGCCGGGGCGGACAGAGCCACACCAATGAACAAGATACAAATCCACTTTCCCATTGTTGACTACACGTCTGCCCTCACAGAGGTCAACTAAACAATGCGAAAACTAAATCAGTCTTATATGTAACACATGACACTCAAGATCCCTGGCAATTGAGATCCTGACGAAGCTACAAAAACAGTCATAATTTTAGATACTCGTGCACACAAGTGTTAAATGTTTATGCGTTTTCCTCATATAGCTAGTTGCTAGTATCCTTAGATAAAATCTGACACCAGTCATCTATAACACGCTCAAAAAGAAAGAAATATATCCTTTGTTGTCTTGCGTTTGCTCCACAGGGTTTTGTAATAATAATAAAATAAATAATCTTTATTAACCAAAAAAAGTATTTTTGTTATTCTTACAAATCAATATTTGCATCTGTGCCTGAACTAGGTAACACCTTTATTTCAGGTAACATTACTCCTTCATCCGAAAATTACAACCAAGTATCTAAACGTATACTATTCTACCTTTAGGCATGCCTGCTGCCTATTTATGTTAGTAGTTGTCTACTTTTTGGGTTTTAATTAGATTCATTAGGAACTGACGTAAAAAAAAAATATTGTGTCTTATATGGTTGGGTTGGAAATACAATGGGACGTTAACACATAATAATATGATGTACCTATGTGATTTCAAAATGACGGTGATCCACAAGAACTAGCAAAAGTAATAAAACTTTTGTTTTTACCTGTACGGTATTCTCAGGAAACAAAATGCAATTGGACAATTTTCCAATTGTAAGGCTTGGTAGATGTCTAATTTTGGTCCAGATATACAATTTGCACAAACTGAACAATAGACTGATGGCAACGGTATAAATATTACATAAGAGACTGGGGACCAGTAAATAACGGGTCGTTTTTCCTTAAAGTAAAACTAGCTGTTGTCCGCGGCTTCGCCCGCGTGAGTTTCGCTTAGATGAAAAATCTTTTTGTGTTCCAAACTGTAGTAACCTTAACTCCAGTACTCAAAATTTCAGCCATTTGATTATCTCGTGTCCCGCGGGATAATATTACGTACTCGTAGTACAGTCTAAAAACATGTCAAAACATGTAAAAAAGTCTCGGTGTTAAAATGAATCAAAAGTGATATTTCATCCAATAAACGATTTCGTCTACTGCTTATCTACAATTTCCCATACCACCATTCCCACCCCGAGTACCTCTTTGTCCTATCCCGTGTCCTGTCTATTTATACGTCAGTAGAAAATGCTCATCAAGTTGAAAGACTTTTGCTAAGGCCCCATTTCCATTTATTTTATAGAGTAGCTGGTCTCTTGGAGTTCTTCATCAGATGTTCCATAATCTTCAATTTTTATACGTCAGCAGAAAATGCTCATCAGGTTGAACGACTTTTGCTAAGGCGCCATTTCCATATATGTAATAGTGTAGCTGGTCTCTTGGAATTCTTCATCAGATGATCCTGATTTTCGATTTTTATACGTCAACAGAAAATGCTCGTCAGATTGATAAACTTTTGCAAAGGTTCCATTCCACATTTCTTATAGTATAGCTGTTCTGTTAAGGTTCTTCATCAGGTGTTCCAGTTTTCAAAATCAATTATAGCCTATATGTAGCTCAGGCTTAATAGCTATACAACAACAAAAAGTTTTACTCAAATCGGTTCAGTAATTTCGAAGATTAGCGTGATCATACATACAGACAGACAGACAAAAAAATAAAAAAATTTTTTTTGGCTTTCTATTATTCTTTTTAAGTGTCCCTCTATCCATTTCAGTCAAAAATACAAAACGTACAGACAAAATATTTTTACTCTCTTATTATATGTATTGATAAATAGTTTTTCCAGCATTACAAATAAACAAGCTGACATTTACTCAGCCGTTTTAAATAATTTTTAAAGTGGAGAAAACAAATTGTTGTTTTTAAAAAATTAGGTAAGTCATTTAATAAAAGACATGATTAAGTTGGCATTATTTTAATATTAAAGATGCTAATTTGATATAAAGTATATTTAAAAAAACATTTTGCGTTATAAATATTAGCATAATAATTGTTTACAATGAACCCGTTGCGTGTGAATTATTCCGGAAATAATTCTTTGGAACGACTTCAGGAAATCGTGGCTTACTCGCCGTAGACTAAATTAAAATAACCGTTTAACAAGCCTATCTATAAGATAGATTAAACATTGTGTGATATGATGGTAACAACCATGCTAATACCGCATTTTGTACTGGACAGAGTCTTCTTTCACAATGTGAATAATTTCTAATGATAATAATACTATAACGTAGTCTGCTCTCAATTTAGTCTCCAGTCATCATCTCCATGAATTCTGAAAAGAAAGAAAAAACAGGTTTAGGTAAGGTTTGCGCGGCCTGTGGTGTGGCCCAAGAATAACACCAACTCATCTCTTCCCGTGGGTGTCGTAATAGGCGACTAAGGGATTTAAAACACCGGAGCATGGGCAGCAGCATCTTTCCGCGTACTATGCCATCACACTGCGATCGCCAACCCGTCTGCCAAACGTGGCGATTACGGCAAAACCCTCCATGGATGAAATCCTTGGGGGAGGCCTTTGTCCAACAGTGGACGTCTTTCGGCTGAGAGAAGAAGTAAGGTTTATTAATTACGGACAAAAAAAGGCCAACAACCAAGAATCCTACCCCAGCCAAGAATCCCGAGACTCGAAAGCTACGAGATTAATATATCAGTACCTATCTGAATAAACGAAGTATTATCTCGATCTCCATAGAAACTAAAAAAACGGGCCAAGTTCGAGAGAGGCTTCCGTACAAGCAAAGCATCTCATATTACAGCTCTAACTAAAAGACCAATTAGTTTCAAATTCGATTCCTAAAATTCATACTGAATCCAGCGCAAAAATAAGTTTGTAACACTTTTTTTCTGACTTCCAATAACATATTTACAATTTTCAGACTTATTCCTGTATAAGTAATGTTAGACCTGGCTTTTTGCCAAATTTCATAATTTTAGGTCAACGGGAAGTACAGGTATAGGTTCTGATTGCTGCCTGAAATCGCCAAATATGCGTAAATTCGCAACATTTACGGTAATATCTCTTAGGCGGGCTCTTAGGCTGTTCGCATTGACGTATAATTTTGATTATTTTTTTATTTCAGAAAGAGACCGTGTATCCTCTTATTCGATATTAATTTCAGCTTGAAACCTTTAAGAGTTCCTGAGAAAAAAAAAGTTTGACAGACAGACGGACAGACGGACAACAAAGTGATCTTATAAGGGTTCCGTTTCTACCTTTTCAGGTGCGAGTTTGACTCGCACTTGGCTGGTTTTTTTTTGTCATACTGTTGTGTTATTATTATTGTAATTGTAACGTGTGTGTCTTTTTGATATCAATAAATAAATTATCTATCTAACGCCATAAACACACGGCAACAATTATACTGACCATCGAAGTCGACGGTTCCAGAGCCGTCCGTGTCAATTTCAGCGATGATGCCGTCCAGGTCCGAGTTGCTGAGCTTGTCGTCCAGCGCGGCCAGGATCTCCTTCAGCGTGGATGTGGTGATGTAGCCGTTACCTTCACGGTCGTATAACCTGAAAAGTTTCAAGAATTATATATATCAATCAATCAATCAATCAATCAAATACTTTATTTGTAAAACATATAGCCTTATGGCATGACAGGGAATAATACTATTGAACGAGTTACTTTAGACGTTTCTTCACAGCAGTGGCCGTTCCGAAATGCTAGTAGTTTGTAACTTTTAGATGTGTCTTGATTTTGATTCGGTCGTTATTTAAGGTACACATATACTGGGTACACACCTACGTACATAAACAGTTGGCAAATCGAATGATCAAAATAAATTTTGAATCACGACGCGTGCGATGATCATGAAATAAGTCTAATCTATTTCAGGAAATAGAGCAAGAAATATACCTACTCCATTGTATATTTTTCAAAATTAATCACTTTGGTCATGTTTAATATCTATTTTTAACCTACCTGAAAGCTTCTTTCAGTTCCTGTTGCATAGCTTCAGCATCCTCCTCTTCTAAGAAGTGAGATGCAATGTTGCAGAATCCATCAAAGTTGATCTTGCCACTTCCTGAAAAAATAAAAAAATTACAAATAATTAAAAAATATATAGCTTAACTAGCTTTTGCCCGCGGCTTCGCCCGCGTGAATTTTCCACGGAAACAGTGTTTTTTACCAAGATGAGACCCTATGTCCTTCTCAGTACTTTCAAGTGTCTTCGCATACATGCGAAACTTCAAAAAGATCGGTTCATGTGATGCGTGTAGAGGTAACAAACAAACACACTTACTTTCGCAATTAGTTGGCATGGAAAATGGGAATGACAGGAAGTACTTCATTTGTATTGTGCTATATATTGTGTGTATACACACACGTACAGATAAGACGCTTACGATACATGTGTGCGTATTAATAAAACAAATTAAAATGTAATAGATATGTCACTATTTGACTAAAAGTTCTTGTGTACGACATTGTAAAAGCACCAAATAAAAGTTTCAGTGCTTTTCATGCGACATTAACGACACTGGTAATTATATTTATGAAGACACTGAAAGATGAGAATAAAAGAATTATGTTTAACACGATAACATTCAAATGCGTGAAAAGTAACACGAATCTAAAACTAGCTAATCCATTACCGGGAACCTTGGCATTCCTTTACAAACATCGTCTATTTCTTTCAACGATCCTTTCATAAATAACTAAATCAAGGCAAGCGAGACACTATTCAGAACTATGACTCTGAGGAAAGACACAGAGTAGGTACGGAAATAACTTTGCGGTGAAGCGTAAAAATATTCCAAAATATCTTTGAAATGTCGTCGCTTACTCGGCACGTGTAGGATTATTGGCTGCATAGGCGTCTGAAACGATCTTCGTTGCATAGATCATCGCGCTCTATATTCTAAAATATAGTTAATAGATATTATTTTGATTTAATCCCTATATATAGTTACGTACTGTTAGGTAGGTAAAAAAATGTACTTATGACAAAAAAACCATACACGACATGTTTTTTTATGGTTAAAAGTTAAAATTTTTATAAAGTAATTCTTCTGAAGAATATGACACCGGTAGTCTATTCCCATATTATGTTATCTGACAAACATTATCGGATTTGACGTTTCGACTATAACATGTATTAAAAATTTCAATATCATTAGATATAAGTTGTGCCGTAATGTATTTATGTTTACTTTAACGCGTTAGTAGAATGCGTTTTACTGCTATATTGAAAGTGCCACGTGTGTTCAGGGGCCCTATTTTTGAAAGTGTGACATACCGCCAAAAACGAATAGACTATTATGTCGAACTCATCCTATTATGTCACTAAAACATTAAAGCCGTATTTTTGAAATCACTCGTCTAGCAATGTTCCCAGTGACATGAAAATAATGCCAGAATCATATTCTGCTCCATTCTACGCAACGAAAACCGAATCGGTAACGAATCGTAAAAAAATGTTCGAAAATTTTCATTTAAAGAGAACGTAAGCGTTAAACGGAACGCAAAAATGGAAATTCTAATAGACTCCATCTACATCCGTATCCGGTTGTCTATGTCATTCAAGATTTTGACGTAAAAAACGTTCGACTACCAAATTATGAAAACGAGTGGTCTAGACCACTCGAATGAAAATCATTCGGCTCACGCTTTTTTGGTGAGTCACATTTTCAAAAATAGAGCTGAGCTTAATAAATAAACTATGGTTTTGATGTGACACTGAATTCGCGCACAGTCGCACACGACACCTAGTTTCTGGCGGCGATGATTAATGATCTATAGTTGTTTACAATTTCAAAGGAGGTGACAAAATGAGAAATGTTCAAGATTTACGTGTATTTCAGAAATATTGTTCGTGGGTTATGTAAGCGCTTGGACTACTCGTCTGTAACTGTTCTGCCAAATATTCTAAAATTTACGAACAATGAGATATCTCATTGTTTACAAGGAATTAAAATGTGTTATTAATGTCAAATAATTTTCAGCAATAAGACTTCATTATCATAAATGTAGGTATCGATATAGAAAGCTTTTATCCTTTAAAATGTCATTTTAATAGTCAATTTAAAATTTGAATTTACTATTGTCACTATTGTTCTTACTATATGTATATTTGTACGCGCATCACGCATAAACTACTGAATGAAATGAAAGGGCTTTTCACAGTTGTGTTGCTGAAGGTATAACTTCGTGATACTCCGCTTAGCGCAACTATAAGCGGAGGATGAAACCGGGAAAGCGCTCAGATGAGAGAAAGAGACTCCGCTTAAAAGCTGAGTATAACTACACGTGTAAAAAAATGCGGGAGGAAGCGAAACCTTACTTCCTTACTTATATTATAAATGCGAAAGTGAGTTAGTTTGTTTATTTGTTACCTCTTCATATACACATAGAAGTACCGAAAAGGACATAGGGTACCTTTCATTCCAGGAAAAAGCACTGTTCCCGTGGGAAATTCACGCGGGCGAAATCGTGGGCAAAAGCTAGTTTGTTAATAATTTCGTAGAATAACAGTTCAAGTCAGAGGATGATTTGCAAAGGCCTATTTAAACGGTAAAATTTACATAAAAAAGCTTACCTTCTGGGTCATTCTCCTCAATGAGGGCCTGGAGCTCAGAGTCATCGAACAGCTGGCCCATAGTGTTCAGAATGGTGGAGATTTTCAGGACATCGATGAAGCCTGACTTGGTGGTGTCGAACATCTGGAAGGCTTTGCGAAGCATCGCCATCTTCTGTTCGTCGTCAGAGTCCTAGAAAAAAAAACAGCCAGTTTTTTTAAATATTCGGTGTCCATTTTGTTATTTTTACCGTAGTTATAGTTTAAACGTCAATCCGTAGTTAATTTATTGGAATGATAAAAAAATAGTGCCTATTCAATGATCCAATAACGATACAATTCCATTTGATAAAATCGTTGTCACTTCACTCTTAAAATTAACTAATGAAATATTGTCTTCTATCACACAGCACTGGGAAAACCGAACTTGAAATTAATTTAAACAGTTCCTGTACAGACATTTTGCACGTGAATGAAAACCCGGACTAAATGAGAAAACTCAGACGTTAGCTTTCACGAATCCGTACGTAGATAATTACGACGTAAACAGGCATGATTAAAGTTTCTGATAACGAAACATAATTCAAAACAATTGAATAACATTGAAACATTTTACGTTTGAACAAATTTTTTTAGCATAAATATAAATTTCGGATTTTATAAGAGTACCAATTTTGGAAGTATAAAAAACACGTGTCATATCAAACTTTTCATAGTGCCATCCTAAGTTTTCCCATATTACACGTTTACGTCACAATTTTCACAATATCACTTTTTTTGTCAAAAAACTTTTTTCGAAACTTTATCTCACCATATTTGTTTTGTAGGGTATGCAGTTGTGACACGAACCGAATCCGAGTGCGAGTGTTGTTACACTGGATTTTCCCTTCCTTTGCCACCCTTATTTATAGATCACTCCCGACGAAACAGGGAATACGAAAATAAAAGAAAACCGCTTCTCTCTCTGTCACTCTTATAGTAGAATAAAATAGTTACGATTCGTATGTTATAGAGCTTGTGTTACTAAATGAGAAACGCGTAAATTTTTCCCAGCAGTAGGACGAAAGATATAAAAAAACTGTTATGAGTTTAGGACATAATTATCCTCTTCAATAAACTTTCAGTACGTACGGTTGTAAAGACGACTTTGTTCTAAGAATTAAATAGTCTCAAAGCCAAAGAACAAGCGATACAAGCACAGGTACCATGATATACAAAGTACGTCGTGTCGTACATTGAAATCAAGTGAATGTACAAGGTATCATGAAACATCGCAAGAAATGGGAAGTCTAAGATTTTGACACTCACAGAAGGTCAACTAATTCGCTTTGGTTGTCTATGAGATCGATCACATTGAAGAATAATAGCTGAATAATAAACAGCACCGTGCAAAAATCTATGTTTTATAGCTGCTCTAAGCTGTCTACCATTCAAGTCGTAATAGTAAATTAACAACCAGATGATGGATAAGTTTTTGCGATAACAGGAAATGTGCCAAATTATAAACATATCGACATATAGTTTATTTTTAAAAGATATAAACTTTTAAATTTGGTTGATTGAGTTTTGTACATAGTAATCCTGTTAAAATTTAAAATACATTATGTGTGGTAGTTTACGTGTTTATTAGTTTGACTATTGTTTTAGTACTATAAAATGTTTATATACGACTGCATGTATAATATATTATCTTAAATATGGTTTCTTATATTACCATGAATACAGTCAGTATAATATGTATTAAAGCTAGTAAAAGTTCTAAATGAATGTTTGGACTTATGCCATCGATAGAAACACCTTAAAATTTACTACTAATTCCTTGTAATTTACTGTTGAACTATTCTAAATAGAATGAGACAATATAATTTTATCAACTAAAGATTTTTCCTGCTATTCTGATGACTCTATAAAAACGGCATTTTAATTAACTGTTACGGCTATCAAGGAATGCGAACATTCATACACATGCTTAACATTCCAAAACAACTAGCGAGCTCGTGAGCGCGAAATGACTGGCTAAACTCACGCTCATAATACATGAAGTTTACCATACGTTGGTGTAACGTAATCCAGAAACTGTTAAGTAGTTCCTTGATTAAGAGCAGGAAATTCCTTTGAAGCTCCGATTCACAACAATCCCAATGAAAATATTACGCGTGGAGACTTTACAAACAGGGGATCTCAACTTTTGGCTTTGAAGTTTGTTGAATCAGGTATTAACCACGTAACTGCGCGACCTGTAGTGCGTAGGTAACTCAATATGGACATGCAATGCATATCCACCAATCTATAAGCAAAACATCATTCAAATTCACCTAATAGTAATCTTCTTTCGTATCAAATAGCAATCTAAAATTCGCTATAGTAGACGGTTAGATAAGCAAAAGACTTCCTGTAATGTTTCAGTTCATTCAGTAGGAGCTACGAAAGTGTGAAGTAATAATAGACAAATGTTGGATAGTGTGAAACAAAAATACAATGAAAGAAGCGAAAACATTGTGATTTTCAGTAGACACGTCACCGATTGGCGACCACTGGCGCGTGAAACGGGTTATACGGCGCTGGCGCAGATATAGAATGTCGGTGATCGACTATAATTTTTGTGTTCTCGCACGAAATGCCACAACGAGTCAAACCGCTTATGGCGACTGATGTTTGCATAGGTATTGTAATCCTAACTAATATTATAAATGCGAAAGTGAGTTTGTTTGTTTGTTTTTTTATCTCTTCACGCTTTATCTACTACACACACATAGTTAGAAGTACTGAGTAAGACATAGGGTAACTTTCATCACGGGAAAAAGCACTGTTCTCGTGGGAAGTTCACGCGGGTGAAGCCGCGAGCAAAAGCTAGTGCAATATAAAATACAACTGTTAACATGTATGAAAATTAGAAGTAAGTACATACTTAAACAGAACGATCTATTTTCAGGACCTGGAAGTGCTCAAAACGAGAACAATAAAATTCACATAAGTATGTTTTGTTCCACCAGAAAAACCAATTCCATTGATATAATTTTACTTTCTGGGCTTACATTTTGTTAAGATAAGTTAAATCTGTATGAAATTAAATGTATAAATTTGCATACATATATGAAACATATTTTGCCGTTGAATGTACATACGTATACAGCCTTGATGGAAACCCAATCAGCGAGATTCGAAGATATACGAGTTGTTTACGTTTTCCATGGATATTTTGACATGATGACTGAGCCACGGACGCACGGTAAAGATCTTAGCTAATGTAAATACCTCTACTAAGTTAAAATTAAAGGTATTTTTAAATATTTTATTTGCTTTGTAATATATGATAAATGTAATGTGATAAATGTAATATATAAATTTGTATAATGTATACCTAGCTTTGATATAGTATACTAGAGGAGGTATATACTTAAAATGCGATAGACTAAGGCTAAGTTCTAGGCTCTTCATAGAAAAAATACCTAGTTTGAAAAAACTCAAAAGAACTTTAATGAAAAACATTTCTTTTTTTTTCTATGTCTTTGGATACTACATGTATTAGCCAATGGTAGCATTGAAAAAAATAATCCTTTATAAAAGAAAAATTTTGCTGTATTTAGACTTACCGCTGTATTTTCTTCGTTTTTATCCATATTTTTCTTAATTATGTAAATTAAAAATATTTGTATATTTATAAACTTAATTATGATATTGTTAAAAAGAATAAAATACATGGACATTGTATTGTCTAATCAGCCATTGAATATTAAAAAAAATCCTAGAACGTAGAAGCGGCAGCGATGGCTCCCTCCAGGCCGCCTAGTGATTCCATGTCCAAAATTTAAAAAAGACTAGGTACGGATATTTATTTCATAAGCTGTATCGAAATCCAAAATCTCGGTTTTATTGTCAATAGACTATTTTATAGTGTTTTTTGTTTACTTTCCTTATATTCGAAATGAAAAGTAGACTGCTTACTACGGGTGAATGACATCAATTCATACTCGAATTATAGCCGCCTTCGCTGCGCTCAGGTGTCTAAACACCTCGTATGATATAGATGTCATCCGATCCTAGTAAAGCAATCTACTATTCCGTAGGAAGCAATTTGCGGGGTGACAAGTTAATGGTATCCTACTTTGTGCTTCTTCTTTCGCCTACTCTTATCCCTCTATGTAGGTAGGGTCGGTACAAAAATATATTTTCACCGTTTTCACCTTTCTTTGTAAGATGTTGAAATTCTGTCATATTTTCTTTTCCATTCATTTTGTGTCCTTCTTGAAGTTTCAGCCAAATCAGTTAAATAGTTTCGATTGTGTATGTTATAACAAATACTGGGATATTCTTTTTAATATAATTTAATAATCTTTGTAAGATGTTGAAATTCTGTTAATATTTTCTTTTCCATTCCTTTTGTGTCCTTCTTGATGTTTCAGCCAAATCAGTTAAGTAATCAGTTCGATCGATATATTTTTTTAAATATAATTTGATTATAATGATAAATAAACAAATCTTACCGCGTGCACTTCTTACTCGCGCTATTCAAATTGCAATTGAGTAAATTTAATTCAGGTCATGGTTTAAATTTACTCAATTGCTTACTCAAATAATATTTTTATTATAAGTATTTATAACTTTGAAAGACACGTGAAGAGCTATTTCTGTTTATTAGTTTGTTTGATGTGTTGTTGTGGAAAATTGGCAGATATTTGTGGAAAATATTATTGATTTTGTCTACTGTGATGATAACGTGTATTAATTTTGATGTATGATAGTTTTTCACGCAATAACTATTGGATGAATATAAAATATTATAATGAATCCTGGGATAACACATAGGGTACTTTTTTGCCTAGAATTCTTATAGGAATAAGGCCCCGGGGCGCAGGTGGTAGGTACAAGTACAATACATAGATAAACAGAAAATATATAATGACTTCAGAAGCAATCACCGTTTTTTATTGCTTATTTCGAATTCCATTAGACATGAATTCACTGCCTAGACAATTAATCCTTCTATTATTGAGTAGACTGCCAACCACCGCGTTTCTTTGATTAATACCACTGAATTAAAATGGCATGTCTATTATTAATTAGGAAGCTCATACATTATATTTGGATAGTCATGTTGCATTAAATCGCATTAGTCCTGTCGGCCGTTAATACCAACATAGCTGCTACTCTATTAACATAAAACATGTGAATTTGTGCTGATTAAAATTATTAGACGATGCGTAACTGATGCTCTAACGATTTACAACTGAAAATACCTCTATCGAAATAATTGGTTGTTTGAGCCAAAAGCAATGTTTGTATATGCAATACCACCGCTCCCTGAATCATGACTGTCAATGTAATGGAAATATAACTTCATTTTGGCACGGTAGGATTTCCTTGCGTTGGTAATATCGCCAAATGCATGTGTAAATGAATCTGCGTATAGCGAAATCGCTTATCAAATAGAATAACTTAGAAGCAGGTGGAATTTAATATTGCAAGCGAATTTAGAAATTGTTGTTAAATACATACCTAGTCCAATATTGAAATGAAACAGATGTAATCTGTAGATATTGTCAAGAAAAGTGTATGAATTATTTAGGTGGTATACTTATAGCTAATGAAGTACATGGATGACCCAAAATAAAATGATGAGAGGGAAGAAAAAGAATTTAATAAAATGCCAAGGTTACGGAGTTTAGTAGCTTTTAAGAAAATTATTTTTTTTCATCTGGTTTTAAAAAATGACGTAATCATTACAATATGAATGCTTCAGGAAATGTAGCAGTTTCTCTATATTTTACATCCGTTTGTTGATGAATTATGTTCGCTGTCTGCTTTAACGATATGTCATAAAGTTTTATTTATACGAAAGCAGCCCACGTGGCAAATGTTTGAATTTATGAATCAAACAGAATAAATAAAATTCGTAAATGTAAATACCTACCAAGTTTTATTCAATTTTTTCTGTTAAATTTAGAAATTATTATGATGGATATGGACATTTCTTGTCATATTCTAGACACTTACATTAAAGAAACCTTGTAATCAACTGTAAAAATATTTCAGTTTAAATTCTAGCTGTTGTCACACTAGTGACCGATGGTTTTTAAATTTCTAAGATGAAAATAGGGAAAGCGAAACGTCGTTGTAAGATATTTGGAACATTTCCAAAAATAATGAAAGAAACCGCTTGAAGGACCAATACTGTGCGTTGGTTTTATTTTACTCATGCACTTTGTATTTGAAGTTTTACTTTGATAACAATAAAAAATCAGTAAATGTAATTTATGAAATATTTTCAAAAAATATGACTGTTATGACTACCACAGTATTAAGAGTAACTAGCTGTTGCCCGAGCCTTTGCCCGCTTAGATGATTTTTTTTTTGTATTCCAGACTGTAGTACTCAAAATTTCAGCCTATCCCGTGTCTCGCGGGAATATAATAGGTACTCGTAGTACAGTCGCGGTGTTAAAATAAATCAAAAGTGATATTAAAATTTCATTCAATAAACGATCTTTATCTGCTCGTTATCTACAATTTAGAATGACTTTTGCTTAGGCCCGATTTCCAGTTATTTTATAGAGTAGCTGGTCTCTTGGAGTTCTTCATCAGATGTTCCATAATCTTCAATTTTTATACGTCAGCAGAAAATGCTTATCAGGTTGAACGACTTTTGCTAAGGCGACATTTCAATATATGTACTAGTGTAGCTGGTCTCTTGGAATTCTTCATCAGATGATCCTGATCTTCGATTTTTATACGTTAACAGAAAATGCTCGTCAGATTGATAAACTTTCGCAAAGGTACCATTTCCATTTTTCTTATATGTAGTTTAGCTGTTCTGTTAAGGTTCATCATCAGGTGTTTCAATTTTCAAAATCAATTATAGCCTTTACGTTGCCCAAGCTTAATAGCTATACAACAACAAAAAGTTTCATTCAAATCCGTCCAGTAGTTATTGCGTGAAGAAATATGGAAATGGTACCTTTGCAAAGCTGATCAATCTGACGAGCATTTTTTGTTGACGTATAAAAATCGAAGATCAGGATCATCTGATGAAGAATCCTAAGAGACCAGCTACACTATTACATATATGGAAATGGCGCCTTAGCAAAAATCATTCAACCTGATGAGCATTTTCTGCTGACGTATAAAAATTGAAGATTATGGAACATCTGATGAAGAACTCCAAGAGACCAGCTACTCTATAAAATAACTGGAAATTGGGCCTAAGCAAAAGTCATTCTACATGATGAGCATTTTCTACTGACGTATAAATAGACAGGACACGGGATAGGACAAAGAGGGACTCGGGGTGGGAGTGGTAGTACACTAGAAATTGTAGATAGCGAGCAGACGAAGATCGTTTAGTGAATGAAACATTACTTTTGATTCATTTTAACACCGTGACAGTACTACGAGTACCTAATAAATATTCCCGCGGGACACGGGATATCAAAAGGGCAAAAATTTTGAGTACTGGAGTTTAGGTTACTACAGTTTGGAACACAAAAAGATTTTTCTTCTAAGCTAAACTCACGCTGGCGAAGCCGCGGGCAACAGCTAGTAGCCTATATGTTGCCTAGGCTTAATAACTATACAACAAAAAGTTTCATTCAAATCCGTCCAGTAGTTTTTGCGTGAAACGCGTACATACATACACTTTTTTTTGCTTTCTATTTATTCTTTTTAAGTGTCCCTCTATCCATTTCAGTCAAAAATACAGTGTACAGACAAAATATTTTTACTGTTTTATTATATGTATAGATTAGGTAGGTATTACAAACAATTGGTCAAGTTTTTCTATCTTATCTGAACAGTGATATAATGCAGGGAATAAAAATAATTACCACTTTTAAATACATTTATTTATAACAGTATAAAGCTAGGTAACAATATCTGCATCTAAATTATAATTCACTATTCATAAATTCTCTCATCAGAGTAATTATCATCATTTGTAGGAGGTATTATATCATAAATGGTAAAAGCCTGAGGCGGCAAAGTTGGATTTTTAACAAGTTCTCTGTTTATTTCATTAACTAAATCTCTATTTTCTGTTACTTCGTCTGATGCTAATGAATGTTTTTCACTTAGATTATCTTCTCTAGAAATAGAATCTTTTTGCAAATCTACGTATTGTGATTCAGCAGATTTTATTGTAGTTTGGTCCTGAATTGTACTGATATCATCTGTATTTTTATATGAGTAATCTTTTCTCTCAAATTTTCCTTGTTTGGAACTATAGTCATAAGGCTTCGTTTTTTTGTAAGTGAATTCAGGTCTTTTATTTTTACCACTGTCACGGAAATTAGCGGTTTCTGAAGCAGAATTGTCTCCATAATTAACTCGTTTTGTATTGTAATTTACAGGTTCTTTTCTTTTTGTAAAGTCTGGTCGTAGAGTCAGTAAACCTCTATTAAGCGTTGGCAAAGTATCTTCATCATATTCCATTTCCTCATTACCATCATTATAATCACCGCGTTTTCCACCGTAACTAGGTCGTGATGAAGGATGGTAGGTTTTACCACCACCATATTTTTTATTATCATTTCCTGCAAAAACATTTCCGCTGCCTTTGCCAGTTACTAAAACGCTTTTAATCAAACAATTTGGTAGATTGAATAGCTCATCCTCTATCGCCAAGTCTAAGGGGTATCCAGGTGAAAGAATGGCTGAATTAAATTCTGAGTTTGTTACAGCACCTATTGTTTTAGCCTTTGTAAATGGTGCAATGAATGCAAATATTAGTATAGGCAGACCTTCTGATGTACCTTTGGGCAATATTAGCCTGGTTGGATAACCCAGCTGAGAATCAACAGTATTAAGACGCAGTGAATCTAAACCAAATTCCGCATCCTCTATTTGCTTGCGGAGATCTCGAAGAGATACAAAATCATCTGAAAATCCTTTCATTTCTTCAGATGATCTGGATACTGTATTGCTTCCTATTTTAAGATTTATTTCAAACATATCTAATAAGACGAAGAGATTTTTATTAGCAGCAAGATCCCCTGGTGCCATTTTGGGTCCCAAATATAATTTTACTAATCCTTTTTGTGTTACAAGTGATGAAACGTTTAGTTTAACAACAAACGGTTTATGGTTTATTCTTGGCTGGTTGATTTTCAATTGGAAATTGATATCTTTATCGCTTGTCTTCAAGGCATCTGTGATATCAAATTGGAAGTTGTCAAATTGTGTCATTATTTTCTTAGTTTCAATGTTAATAATCTTTACCCCAGGAAAGTAAAGTTCATTTCTTGAATAAACGGGAAGTAGCGAAAGAGCACTGTCAATGATTTCCACAATTTTTTTGTTTAACCTCCAAAAAACTGGATCTCTCAGCGTGGTCATCAAATGGTCGAGAACTGACAATTGTCTGAAAAATAAAACATTACGTTGATATAACAGTATTTGTATAGTAAAATAAATTTAAACTTTTACTGTAACCCAAGAATAGAATCTAGCGAATTAAACTTCAAAATACATAATAGTGGTCAGCCACTATCTTAGGTATTTACATTGCATTATATTATGTAACTAGCTGTCGCCCGCGGCTTCGCCCGTGTGAGTTTCGCTTAGATGAAAAATCTTTTTGTGTTCCAAACTATTTCAGATGTTTCGGATTTTTGATTTTTATACGTCTACAGAAAATGTTCATCAGATTAATCAAGTTTTGCTAAGGCGCCATTTCCATATATGTTATAGTGTAGCTGGTCTCTTGGAGCTTTTCATCAGATGTTCCATATCTTCAATTTTTATACGTCAGCAGAAAATGCTCATCAGGTTGAACGACTTTTGTTATGGCACCATTTCCATATTTCTTATAGTTTAACTGTTCTGTTTTGGTTCTTCATCAGGTGATCCAGTTTTCAAAATAAATTATAGCCTAAATGTTGCCTAGGCTTAATAGCTACACAACAAAAAAAGTTTCATTCAAATCGGTTCAGTACTTTCGGAGATTAGCGTGATCATACATACAGACAAGAAATTCCAAAAAATATTTTTTGCTTTCTATTATTATTTTTAAGTGTCGCTCTATCCATTTCAGTTAAAAATACTAAATGTAGAGACAAAATATTTTTACTGGTTTATTATATGTATAGATTAAGTGTCAATGCAGATTTATTTACCTTGATGTTGCTTCCATACCACTTCCTAAAACTTGACGACCCATTGTTTCATAACTTTTGTTACTTGTTACCAATATTTCTACTAAATTATTTAATATTTGATCTTTCTGGTAGCCACTTTGTCTCTGCAAATAGAAATCTATGTTAAGCTTTTTAACATAATTACAGCCGTAAAGCCATATGGGGATAAAATGATGGACAAAAATAGTCACATATTGTCCTGACTGATGGCAAAAGAGCGAAAGGTAAGGCGAAAATGAGGTGGTCTGATGAATTGTCGGCCTTTGATAGGCGGTGGCAGCAGCTAGCGAGCGATAGAGGTAATTAGAGAAAAGGGGGAGGCTTTTGCCCCGCAGTGGGCCTATTGACTAAATTAATAAAAAAAATAATAGAATTAACTATAAATTTAAAATTATGAATAGATATAAAATATGTCATTACCATACGTGATATAACAGAATCTATGTTATTCTCAATGCTCTTTATTAATTCAATTTCATTGCTCCCAGTAATATCTATATCAAACATCCTGTGGGCGAATTCATTTCCGTTTGAATAAATTAACATCGGATCATACGTTTTTACGTCAGAATCCCAGTCGATGCTTTCTAATACTGGAAGGTTATTAGCATATCTCTCTAAATCATATCTCGCAGCAAACTGCTTCATCATTTGATACATAGATTCTCCATATGTGTTACTAAGATCTAACGGAGAATTTAACCAAGGCGCTAGTTTCAATTTTCTCAAGAAATAGTATGAATTTAAGCCAATATCTTCCCGGAAATATGCTAATTTAGATTCTTCCTCATTATCGTCAAAATTGGCAGTGTAGTTGGCATCTATGACGTAGGCATTTCCTTCATCCTTCACATCTCCAATTTGTGCAACATCTTCACCAGCCAATATATTCGACCCTTTGATGATGACGTCTTTAAGAACGAAATAATTAGGCACTAATTCATAAGGAGCAGGGATAGATAGTTTTGAAGTATCTCGTCTATTCAATATTGCTAAATATATAGCATTGACAAATAGTCCACAGTTTACGTTTTGGCGGGCCCACGCAGCAACATTATAGAAAGTGTCAAAATCTTTAGCGTGGAACATAACCCTATAAATTGCTTGCATTTCTGCCCAATGCCCATTATCATACTCAGAAAATATTTCACCCTTTGGAAGTAATCCTTTGTTACTTTGAATATTTTTCAGCTCTGTTATAACATCTGGATTCTAAAAAAATAATGAAAATTAGTAATCTACTCACTTCTTTTAAATCTTGTGTAATGTAATCTTTTAAAAAAAAGTTGGATGTATTATTATTTATTAATAGTAAAATTTTGAAAAAATAATGAAACTTTTAGTAGTCGTGAAAAATTAATAAAAAATTTTACACGACTACTAGAGTGTTAAATTAAAAACTACTAGAGTGTTTAATTAAATTTTAGATTTCTTTCTTACTGTGTAATCCGCGCTGTTCAGAGCAAACTCTTGCGCAAGTCTTACTATAACCGGATTTGTGCTATCTTCGCAGACATTGTCAAATAATGGTAGCATTAGTTTTTGAATGTGCACCCATCCTCTGGAACCTGAAATAGGAAATAAATAATAGTACATTGTTAACGAGTGGGTGAAAGTAACTTTTTTAAGTCCCGAGATGGGGTTTGGTTCGCCAATAGTTCGAGGGACTTAAAAAAGTCTTTCACCCGAGGTAAACACTGTGCTTTTCATTAGGAATATAAGGAAAGTAAAAATAAAAACATGAATTAGCTAAAGAAATGATGAGTGAATTATACGGAAGCATAAACAAAACTCTATACTTGAAAAAAAAAATGATCGGATTACGACTTTAGCTTCCAGCATATTTTTTTTCTGTGGTCGATCAACTATTTAGCTATTAGATGCTTTTCATTTGGTTCCATCATTGAAAAAATGATAAAAAAAATCTATATTATAAAAAATATATTTGTTATTTCAATTTTACATAATATTATTATGTTGTATGGCTGTATAGGAAGTTGGAATATGGTTCAATAGAATAACGTGAAAATAGAACTAGTTTTTTTTTTTTAATAATTTGACAGCTGTCAGTTGAAAACGATTCTCCCTAGGGCTAAAAAGTATTACTTTCTCCACGCTCCTCAGGCAACTTCAGACTTACTTTCAGAGTATGAGTAATGAAAAATATATTTTTGATTAACTATTAGTCGCAAAGAAAACAATAAGCTAATGATCTATTGCGATATTCTTATATTGATTTTAAACAATATTCATAAATAAACTACAAAGTGGAACACGGGTATCTCCCTCCCTTACGTTAACTATTTACGTGAGGGAGAGAGGGAAGTAAAAATAATAAAAATAAAATGTCCAACGAAAGGGAAATCTAAAAATTGTTTTAATAAAATATAGCATCCTTATTATTTCACAAACTACACAAATAATAACTCCAAATTTAAAATTGTATGTATAGCCAATTTCTTTTTTAGTTCCGGGTCCGGGGTAATCATTGAAACGGAATATCCGATTTTGAAGAGATTTCCTTATATATAAGGTTATTGATTATTGCATAGGTTAGTTTTTAACCCGGTAATGTTTAGGGTTCTTCCGTGGAAAAAGAACTAAAACTATCTTCGAAACAGCTTAAACAGATGTTCAAGCAAGTTTGTTTGGATTAGATGGGATTGGCTTTTATCGTAGGATTAAAAAAGTTATAGAGTAACATAGTCCTTAACCTGGTACAGAATTTTAAGGGTTCTATCGTGAAAATTAAAAATTCCTAACTTAACCTGGTACAGAATATTAAGGGTTCTATCGTGAAAATTAAAAATTCCTAAAACAAATTCACGCGGGCGAAGCCGCGTGCGGTCCTTTTCCAAACTTGGTTTATACTTGAGAAAACTATATGTTTAATCAAGAATGCTAATAAATTGGCAAATGTCTATAGGTCTAGTAGCTGTTGCTAATTATAAGCATTTTAGAAAGTATAAAAAATATTTCTTTATATAATTTGAAAAACCTATCCTCCATACATTTTGGGATAGCCGAAAAAATAATCTCTTCTTTCCTACAAACGTATCGGGAGTTGCCCTATAAAATAATTAGCTTAACATTAGTAATTTAAAAGTACCTTACCTAAAGTAGAGATCCTAGTTGGAGATGTAGGAACTTTTATAAGGTATCCCGATATACCGACTATGCTTACAAATAACAAACTTAATGTTAATTCCTTCATTTTGTCTTCTGCACTGATCGATTGCAAAAATAATTAGCCAATATATAGGGAAAGTATTTGGAAAGTTCAAAAACATGGATAAAGAGTTGAATGAGCGGTTATGACTTCTGACTAATCTGACGTAACAAAGTTATTAGGTCATTTAACTGTTATTTAATTAATTAATCGTACTTAAACTTGAAGTAAGTAAATAATACTCGTAATAAGATATGGAAGGTTTAGTTGACTCCTTTAGTTATACTGTATGGACGTCTAAGAGGCAATAGAGGCTAGCTTGCAATGCAAAATTTGGGGAAGTATTTTTTTTCGGGAAAAATCTATTCAAAAATAATTTGAATAGCACACAAGATGGAAAATTAAAGTACTGATTCCTCGTTGAAACCTCGAAAAAGTATGTATATTGTTATGTTTTTTTGTTTTGGAAACAAGCAATAAAAATATTATGATACCGTTGGGACTGTAACAGAGGTTATCAATGGCAAGCATTGAACTTCAAATTTACAGACATGACATAACTAAATCACATACCTAATTGGTATTAGACACAATAATTAAGTTATAACAATGATATCATTATCGCTACATATAATTAAAACAGACGCTTGTTGTTTCTTTGTTTACATAAGAACATATTATGACGCTTGTTTTCCAGGGGGTAATCACACCAATATAGTAGATTTTACACCAAAGATCTTTACAGATTTCTCTCATTTCCTCTACACATACTTTTACTACATACGTTAAATTTGAGGGGCAAGTATATATAGGTGGTAGCCTGGTAAGTAGGTTGCGAAGACCAACCCTTAACAATTTTCGTACACCTTTTTAATAATTTGTAAGCGAAAACGAATATCGATGCTGCCTTATCGCGTTGTTCTTTTATAGGGAAAGATTTTTAGTTGCCAGGCAACCCAAAATATATGATATTATTGTTGGCAATGGGAACAAAATATAATAATCCTAATCCTAACTAATATTATAAATATGAAAGTGAGTTTGTTTGTTTGTTTGTTTGTTACTTATTCACGCTTTATCTACTGAACCAATATTTCTGAAACTTCGCATATACATAGCTGGAAGTACGGAGAAGGACATAGGGTAACTTCTATCCCGGGAAAAAGCACTGTTCCCGTGGGAAATTTACGCGGGCGAAGCCGCGGGCGAAAGCTAGTTTAAAATAATAATAATTTCGTGGAGTAACATGGGAATACATGTACTTATGTGATTCTCATTTTTAGAGCAAAGGAATGGAGTTCTTTGGGAATAACCATAACCAATATAGGTACACTTGAAGAGAAAAATAGGTAGTTTTTTAGATGCAGCTATTCCTCAAAGGTCCAGGTCCTACCCAAAAGTAAGGACATCTTTGGTCTGACAGACAGCAGTTTAGTATACCAATAGTCCCTTTTTTCTTTGTATTAAAGTAAAATAAAAAATATATATATCTTCAATCAAAAATATTTTAAATCCAAAATAGTAGTTATGCAAGAAAAATAATTAAGCGATAAATAATGTTTATGAAATTTGTGGAAAGTTTACACTGTGTTCTTTTTAGCGGTCACTTGATAGTGTTATCAAATTCCAGGTCATTTTTATTCAGACGATATACAGTGACCCCTACCTGATATCTCTTTGTATACGAAAACTTAACTTTCTAGCGATAAGTATGTCTCAAGGGCGTGCCCAACATTTTGTAACATTTTATGCAAAACTAACTATGCCCCGTGTTAGCGACGCGCTCACTTAGATATGTATATATTTAGGTTTAGATTTATTTAATTATTCTGTTGTTAAATTTTCACGCAGTAGGCAGTGTAGAACACATTTTATTAGTAGTTTATTAAAAAAAAAAGTAAATACTGGCTGTTTCCTCTGCCGCCAACTTAAAAAGTTTTTGTTTTAGAATGTGATTGTGTTTTGTTTTTTTTCTCTTGGTCCGGGCTGCGTTTCAAAAATTTTTTAAATTTTAGTACCCTCAAAACTACCGGGTTTTTTGATAGATCTTTCGTGTTTTTTTAATTTATTTTAGTTTGTCTATCCCGCAAAAAAAAATTGAAAGGTATGTTAATTTCTCCATACAACTATACTATACCGTAACTACTACCACACTACTACTATAACGGACTATAACCGTAAAATATATGGAGAAATTAACACAACTTTCAAAAATTTTTTTCGGAACATACAAACTAAAGTATTATAAAATTAAATTGCTCTGTAACAATTAACAGTATTATAATATTTACAACAATAAAGCATGTTAAAAGTTATAGAACTATTAATTTTAATGTCTCAAAATATTAGCGAAAAAAATAGTTTTGAATTTTTGACATAATTTTTCTCTGAAATCTTGCGTGATAAGTTCCGGGAAAGTTATTATGGAACCTATATTCCACACATATAAATCTATCAAAAACACCTAGTAGTTTTGGGGGTACCAAATCCGTGTAAGGCAGTGTAATTTTTCATTGCAATTATGTTAATATTTTCTTTATTATTTTATCTGTGTTTTCGTGTAAATACCTTTGTTAAAATTAGTTGTTAACTGTGAGTGTGTGTTTTTGACAGTCACTGTCATTTCTCCTGTCAAATTTGACTTTCAATCAAGGGCGGATCCAGCATATTTTTATTTCTGGGAAGTGCACCGTTTTCCGTTTTCGAGAATATTCCCGAGAAGTTGTTAAGGTTTCCGCTTTTTCTTTGAAAATTTCGAGAACAGCACATCACTAATGGTGGCGGAAAAATAATTAATCGTATCTTGGAAATATTCTTGTAAGAAACTATTACTACTACCTAGATCCTGTTATTTTAACAACTCGAGTCTCAATTTGATATGTACTGTTATGGAACCTGCCTCCACAGTATGTAAACAAAATGGCAGTTAGGGATGTGGTAGGGGGGGCATGCCCCCGTGCTTCCACCCTTTAAATCCGCTACTTCTTTCAATTATATTGCAATATAGAACGCATAAGTGCTGCCTCTAATTCAGGGTTTTTAAATTTCTGGTCAGGCTTTTTCAAATTGTAAGATATACACACACACACACACAGTTTTTCACATGGCGAACTCTATGCTCGCTACATAGTAGACCCCATCTCTGTCCGCAGGCAAGATTGTGGTCAAGAGCAAACCTTTTATATTAAAAAAAAAGGTTTCTTTCTCTCATGTTAGTACCGCTTCGGGTCTATACAAATTGGCCTCCGGAGGAAATATATGTATTGTAGTCTACTTTTATTTAAAACAGGTAAAATATTATTATTTAAAATAATTTATTTTATCTGTCTACTAGTTTAAGGAATAAAAACACAGTGTGTTACTCGGTACTCCAGATTTTAAATTATTTTTGAGCCAAGTTTAATGATAAGAATCCATCTAGTAGTTTTTGCATATTCAGAAATTGGTGCTGTTAAAAAAATGGAGTACTTAAGTTATATAGCTATAAGGACCGTAGCATGAAGCTATTAAATTTATTCTCTTTCCTACAAAAATGGCAACTACTAATGGAAATAAATTTTATATAGTGTTGGTTATGGTTTTTTATGTTGCTCATATTTTTCTAATGGAAATTCATGAATAAGTAAGTATTAAAATATTCCAATTTAATGTTATTAACAAATTATAATGCAGGTAGGTACACACGTGTAAGAAAAAAGTGTACCTACCTATGGAGATAGCCGTAAGAAAAATTGATCTAATAACATCGAGATATAAAAGAAACAATACACTGGTAATAAGCATAGACATAAATTCCCTAATATGTCATATACACTGGTAATAAGCATAGACATAAATTCCCTAATATGTCATATACACTGGTAATAAGCATAGACATAAATTCCCTAATATGTCATTATTGATGGTCTTCCTAATATAGAGTGATTCAGTGAAGTAAGTCATAGACATCAGAAAATCATAATTTTTTCTACTAGCTTTATGAAGTAAGTACATACTTGTGATTATTGGTATAAGTGGCTTAGCATGCAAAACGACAAAGAACTAACATTTCAGAGGACAGATTCTGTTGTCTATAGTACGCAGTACACACTGTCCTGTTATTGGAAAATAGCTTAGGCACACTAGAAATAAAAATATGAAATCCTCTCCTAAATACCTACTGTGTATTCTGTAATTCAAGCATCAGAGATCTTCCTAAATAAGACATTTCACGATCTGTTCTATCAGATTTCGCTAGTATAGTGGAAAGTGGCGTTCAGACATCAGTCAGAATACAACACTGTCATTCGAATGTAAGGTTTTCACATTCAAATGACTAGCGAATGATTATATGAATAAATTCAAGGTGGAAACTGACCGACTAATGACATTAAAGCATCGATATAAAATTACAAGTAATTTTATCGATGATAATAGTTTAATTTGTCCTTATGTGTGTTAGTGTGTCAGTATTTATTTATATTAATTAACGACACGTTACACCTTAAGTGTCGAAAAAATTATTAGGTACATTACTAAGGACACCTTTATTCAGTAGTCGGCACGACATCTAAATAAAAAAAAAACAGCGCTAATGTCATTGCCTAACTAGGATGTTATCCTAGAAGTCTAATTTCAGAAGCAATTTATTTTAATACTTGTATTACAGTTTCATAAGCTTGTATCTTGTATCGAAATAGGTATGAAAATTCTTAATAATTTTTGTTATTTATTTATTATTACTAGTACCTATTACTATTATGGTTATTTAAACAATAAAAATTAAACAAAAGTTAAATCAAATAAAACGTCAATCCTGATGACTGCATAAATAATTCAGTAGGTAGAAGAAAAAAACTGCAGTTTTGATTTCTTTATTATGACTTTAATTTACTATCTATCGCATGCATGAGTAGGTACATTCACTGCAGATGAGGTTAAAACAATAATAAAAACAATTATTATCATATTTTCAATTCCTTTTTCTCAATAATTAGCGAAAATAATAAAACTACACATGAAGTTTACTCTACCATATGCCCGTGTTTGACAGAAGGCGCCATCTGTTGTCGAATAGCAATTCTCAAGTAATGGCTTTGCTTGCTTAAAAAAGCACATTGTGGTGTGCTTTTATGAATACATTTATTACTTGGCTGCTCTACACCATCGTGTACTGTGCATAAACACGAACTTTTATTTAAAATATATATTTTTTATATTTAATATAATAAGATTTAAAAGTTGCGATTATGTACAGTACAAACAGCATTTCTACAACGTAATCTTCTATCGCCGATGGTGTAGTTGTAGAGCAGCCTTCAAGTAGAACGCGCTCAGTGTTCAAAGGTGTAGCCATATTGAAAGTTTTATATGTACGTATATTTTTTTTTATTACGAATTAGTTTAATGGGAAATATATAAATAGGGTAAATAAACTCACATGAATAATAAAAAAAAACTGCTATTTATTTTTTTTACATTTTTCGAATGCAATTTGTTTTGTTTTTTGCAAAAAAAACTGCTATTTATTTTTTTTACATTTATCGAATGCAATTTGTTAAGCTACAATCTATTTTATCAGCTACCTATTCCGATTTACTCACAAATCAAATATCTATGTTCAAATTACGATTGATCTTTGTGTTGATGTCAGTGTCCACGAAAACTTGGTCTGTGTTCAAATAATTGTCACCATAGGTGCTCATGATGTTTCTGTCAAGCATGTTGTAGTTCCTGAGGACATAACGATCCCACCGGGTCCTCATATCACACACCTGTTTCTTATGGAAGATTATTACGTCAACAAACCTCATGTTAGGAGTGAAGAATCTAGTCAGGTCAATATGACGGTCAAGAGGGAAACCGAGAGGCATTTTGTCCAATAACACAGTTGATCTGAAGTCCACCACTAAGTCCTTGCGGTTAACGTCCAAGATGTTCAGGTCAACATTGTCGACCAATCTCAACGGAGTTACACACACGTACAGAACCATCCTCATACCACCGACGCGACCCCTAGGAAGGAGCAGCCTGGACGGGAATCCAGTGTGGTAGTTCCTCAAGTCTTTGACAAGGAGATCCTTAACGTCGGTAATTGAGTCAATTCTCTTCCAGAGGTCACGAGTCATGAGACGGTCTTGAACCAAATTGTGCATGTCCTTTGAGTTCCTTACAATCGTGTTCTTGCCAGTTTCCAATTTGAAGAGGAAGCTGTCCAGCTCAACAAAGTTTAAGCGATTATAGTTGAGATCAATCAATCGGCCCAAATGGTCTTCTTTCGGTCCAAGGAAGATCCTCACGACGGAATCAACGGTCTTGTCAGATACGACATCCAAAGTGACTTGGAAAGGCTGGTAGTTAAGGCGGCGTTTGCGTACCATGATCTTCATATCAGAGGTAGTCTTCTTGATTTCATCTTCGGTGAGAGTAATGGCGTTAGTCATGTCCATTAGGTAGTCATCAAAGTAGGTGACGAGTTTGTCAACCACAACATTGTCGACTTTAACTCCTGGGAAGTATAATTCCTCCTTTGTGTAGCTCGGCAGACGGAGTTTGAACATTTGAACAAAGAGGATCAGACGTTTTTGTATTTGGTAGAAGACGGGGTCACGTAGAGCAGTTTGGTATATGTCTAAGACGGTGGGAACCACGAAGTATCTGCAAATAAAATAATATTTGTGTTATTTAGTTGAATAGTTTTGTTATTACTGTGTTGGGGTTATAGAAGATATACAATATTATTGAATTAAGCGAGCGATGTTCATAATAGTCTGATAAATTAATAATTATTGAATTAAGCGAGCGATGTTCATAATAGTCTGATAAATTAATAATTTAAAAAATACTCCTTTTCTATTAAATTTATAATTGAGAATGTAAAAACATTCACAGACTTTTATTCATCTATGAAAAGATTTATGTACGTATAGAAGAGAATAGGTATTTATTATAAAAAAAAATAAAAATCTAATTGTACTTACTTGTCTGAAGCTAGGGTGTTAAGACCTAAGGAAGCCTTTAAGACAACAAGAAGGTAGCGGTAAGCTTCAACCTGCGTCGTGGTCAAATCTGTCGTCTTATCCACCTTGCTATATATGAGTCTACCAAGAACTTCAACATCTTCTGGTTTAGTCAGTTCAAGCCTTATTCCGTTGATCTATAAATAAAGATACAAAATTTTAATTTATGCGTACAATATTATACCTACAAATTTGAGAAACGGAACTTACAGTGATGTAGCCCTTGATTATAGCTTGCTTGATGAGTTCTTCATAAGTCTCGACTATACTCAATAGATTGACATTTTCATCACGGAGAACAACATAATTGTTTGTCCTCATTGGCATTTGAACACCATTATGCAACAGCAGCCATGGCCAGTATCCCTTTGCGATGGGTTTGTCCAAAGACAAAGCCTTAATATCACCCAGTCCGTTAGAAAGACGCTCCAAGTAGTACCTAGCGAGGATTTGTTGGTAAACGTATATCGTCAGTTCGAAACGCCTGGTTCTTAGCTTGTTGTTGATTAAATCGTCATTCATCCAGAATGGGTAGTCAATGTGGAAATAGTAGTAGTAAGTGTTAAGGTCAATATCCTCAGTAAAGTAACGGAGCCTGTCTTCAAAGTTGAGATTGACGCGGCGGTCAAAGATGTTCTCATCAATTATATAGACATCTTTCTCTGTTTTCTTGATACCGTAAAGGTCACAGAGCTTCTCGTCGAGGAGACCTCTCCTCATTTTTAACAAGTAAGATCTCTGGATAACGTCACCGCGTACAAAGAAGAAGGGATAGATTTCATAAGGAGGAGGCAGAATGATTCCTTTGCAGTCTTCACGGTGTCTGCAAGCAACTTGGAGAGCATAGACGAACATGCCTTCATTGCAATTAATACGCATCCAGGAGGCTGTTTTGATGAAGGTAGCAAAGTCCTTGGCGTAAAAGAGAACATGGAACATGGATATTACTTCCCTAAGCTGGCGGTCGATATGGAGAGTGAAGATCTCACCACGAGGGAGCAACCCAAGCCTTACTTGGCGAATGAATGCCTTCACAACATCAACTTTCTGGAAAGTGATAAATATTATTAGAACATGACATTCGTCAAATGTACTCGTTACAATCGATTTCAGATATTCAATTAGGTATTTACCGTGTATAATTCGACGTTGTCTTCAATCCTGAAGTTATTGCCAATATCTAGAATCTCCTTGTACATTACTGGTTCCGTGACATGATTCAGCAACTTAAGGATTAAGATTTGCCTTTTCTTAACGTCCAGACTACCTGTATTAGTTATTTTTTCATTAGTATCAAGTCAAGGACAATTTGATGACAATAAGTATGGTAATTTAAATAGGTACTGTCAACGTGCCTCAAGTTATTTCTTATCTATTGATTAGTAATCCAACACTAATATTAACGAAAGTCTTAATTTAGTAACTATGAGTGTATGTCCAGAGCAACATAATTGTTCCTCAATGCCCCAATGCCTTCTTATCTTTCGCACGGTATTACATTCCCTTTGGACCTCATAATAGTATTCATTAAATACTATACTGACGTAACTAGGACTAAAAATATTTTTTATATCCTTCATTTCTAGATGAATAGTATTACTAAATTGGAAATGGGACAGTTTGTGAGAAGTTTTTATTCGTAAAAACTTCTAGTAAGGATTTTTATATATGCAAGGTATGTAAAACTAAATAAATATAGGCTTATTTTATTATCCTTTTCCACAGGAGCAAATCCTCTAAAGCTATAAACTATTTAACTGAATGATACTTTAGTATTATGGAAAATGAGGAATTTTAGTCCCAAGTAAAAAGTAATATAGGAAGAAGGTAGCAACAATGTAGATATGTAGGTGTCTTACCAAGTATACTGTCGTCGAGATCGTTTGTCAGCCTGGCCGAAGCCAGGGCCGCGAGACCCAAAACCAGGAGGACTAAAGCCTTCATCTTGCAGCCAGCCCGGTGGGAGATGAACTGTGCTAAAACCCTCACTTTCCTCACTATTTATACAAAAAAATATATTGTTTATTACTTTCTTTAATCGTTTCTTTTACCTGTGATACGGCGTGTTGTGTTCTGTTATCAGTCATGTTTTTAAATAAGTTCAATCTTATTTATAAACATACTAGCTTTCACCCGTAACTTTGTTTACAAATTAACACAAATATCGCCTTGGAAAATTTGGTATTTAATTCATAATTATTTATATCAATGAAATTAATAGTATAATGAAAATGAATTGAATGAGAATGCGAGGATTGACTTACGTTTCGTTACGTTACGTATACGTTTTCAAGCAAAAACTTTTAAACATATTTCAATGAAATTTGTTACAGGGCATAACCTGGCAAGATACATTGAAACTATTCGCCTTGGACGAGGAGAAGGTATAACTGTACAAAAAAGTCAATGTTGTCATTTTTCTTATACTTGTTGTGAACTAAAAGTTAGATTGCAATAATTATTTTTATCGGTTTAACTATCAACTTTGTGGTTGTAGGTAGGTATAACTTGCAAGTTTATTTCGCCATAAAAATATTAAGTGGGTTGCACCATGGACTTTTAGTAAATACATAACATTACCGGGTTATTGTAAATTCGTCCCTGGAGTTAATTCGGTACCTAAAAACTTTCTGTAAATTCTTCCCTCATTGTCATTTTTATAGTAAATTCGGTACGTAAGGTTTTTCGTACAGACAGCAACAAAAATGAAGCACCCAACAATATGATAAAATCAGTTAAAGGTTAAAGTTGTCAAATTGTATGACAAAAGTAAACGTAAATTTACCTGTTAACTTTGACACTAATAATAATAAACACTTCAATTTCGGTGTAACTCAACCTTAGGTGAAGTATAATTAATATTGATGAAAATACATCATGAGTCATATATTTTCAAGGTATTTTTCTTATGTTATTTCGCTAGTTAAACAGTTAAAAATACCTAATTATTTAAAAAGCGAAATTAAATATATGTTTTATTCTAGAATTATCCCTGTCATGTTCATTTACCATCCCATATCCGACGTCATCACTTATTTCAGTCGATCGACGCAGAATCTGCGTTTGACAACTACAACCACGTGACAGGCAGAGGCAATGTGACCGAAGTTAAGCTTGGGATATACCATGGAATATACATCTCTCTCTCTCTCTCTCAGCCGAAAGACATCCACTGCTGGACAAAGGCATGTACATCTACTAGGTACTTATTTTTAACTCTGGTAAAAAAAAATAGTTCTCTCTATGTTAGAAACGCACAGTAAGAAACAGCCAAACAAATAAAGGCGACATAGACTCAAACTCAGACTCACTCACTTTATTTCAGAGACCTAATAGAAATCTACAAATAAGACAAATGAACACACAAAAAATACGCTTTCGTAGGTATCCGCAATTTGTAAGAAACCGAAAATTCAATTTCAAATCGAAATTCATTAGACGCTCACAAATAAAATTCATAAGCGTCTAATGGGCTTTGAGCAAAACCTTATGCGGGTTTATGAAAGATAATAAACCTATTTATAAACCATATATTGATTTGTATTTAGTGTGTCATTTATTTTTGAATGTCCGTTTCTTTTCCAAATAAGTAAGCATTGTAAGAGATGGGTCTCACAGTCATAGGGCTCGGTAAATAGAGGTCAAATCAGATATTTGCGGATATGCCACAGGCACACTAGGTGGAGTACAGTATAAATTTTTTGCAGCATTTTGATTACATTCACATTTTACATATTTGTTAATACAATTTACGGTGGCATTCGTTGCGTGTTTTATAAGTCAGCAGATAAGTACCTAACAAAAAAAAAACTTAAAAAAAATAGACACGATTTATTTCGCTTACTTTTCTAAGGCGAAGTAAATTATAAACTAAATTTTTAAAAATACATAAATTGGGTTTTTATTTTAATTTTTTTATAAAAGTATAGCCAGCTTTACTTTAGCAAATATGTATAGGTAGGTAGAGAGCAACAAAGTATACTTAATGCAACAAAGTAGAACAGATAAAATTGTAGCTATGTTATTATCGTATTAAATACTCGGAGAATAAAAAAAGTTATCGTATTTAAATAATTTTTATCTTGCCTAGAAACTAAAGAAATACCTACGTAAATGGAGAATAGTGTTCGAGATGGGCGGGCAGCTACGGAAAAAGTGAATTCCAGATTCAAATTTTTGTTTTGGTAAAAACAATTAAGGTGCCTATACTATACATATATTTGAAAATAGGCAAAACAATGATATTCTAAAACTTGGTTTGTTTTGTTTGTGAGTTTATTTTCAAAACGTTTAGGTAAGTATGTACTTTGAAAGTATTGATAAATCGATATTTCACATTACTTGTTGGTTACCGCAGTTAGATGGAATAAAGTGCATAACGAGTTATGAATAATTTAGAACTTATTTGAACCCTGAAAACATTACCTACTCTCTTTTTTTAATTGTCGTTTAAAAAGAAAATGCTATATCGGTATAGTAAATCCCATATGGTACAGTCGGCAACACATTAAGTTTAACCATTTCCTTAAAAAAACATTGCTATTACCGGTTCACTTGACATGCTGACTGTACGTCTGCTCTTAACGATTACGATGACCAGCCAGTCATGACGTCATCAATTGTTATTTCGTATTACACCCTGCCATTAGGGGTGCCCCATGGAGGCTGTTCTCTTATTACATGTCGTTTGAAACAGTACACGTGGTAATAACGCCTAATGAGTGAATAAATAAATTTAAGTTTCTTCTTCTTCTTCTCAGCATATTTGCGTCCACTGCTGTACGTATGCCTTTTGAATGGTTTTCCACTCCGATCTTGATGCGGCGGCGATCCTGGTCCAGGTCGGCCCTGCCGTATTTTTAATATCGTCCGACCATCTGGCAGCTGGTTTGCCTACACTTCGTCTTCCTGTACGGGGTCGCCAAAACAGAATCCTCTGGCTCTATCTTTCGTCATCTCTGCGACAAATATGTCCAGCTTATTGCCACTTTAGACGCGCTACTCTTTTACTGATATCAGTGATTTTCGTACGTTGGCGTATGGCCTCGTTTCTGATCCTATCTCGCAGAGTGACTCCGAGCATTGAGCGTTCCATGACTCGCTGAGCCACTTTTAGGCGCGGTGGTTTTCCCCATACGTCATAAATAAAAAAAACAATTATAAAAATACCCACATTGAGTGTTTGATCAAGTAACTACAATGTCCAAACAAGATAAAATTGCATAAATAATTAGATTTGTATTTACCCTCTTTTCAATATTTTCATCGAAAGTATCAGTTGTTCGACGCATGAATCCGTGCTTTTTGAAAGCGACGCACTTTTTACTCGATATTAGATTTAATTACGCTGAAAGTTGTTACAGTTGTGATCTGATTTTTAATGGAAAATCAAGGTCAAACTTTTTTCTCTGATATTTACATTATTAAAATATTATTATATTGTAGCGTAAGGTGAGTGCTACGCAAACGCTTATAAATCAAGAGAAAAAAATATTGTTGGCTTTTCTCATTGAGTTTCACTATATTGCACTCGACTTGCCATCATGAAAACTTTCATGATTATTTAGATTATGCTTTTCTGTTTAGGAAATAATAATTTTTACCAGTCAATTCTCACAACTTTTTGAAATACATAGGGCGCACTGTAAGTTTCCGGAACTGGCCACTTACATAAACAATATTTAAAAATTTATTGCAACATTTGAAAATAGAACTCTTTGGCTGTAGAATGCAGTTTGTTTCATCTGACTGTCTTTTGTTTTTACCTTGTGGCGCCATTTAAAAAAATGTGTGTCTGCATCAACATGGATTTAACTCGGGAAAATTTTCGTAGTATGATTTTCTACGATTTTAAGTGTAATTTGACAGCTCAACAGAGCATCGCTCGGCTTGAAACAGCTTTTGGCAATGAAGCACCATGCAAGACAACTGTTTATAGCTGGTTTGCAGAATTCAAGCGTGATCGTATCAATCTCAGTGACGAATCTCGCGATGGTCGGCCGTCCACCGCTGTGACCAACAAAAACATCAATGCTGTGCGCCGTATGATTGAAACAGACAGGCATGTGACCTACCATGAAATTCGCGCATCCTTAGAAATAGGCATGAGTCAAATACAATTAATCCTACACAAACATTTGGGTGTGAGAAAGCTGTGCTCGCGGTGGATCCCACACAACTTGACCGAGGCTCAAAAAACGGACCGCGTCACTTGGTGCAGTGCCATGCTTACCAGATTCAACGAAGGTGCGTCAAATTTGGTGTGGGACATAGTAACAGGTGACGAAACATGGATTTATTGCTACGATCCCAAAAAAAGCAGCAATCGAGCGTATGGGTCTTTCAAGATGAGCCGAAACCAACCAAAGTGGCGCGCGTGAAAAGTGCATCCGGATGATTGCTTCTTTTTTTAATAAAACTGGACACGTGGCTACTGTTGCTTTAGAGAATCGTCGTACAGTGAATAGTGACTGGTACACGACCATTTGTTTGCCGGAAGTTATTGACGAACTCCGTAAAAATAACCGTAAACGCCGTATCATCCTGCACCACGACAATGCTAGTTCTCACACGGCCAGACAGACAAACGACTTTTTGAAGGCGAAAAATGTAGAACTCATGAGTCATCCTGCATACAGTCCCGACCTGGCACCTTGTGACTTTTTTCTGTTCCCAAAAATTAAGAACCAATTACGCGGTCAACGATTTTCATCACCAGAAGAGGCTGTCGAGGAGTATGAAAAACACGTTTCAGAGGTCACCACAGAGGAGTGGCACAAAAGTTTTCAAAACTGGTTTCATCGAATGAAAAAGTGCACAGACGCCAAGGGAGATTATTTTGAAAAACAATAAATTAATTTTGTACCTTAATTTTAATAGTATTTTTTCATATTCATTCCGGAAACTTATATTGCGCCCCACGTATATGGGTGCTACGCCAAGATTCACTTGTCGTAGCAAATTTCTACGAACCCGAGATTACGAAATATATGCATATTTACCATTTTTAATGTTTTTTTTTGTTACTATTTAGGTCCAAGCTGCTAGTGCGTATTCAGGCACATGATTATATTTGATATTGGGGATAATTATAACAATCAGAGGCTGGCCTATATATTGACCGTGTGAAGCGTGTTCAGAAAGAGGTAAGGCCAACTTACCAGTTGAAAATAAGGATATTTTAGAAGAAAATCATAACCTTATAATCCAAATTTCTAGAAAGTCAAAATCAAAATAGCTTAATATTTAAGCTTGACTCTATTTTTCGAGTATTTTATTCATTCCTCTTACTGGCTCGATATAAAAATGAGGCAGGTAAGGGGACAAGCTAATAAAGACTCTGTCGCTAATAAATTAACGATAGTTCAGTTCAGAGAAAAATTGGGTCTTATTGTTAATAAAACTAAACAAGGAGGAAGTAGCACTTCTAATGATGGAAATATGGGAAATTTTTTTTTGAAAATCCTACGATGACTTTTGAAATGACAGAAATAGATAAAAAATTGGTATCACGTTGTGCTGTAGTTTAATGTAAGTTTTTAGTTTACATTTATAACGTTATAATTGTGATATAAAAATATTACATGCTAGCGCCTCGCTCCGGCTTCGCTTGGGAGGTACATACTTAAATTGTAGCCAATGTTATTTGGGTATAAGGTAGCTTTCTATTGGTGAAAGAATTTTTGAAATTTGTTCTGTAGTTCCGAAGATTATCCCCTAAAACAAAGTCACAAACATATAATCACTTCCTCTTTATTATAAAAGTGTTATTAGTGTGATGACTAAATAAATATGCAAAATGCAAACATATGTTTATTAGTAAGATGTATTACATTTTTTAATTTTGTTTTAAATAAAATTTTATGTTGTTACAATATTTTTATTTACCTACGTAGATTTGTTACAACTTGTTATTGAAAAAAGGTACTTCAACAATGATAATTTCTATTGTGTTTCAATATTAAATGTATTCTAAACAAAATACATTCGAGTTTAGTCTTTAAAACCCGTAGCGTAGAATGTGTTTTAAGTATTTTTGACGCACCTTAGTATGGACGGGAAACCAGTGAGTTCCGACAGTAAGTGTCCATGTTTCGCAAGCATAGGTCATGACTGGACAAATTTAAGTTTATATGTAGCAAAAGTGGAATAGCAGCCAAAATTTCGGGTTAATATTTTCAGGTATTCTAATCCTAACTAATATTATAAATGCGAAAGTTTTTTTGTTTGTTTGTTTGTTACCTCTTCACGCTTTATCTACTGAACTAATATTCCTGAAATTTTGCATACACATAGTTAGAAGTACTGAGAAGGACATAGGATACTTTTCATCCCGGGAAAAATCACTGTTCCCGTGGAAAATTCACGCGGGCGACGCCGCGGGCAAAAGCTGGTTTAAATAATAATTTTAATGCTGGCAGCATTTTCATTGCTGCATGATATTTCATGCATTGATGCATATTTCATTGAGAAGCAACGACTTTCGATATTTTTATAAGCAGGTAGATACCTACTTAAAATAAGTATAGATGATTTTTAAAAAAAGATGAATAATAAAGTAGGTAAATATATTTTGCAAAAAAATATTAATAATAAATTGTATCCATTAAAGATATTCGTAGGTTTCGTGGTTAAAATCGAATAAAACTTTATATTCCTACTAAATATTTATATGAGTATGGATTCGCTCAAATTCTTGAAGAATTAATAAATAATGGTTGCCCACAAAAATTTCGTCGAAGACTGAGAAGATTTTATTGGTATTTTCCTCATAAAAAATGTGAGCTGCGTGGAAAGATTTTCGAAGCTTTGAAATAGTATATATTTGTAATAATATAGAAGAGAATAATATCATATCGATGAAATAATTTCCATTGGATGAAGATGAAAGCCAAAAATAGCTAAGAAGTATTGAAATAAAAGCACAAAGCAAAGTAGAGAGAAGGGTTTTAATTACAGTTTGAAGAAAATATGGTTAAGTATTTTTAACCGACTACAAGTAAGTTGGTAAAAGTGTTTATTTTATATTTTCAATAGAGTGGTATAAAACCCTAGTCTGGTCTTAAACAAGCGAATTAAGTATGTAGGAAATGACACTAGTTTGTTATAATATTTTTTTTGTTATAATAACAACTCTCTCACTCTCTCTCTTTTGTCGTATTCCTCAAGACTGAGGGTGGTCGTCATTATATGGAATGAAACACACACAACGACTATCTTGGCAATTTTAATGGAGTGGTTTGCCATTGCCTTCTCCATTATGATTATAACTAGATCATCGGATTTGGGAGCTTGTAGTCAATATGCCAAAATTTAGACGCAAACATCTTCAACAGGTCTACGTACTGTCATGATAAGAAAAGCCAGCTACTAGTAACATAGTTTTACCTTAACTAACCTAAACAGTAAATGCCAAAGCACCGTTTAAACTTGCATTAGTGGCGTAATTACTTTAACTTGTATTTACGACTAGCATTAACCCTGTAAAAATAACGATGTGATTCAACTCGCTGTGCTTTTAAAAAAATACGATCTAATAAAAAGGATACTTTTTCTGTTTTGTACGATAATGTACAATGTATGATATGGTTGGTCCAAGTCCTAATGTATAGTTTTTTTTTCAACATAATTGAAACAAATTACATAGCGATTATGATTGCTATTACTTTTAAAATATATCATCATCAGTTCTAAGCAAAATAAATTAAGGAGTAGACCTTAATGTTATTTGCTATTGTTGTTTGTTGTCGACCATGTCAGGGATAACGCATATCGCCAAGTTCAAAGTTGCCTCCACCTCTTAAATTTTTTAGCAATATAAAGACTGAATTGGAACAATTTTTTTAAAATAATATGTCGGCGACAGCCGAGAATTACCGGTTGTCATTTGTTGTCGGCGATAACAACATCGGCAATGCAGCACTATCCGATGTGTCACCTGTTGACGTTGACGTTTGAGACATTCATTTCGTTCAATTTCATTCAGTTCATGTTCAATTCGTTTGTTCGTTCATTTAGTGAATCAAGACCAGTGTTGCGGCGAGGGCGGTCATTCTGTCTTGGGCTTCGGTACGAAACACATGTTTAAATAGTGACTCCGGTCACGCCTGAATCGTTTTTACTCTCTGTGTCTATTTACTGTTACTCTGTCCAACCTTTTATCAGTTGTGATGGACCTTTTTCTTCCTTACGGTGGAACATCAGTACGAAAGGTCGTGATGTACAGTATCGTGCGGAGGAGGGGCACGAACCTTGCCGTATTAAAAACGCAGATGACGTGGATTGTGAGTCGAGATCAAAAAGAAGACTAGACGCCGTCGCCGGTATTAGCTAGTCGTCAAGGCAACTCCGACATCAGAAGCGGGACCAATCCAGCTCGAGGGCCTGTCACCGGGACTTCAACTGGTATTGTTGATTGAACTTATGTGAGTAACAATTAAAATTTTAATAAGACGTTAATGGCATGAGCTTTCTTAAATAAATACGAAAGCCAGTAATAGATTTAGACATGTGATTTGTAATCTAATTTATATAATATTTATATGCTGTTACCGGCAAAACATAGCCACTGTACTTTTGTAACCTGTTAACTAGAGGTGGGCGTTTAAACACTAAGCGCATAAATAAGTCTGCTTATTATATTGATCATAGGTATAAGCTCGTTTAATATTATAAGCTAAAAACGTTGTTAGCTTAATTCAAATCACAATAGCCACATCTATTTTTCCTGTTGGAATTATGGTCATTACGTGACGTCACGCGTTTACTTCTTATCCGTCCGTTTAGAAATAAGTATCAATCAGTTACGTTAGATGGGGACACAGATAAAGTACAATCGAAAGTTATTGCAATGATATGGTGACCTTGCTAAAATGTAAAGCGCGAAATTTTGATAGTAAACAATTTGCGTATTATAACTTTTTTATTCAATCGGAGTATACAACGATGTTATTATCCTGTCAAATTGCATAGTGTTCAATTGTGAGAAAAAACACTTCAGATATTTGTCTTTGTGATTTAATTTTATTATTCTTCGTTCATACTTTTTTAATTTGTGTTATTTGCTGTTTAGTTCGATACGCTTTATCGTTGGCGAAAGTCATTGGCACTATTTAAACGAAAAACAGTCTATATGCTATTGAGCTATTAAGAAAAGCTGCTTATTTGAATAAGCATGGCGTTTAAAGTCGTTGGAAATAGCCGTTATTCACATCTCTATTGTAAACCTGCAATACTATGTTTTACAAATCAAATGTTTGATTGATTGATTAATAAACAACGACAACAACAAGAAAGTTTGAAGGCTAATAATGAATTTGTATTTGCCATGTTTACAAAAATTAATTGCTAATACAAAGACCTAGACTTTCTGATATTTACATAGCTTCTTTTAATTCTGATGGTGAAGTACCATTTCAAGACTGGTACAAGTGAACATGTTTATAGTGCTATTAATTATAAGACTTGCTCATTGCGTGGCTGTGCCAGAGCATTAAGTAATTACAACAACAACAACAAGAATTCTTTATTAACACACAAGAAATTACATTTTAAGATGCATGAAGTTAGAACTCACAACTAAAAAATAAGAAAGGAAAATGCGCAAAAGGCGGCCTTATCGCTGAAAGCAATTTCTTCCAGGCAACCAATTGGGAAATTGCTGAAGACTAAATATATGTAATTACTTGGTTAGTAAAATCTCTTATCTGGTCTGACAGTATAGAAGCCTGAGGCCATATAATTATTTATTCGTAACCGGTTTCGTGTATTGGTATAGTAGGCGGCCGAAGGAATTCCAATGACGTGGTAATAAAAAAAAATATTGATTTTATCCATCAGAATCCGTTACCAAAGCATACAATATTTGGAAAAAGATCGTTAATGGTGATAAAAAGCGAGTTGCAGTACAAGCCGTTATACTATGTATAAATAACTAGTTTATACGATTGCAATTATTGGCTAGTAAATGTTTCAAGTGTTCCTGAGTTGATTTCAGTTATTCTTACTAGAAGGACAAGTTGGGAGTGTCAGAGCATGGCAAAAGTCCATCAAGAGTCAGTGGCACCGACACTTCCTGGTCATCAGCGCTCGATAGTTCTGCCGCGGGTAGCGACGTGAGTATAACAGTTAACATTATTGATGCAATAAAATTATCAGCACATCGGTAAGATCGAATTAAACATACTTTATTTCTACTTTTTATCAGAATATTAATGATATCGATTCCTTGTTTTATTTTATTGTTATGATTAAATCGTTAAAACCATGCTATAATGTTGAACTATTAGAATTATAACGAGTATTTGTCTCGCTTTGGTAACCGTCTCAAAGGTGTTACTCGGACCTTGCCAAACGAATGGATCACTAATGACCGTTGTTGGACAGTGACCATTGTTGTTTTAATAAAGAACATAAACCCCTTTTTTCTAAAAATCTGGATATTGCGAATATCCCGTTTGAAGTAGTTATGAGCTGAAATTCCGGAAATATTCAACTTAGGCTGACTATGCTTACCGGTTATTATTAAGATGGCGAATACTCAAAGGCTTAAGCGAGGAGTTAGTTTTAGCCATCATTATTCGGGGCATTATAGACAATTTACAAATTTGTGCTTCTGCCGTTAATGCAACGCTTTTGGTTGAATAATTCTCAATTTATATCAAATCGAACCTTTATCAATGTAGCCTTTACTATTAACCTTAAAAAATGTTTTTCCTACTAAAATAGAATACCTATGTAGGACTTAAAATCGAAGTCAGGTCAAGCCGAGCGCGAACAAGTATTGAGACAGTCAGGACTCTCGTTCAATACTTAAATGCCAAAGATACCAGCAGGTAGGAATTTCCAGGTTGTCAATCAAGTGTTTGTACTATACTTGAAATCCAAAATACGTGAAATGGAAAAACTCGATCCTGGCATTAGGAGTTACTGACTGACCATTTTGAGCTAAAATCATGAAGCGTAGCTAGAGGCAAGACTACACAAGTCAAATCGCCGTTACTTAATACATTGTACCCAGAATAGGCAAAAGGTATCTCAAGAGCTGTGCTGCAGGTTAAAAAAAAAACAAAAGAAAACTAAAATACAGCTAAGTTTCCCACGAACTATACACTGTATGTGTTGTTGAGGCTACTATAAAGTTTTTTATCATCATCATCTAACTTCCAAGATGTGTTTTTATTCCAGTTGAAGCTGAGGTCGATGAAGTTCGGGAGTATGAACTTCGACAGACGCGTACTTTATACGCGTGGCAGCTGCTGTGCTAGTTCACGTGGTTAACGTGAAAGGGGAAAACTTGTACAAGTTTAAGTATAACTATGCGTGAGATGTTATTCAATCTAACTTAAGTTGGCCAACAGGATTAAAATGTAAAAAAAAAGGATAAAAAATGTTTTTTAAATTAAACGTAGTTTCAAAACGCCCGTGAGCTGTATCCGAGTGAGGTGGCAACATTGATGCTCTAACTTGTATTTTAGTAGACTTGTGTGTCGTACAGTCCGTTTGCGAACCAAAAAAAAATCCGGCATTTTAGACGGTTGAATGCTAACCTAATATCCGTTCCATAAAATAAATAGGTACCTACTATACACTAAAATATTACAAAAATAAAATTGAAGTAACTAATAGTAAGAAAAAGAATACAGATTAAAATTGCTAAGGTGTACAAACCAAAAAGGGTTAAAAATATAAAATAAAGTAAAAAAAAAAAACAGTGAATGTTTATTTGACGACAGTTAGTAATTCTTCAGTTTCTTCATAAGACGTACTGATGAGTACTTTTTCTTTTGAGAAATTTCTCAGTTATGTTAGGTATATGAAATGTATGCACATCTTTCAAAGCGAAGTGCTTTAGTTTTCGTCTTTCGGCTTTGTGTGCGTGATGACAGATAAGGCAACGTCTAATGTCACGGTTGATTAATAATTTGTTTCTCCTGTAGATTGTGATGACGATGACTCTGGCGGTGCCGGGAATCTTCAGTTGCTCCTACTGACCTTGCCAACGCTTCGAGAGAAGGTCAGAAGGCGTATCAGTGTTAAGTGCAGCCGAGGATGGCGCACGGTCAGAAGTATTTTAACTAACTTTAATTTAAGTAGCGCAGATTCCCGTACGGACGGTAGCAATCAGATTTGTTGACTTTATTTGCTTTATTATAGTAACTTTTGCTCTGATATTAACAATCGTTTAAGTTATTGAAAATATTTGTCAAATATTGTTTTTTGGAAAAAATGGAAATTGACTTGATTAATGAAAATCAGCAAATTTTAAAGTTAAATCCAGGTAAAGAACCTGAGGCAGCAGATGTATAAAAAATATATTGGTGAGGTATATTTTGTGTAAGTTATGCTTTTTGACCGAAAATGGTGTTGTTTGTTTAATTAAAGTACGTAGCATGTAAAATGTGTACTGTTAAATGAGCCGCGGACAAAGGGCCGCCTCTCAGTTTGTTATGTGACGAGATGAGCCGCGGACAGGGGCCGCCTCTCTCGGTGCATGTGTTAAGATGAGCAGCGGACAGGGGCCGCCTCTCTTATTGTGTGTTATGTGTCGAGATGAGCAGCGGACAGGGGCCGCCTCTCTCGGTGCATGTGTTAAGATGAGCAGCGGACAGGGGCCGCCTCTCTTATTGTGTGTTATGTGTCGAGATGAGCAGCGGACAGGGGCCGCCTCTCTCGGTGCATGTGTTGAGATGAGCAGCGGACAGGGACCGCCTCTCTCAGTGTGTGTTATGTGTCGAGATGAGCAGCGGACAGGGGCCGCCTCTCTCGGTGCATGTGTTGAGATGAGCAGCGGACAGGGGCCGCCTCTCTCAGTGTGTGTTATGTGTCGAGATGAGCAGCGGACAGGGGCCGCCTCTCTCAGTGTATGTTGTGTTGAGATGAGGATCGCGGATAAGTGCCACTTCTCTTAATGTGTTGCTTGTGGAATTAGTTTTGTTATGAATGTCCGCCACGACTGAGCTAATTGACTTTGTAATTTCTGATTTTAGTACACGTCGAGGACGACGTGATGCAGAATGGCCGTGTCGGCGACAGCCGAGAATTACCGGTTGTCATTTGTTGTCGGCGATAACAACATCGGCAATGCAGCACTATCCGATGTGTCACCTGTTGACGTTGACGTTTGAGACATTCATTTCGTTCAATTTCATTCAGTTCATGTTCAATTCGTTTGTTCGTTCATTTAGTGAATCAAGACCAGTGTTGCGGCGAGGGCGGTCATTCTGTCTTGGGCTTCGGTACGAAACACATGTTTAAATAGTGACTCCGGTCACGCCTGAATCGTTTTTACTCTCTGTGTCTATTTACTGTTACTCTGTCCAACCTTTTATCAGTTGTGATGGACCTTTTTCTTCCTTACGGTGGAACATCAGTACGAAAGGTCGTGATGTACAGTATCGTGCGGAGGAGGGGCACGAACCTTGCCGTATTAAAAACGCAGATGACGTGGATTGTGAGTCGAGATCAAAAAGAAGACTAGACGCCGTCGCCGGTATTAGCTAGTCGTCAAGGCAACTCCGACAAATATGTGGATTGAAGAAGGAAGATGAAATCAACAAACATAATATACCTATAGGTACTTATATAAAAAAACCCGGCCAAGTGCGAGTCAAGCTCGCGCACCGAGGGTTCCGTACACCAAAAGCATCTCACATTATAGCTCTTACCAAAAGACCAACTAGTTTCAATTAAACAAACTTAACTTTGCAATTCGATCCCTAGGATTCACATTGGATCGAGTGCAAAAAAAAGTTTGTAACACTTTTTTTTAGACTACCTACAACATATTTACAACTTTTAGATTTATTCATGTACTAGCTTTTGCCCGCGGTTTCGCCCGCGTGAATTTCCCACGGGAACAGTGCTTTTTCCCGGGATAAAAAGTAGCCTATGTGCTATTCCAGGTCATTATCTACCTCTGTACCAAATTTCATCGAAATCCGTCCAGTAGATTTTGCGTGATTGAGTAACAAACATCCTCACAAACTCACAAATTCACAAACTCACATCCAAACATTCGCATTTATAATATTAGTATGGATGGATACTGTGTGTATTTTCAGATTTATTCCGTTAGACCTTGCTTTTTGTTAAATTACATAATTTTATGTCAACGGGAAGTACCCCATAGGTTTTGATTGCCGTCTGAAATCGCAAAAATTCGCAACATTTACGGGAATATCTCCTGATCGGGTTGACGAATACTTTTATTTTTTTTGCTTAAAGAGACAGTGGATCCGAGTATTCGATATAAATTTCAACTTGATACCCCTAAAAAAACGTTTGACAGACAAATGGACAACAAAGTGATCTTATAAGGTTTCCGTGTTTGCTTTTTGAGGTATACCTACCCTACCCTAAAAACTAAAATAATCGCATGGATCACGGGGAAATAAATTACCTTTTACTAAATTAACAAAATCATTAAGTATTCTGGTGAGCCGATGCTTAGCTAGGATCTGTTCTGACAGCGATAACAGTGGCTCGTAAATTAATTTAGTTTGGATTTAGTCAGTAACAAACTGTAGTTAGCTACCTCCTTGGATATATGGTTTTATGACTTGGAGATTCGACACAGTACGATTTCTAGTGAATTCCTTCTCATTTCCAATTAGTTCGTACAAACATGCTTACTCGAAACATATATTCCTAAAGGTGATCAGAAAGTGCGGTTTCTATTCATATAAAACTAAGATAAAGTCACCCTATTGCGAGAGGTTCTAAAAATAGCACCTCATTACGATGAAGGTATTAAGAAAATATCTGTTTTCAAGAAATTTACGAGTTCTTTTTGTCTGCAAGATTTGTCTGTTTACATTTCTATTGGCAAAGGAGTTTAGTGTGGGATATAGGTTTTAATTTCGATCGATCGGCCAGTTTTACGTAAGTAGAGTTTTTATTTTGTATAATGTTTTTTTTTCTTAGCCTATACTGTCCCACTGCTGGGCAAAGGCCACCCCTCTAGTCGCCACTCCTGCCTAATCAGTGCATGAGCCCTCCACTCTCGATATTGTTTTAGTGAAAAAAAAAAGATTGGTCTACTAGCACACAATCCCGGCCTGGTCATTATCACACAAAAGTATAATAATTAGTTTAATATAAATCAAAGACGGTTAAGTATTTATATGGAGCATATCCCTGTATGGATGCGAGACATGGACCCTCACAAAAAAAAGAAAGAAGTTGGAAGCATTCGAGATGTGGTGTTGGCGTAGATTAAAAAGGATTAGCTGGACGGAAAGAATAAGTAATGATGAGGTCCTTAATAGAATCGGCGCTAAAAGAACCATTATTAAAAAAATAGAAGGGGGAAAGTCAGGGCACTTAATACGACACAATGCATTTTTAGAAACATCATAGAAGAAAAGATAAAAGGAAGAAGGGGTGCAGGGAGACCAAGCCATAGTTATATGAGGCAAATAAAGGAGAAAGTGAGCGTTGTCACAGGGCGGGCGCTTCATAGAAACGGCGCGTCTAATATGCCTACTACTACTACAAATGAAACTGTATATCCGTGAACACGTCAGTAACACGTCAATGTGTGCGTTGTCATAGTCCATAGTCGAACGTCCCACAGTTACACAAGAACGGGGAAGAAGTGCGGAAGGAGCGGGGGGTGCCATATTGCGGGAGGGGCAGGGAGTTTCCTTTCTGTACGTAGTACTAATATTAATTCTGTGGCGTTGTATAAAGAAGTGAAAGAGTTAGCAAGAGAATTAGAAAGAGAAAAAGGGAAGGAACTCTACCGACAAGAGCCTCGCTCTTAAATTTGATGAAATCAAAGACACTTAATTTCATTGCGTATTTTATAAAGCTCATATTTAATTCATGTAATTAACCACGTCTGTTTGCCCTGGAGATCACTTCTAAAGCTTTTAACGTGAGACTTCGTGACTTAGGTGGATACCGGAATCTTATTAAGTACACTTTGCTTAGCTTTAAAGGCAAGATCAAAATGGTACTTAGGCGGTTATGAGGCAGGTATATTCACAAACAGGCGCACAAACATATAAACTTTCGAATTTACTATTATTAAGTAGGATAGGACTATATTTTACCTATCTAGTACCGTCATGTGATTCGAACTATTGTATTTAAAATTAACACTATAGATAAATTTATTTTATAAATAACTTTATCGCTATACTTTATGCTATAATATACCTTAATTAATATAGGCCTATAGATATTAGTTCGATCAACCGTTCTATGATTCAAATCACTTGGACTTGTATACTACCTAAAAAGATGCATTAGTTCTACGGCTTAACAGCCGAACTAGGTACTGCTAAAGGGATCTTAATACTTAATACCCACAAACTTTTCTAAATATTTTAACCTATTTACGATTTAATCTTAAAACTGTCTGTTTGCGTAAGCCCTTGGGTAATCCCACCAACAGTAGGGTATACGTGCTCAGGTTACTTAGCGAGGTAAACATTCTGGGCTTAAGTAATTGATCTGATCAGGCTACATTATATTTCAGACGAAGCCCTATTTTACTAATTTTATAAATAGACTAGCTGTCGCCCGCGGCTTCGCCCGCGTGAGTTTCACTTAGACGAAAAGTCTTTGTGTTCCAAACTGTTTCAGATGTTTCGGATCTTCGATTTTTATACGTTTACAGAAATTGCTCATCAGATTATTCAAGTTTTGCTAAGGCGCCATTTCCATATATGTTATAGTGTAGCTGGTCTCTTGGAGTTATTCATCAGATGTTCCTGATCTTCAATTTTTATACGTCAGCAGAAAATGCTCATCAGGTTAAACGATTTTTGCTAAGGTGCCATTTCCATATATGTTATAGTGTAGCTGGTCACTTGTAGTTCTTCATCAGATGTTCCAGATCTTCAATTTTTATACGTCAGCAGAAAATGCTCATCAGGTTGAACGACTTTTGTTAAGGCACCATATCCATATTTCTTATAGTTTAGCTGTTCTGCTATGGTTCTTCATCAGGTGTTCCAGTTTTCAAAATCAATTATAGTCTATATGTTGCCCAGGCTTAATAGCTATACAACAAAAAAAGTTTCATTCAAATCCGTCCAGTAGTTTTTTCGTGAAACGCGTACATACATACAGACAGACAGACAGACAGACAGACAGACAGACAGACAGACAGACAGACAGACAAGAAATTCCAAAAATTTTTTTTTGCTTTCTATTGTTCCTTTTAAGTGTCCCTCTATCCATTTTAGTCAAAAATACTAAATGTACAGACAAAATATTTTTACTGTTTTATTATATGTATAGATAATTATTTATTGTCAGTTTTTACCCGCTTTTGCCCGCAGCTTCGCCCGCGTGAATTTCCCACGAGAACAGTGCTTTTTTCCTCTAAGAACTTCTACTCTACTCTATGTCCTTCTCAGTACTTCTAACTCTGGTATGAATTAGGCAGATTGGTTCAATAGATAAGGCTTGAAGAGGTAATAAACAAACGAATAAATAAATAAACAACCAAACTCACTTTCGCATTTATAATAATAGTTAGGATTAGTTAGGATTTACTTGTAAATGCTAGCTGAAAAGAAAATAGGATATCTAAATAAAATCGTCAAAAGTAATGCATATAAGTTTTACAGTCACGTGCTATTTTTTTGCTTGTTTTTGTTATTGTAACTTGTTATTAAACTTAATTAACAATGTGATGATAAAAATATGTATATAAATACTCTAGCAATCAATTTCACCTTACGTATGTAGCTTGACAATATTTACACTGTTAATTAATGGGCGGCGGTCACTGGCACTGGTTTGCTTAATGAAGCTAAATTTGATTTACCCGTGTTGTTTCAATTTTTTCAAACAAAAAATACAAGGGTACGTTACTTCAAACAAATCAGCCTCAGTTTATAAAATAAGTATTTTACTTAAATTCGTATTTTCCCTTAATCCAGGGATCACTCAAGTTCATAAAACTTTTACTTGCTTAATTGTTTTTAAATGAGAGTCGCGCTCATCAATTTTAATAAAATTTTTGAGGGTTGATCAGATGAGATTTTTTATATTTCTATTTTTAAATTCTGGTCTATTTTACCTTTTAGTGCTTTTAGAATTTTCTCAGTAGATACTTAAGATATGATGAGTGACATTAAGACTGAAAGATCATTATCTAGTAAACTGAAGGCACCACTCTTTTAAAGTAGTAAGGTAAGTACATAAGACTTTTAGCTTCTATACCACGTATACCGTATAATTTATGGTTAAAAGAACTTACCTAAGTGAATTTCAACCAAAATTATACGAAATATTACATCCGAAGAGATTTAATACCAAGTAGTACGTGTCTTTCCATGTACTCCCTTCACACAATACAAAGCATATATTCTATAAATAAATAAGAACAAAAACGAACTTTTTAGGTCATCATACATTCACTCATTAATACAGTTCCTTCGTTCACCGACTGTTAGGTAGCGTCATTCTTTTTAGAGCTGCTTTTTGCATTCTGCAACCCTGGGCACATAAGACATGGTAGCAGAGTTCTACGAGTGAGCATGTCAAATGGGATGGGTGGGAGATTAAATCTCTTCGGATGTAATATTTCGTATAATTTTGGTTGAAATTCACTTAGGTAAGTTCTTTTAACCATAAATTATACTTCAATATTACATCCTCGAGATTTAATACCAAGTAGATGTTTAGCGTAAATATGTTGCAGAATGAAAGAAAAAGGTTATTCAACACTTTTTTTTTTTTTGTTTTTTTTTATAATAATCTGATTTTGACAGGATTGTGTTAGCGAATGGTGTATTATCTAACTCATTTAAAGGCAGTTTATATAACTACTTTGCAAGATAAAGAGAGTTTTCAGTCTTGCCCACCGTCCTCTTGATCAAGTCGATGGACAGTCCAGCCCGGCTGGTCACCTGTGTGTCCTATACGCGGTGAATGTGTTCACATTTACGCAACTTCCGCGTAAGATTTGTTTATTCATCGACTTATCATTGAAGAGGTAACGTTATGATTATAGTTAATACCAATTTACGTAATAATAGTAATAAATAAATAGTTTATTTTTCTCTCCAAATTAGGTTTACAATACCTAATGTATTAGTACTTGACAAGAAACGAAATTGGAATGTTCATTTCAAATAGCTAATTAATATTTTTATCAAAATATAGGATGTTGAGTTCCGGACTGGAATAACTAGGAGCGGAGGATATAATTAAATCATTAAAACAAAGAAATAAATTATTATACGATTCTTTATAAAAGGTAATTAATAGTACCAATTAATAGTAATTATGTCAAGCATGCATAAGCGTCTATACGCGTTGTCCTGTTGATACGCGAAAAAAGTGTTTTGGCTGATAAATCAATTGTAACAGAATAATTCGTGTAGATATTACACATATATTGTAAAACAATGTCGGGATCCCAGATTTATATTTTTATTTTAAAAATACTTTTAAACAGTCTAATTAATTGATTTTTATTAATTCTGATTATTTTTTATCAATTTTATCCTTAAGGTACAATAAGTCCATAATAAGCACCCTTTTCGACTTGTTGAATTAAAATACGTAATCCTAATTTGAAGGCGTAGAATAATAATTTACTTTATTCAATTGACAAGAAGAAAACCATCGTCTTAAGTAACGTTATACTGACTAAGAATATAATTGCCTATACGCTTGTCGGCCAATGTAATGCAAGGAACGGCTATACCACGAGGGTGCAGTTGTCTAGAAGATGATAATGAAAGGTTTTTATTAGGTCTCATAAACGATATTTCAGAAACTGCAAACTTTCCAACAAAAAGGTGATGCCATTATTGGGCTAATATGTACGAGCCGTATCTCGTGGCCTTCTTTTTCAATAATTTATTCTACGGTATTTTAAAAATGAAAGCGAAAAGTGGAAATGCGTAGAAGAAATACTTATTGCAATTTCCGTCGTCCGTCAAATGCGTCGATTTCATAAGCATTTGGGTCCCGTTTTCGGAAACCCAAGGTGCAAATAGGTCAATGACCAGCTAATCAAACGTGGTCGTTTATTAAGTATGAATAAATGATTATGATTATGACGTATGTAAAAAGCAAATATATATATATATATGTTTCACATTACTATTGCCTCGTATTTCTCTCGTTAGAGAGAAGAATTATATGCCGTCCATCTTTTGTAAGAGATAACAGAGATGTGGTCATGTGGTCGATTCTGAGCAATACACAACAATTTTTTTTTTTTTATTATTTCCACAAAGGATTTAAATCCTGTAATTTGTAATTAATTTAATGCTAACAACGTGTATCACGTTGCAATCCAAAGAACGCACCTAAAAGTTGTAAACAATTAATGTGGTGAGTCATTTCGAATGCACTCCAATTACCTCGAATGACCTCGCCAACACAGAAAGAATCATAGAATAATTCGTAAGAACTTTTAGTTCAAAAATTATAATGTTTTTCGATAATATTGACCCACCAAAAAACGTTGGCAATAAGAAAAAATCCTGTATTAGCTCAGTTATTTACTACTAAGAAAAGTAGGTAATGATTTAAGTATAAAGTAATTACAATATTAACATGTTTGAAGCCAAAGAAACTTCACGCGCTCAAAGCGTTTGGTACTTATTCAAACCAAACATAATTGTAAGCATAGCTAGTCTATATATAGTTCAAATTTTTTCAACAATAATTCCACTGCTGTATATTTACCTTTTCATTTTTGTTTAACTGTGTATCCTTGGTAGCAGGTACAATAAAGATATTACAAATAAACAACAAACATAATAATATACCTACTCATGTATAATAAGGTATAACTGTATGTTAAAAGGTGAACAATGAAATATTGTTATTATTATCCAACCGTACGCAATCTTGAAGGTACCGATGAAGTCGTATAATGATCGAATTTATAAAAGCAAAATAGTATTACTATTTTAATTTGGAAGTATTTTAACTAAATTAGAAATTCTGATTTTTTTTAAAATCCTTTTAAAATATGAACATAAGGACTTGCATAACTGCATAGGTTAAATATTTCTTCCTTTATTTTTATATTTTCATACTACTGAACCAAAAGGGAGCGTTAAGCTTTCAGGGTTCATGTATTTATATAATGTGTAGTCTAAGCCGATACAAATTATTATAATAATTTAATAAATAGGCTACCAATGGCCAGTTTGGCCTCTCAGCAAAGATTAAAGCGGTTTAAAAAAAAATTGGTAAAAATGTACGGGCCTAGCAAAGACCCAAAGTAAGTAGTTAAATTCATATAATTGAATGAATTTGAATCTTAGGCTTATAAGTGAAAGGTCACCAGAAAGTTGACATATTTAAGGTCAGTTATTACCATATGTTCAATGCGGGATATTAGTCGGCATACGGTACATATTATGTTTCCATAAAATGAAGACAATTGATGGATTCATTTAACTTTCATTAATTTAACATAAATCAAAAACTCCTTAATTTTTAGTGTTAAAGATTCTTGAGAAACGAATTGATCTGGTAACTCATGTTAGGTGGCATGGCACCGAGATTACAAGTTAATAAGGCGTTAAGCATTTTAATTTCAGGAAAAAGACTATTTTTAGTTCAGTAGTCTAGAACACATTGACATAGAACAGCAATACTGGATCGTCGATAATTGTTCGCCAGTTATTATAAAAGTACTCAATATGACCAGCGTGTGGTAGGTACCTGAATTGGCGCCGGTGATCGATCACGCGACTTGTTGATGCGTGCAGACGCATGCAGTCGAGCTCCTCTTTGCTGGCAACGCTGCACTGCTACAGACACTGGCGTGTTGGCTGCTCGAAGCTACTCGTACCTTTGTGTACGTCGTGTTGGAGGAAGGCGTGTGTTTTCTCAACTTCATTAGTGGTTTTGTTAGAAATTCAGGTGCGGGCTGCTTATTTTGTTGATTGGATTCATATGTCAATTTCTTAAGACATTTTCATATTTCATATCATGATATGAGTATACAGCAACAACGTAACATCAACATGACTTGGCGATATTTGGGTTTAAGTTGATAAATGATACAGGAACAAAAAAAAAAAACAATGATCTCAGTGGTTTTTGAAACGCAACTTATTGTCATAATATGTTATTTTGTAATTTGTAATAATAATACGATATAATTAAATAAAAAGTTGCACGAATTTAGATGGATTCTAAATATTGTATCATTGAAAAATGTTTATGTGACCACCAGTGATTAACATTAACAGTAAATACAACTTTTATTTCTTATTGTAGGTCAAGAAGAGTTATCTTAATTTGATTCTATAAAATCTTTTGTCAACTTATGAGTAATCAAGCAATGTCTGAACCTAATAAATTGGCCTTGGGCACTTTCTTACCTCTTATCCCGATTTCTCGCAGGCACTGACACAACAGCGATTACTTCTCCAGCAGGATCTTTCCCCAGCGTTCAGAGACCTGTCCAAATAGTTATATTATTTCATCCGGTACGGCCGCTAAGGGCTTTCATTTTTCATCGATGTCGATTCCAGGTCTTGTACTGGATCCGATCGGAACTGGCAGCTCCGAATCTCGTACTTTTCCTGGATAATATCTCGTATTACCACGTTAGGAAAGTAATAGATTATCCCTGGATAATATCTCGTATTACCACGTTAGGGAAGTAATAGTTTGATTCTGGATGATATCTCGTAGTAACTCGTACTAATCCTGGATAATATCTCGTATTACCACTTTAGGAAAAGTAATAATTTTGTTCCTGGATAATATCTCGTATTACCACTTTAGAAACATAAAATCCCCGGATAATATCTCGTATTACCACTGTGGGGAAGTAATAGTTTGGTCCTGGATAATGTCTCGTAGCATCTCGTACTATCCCTGGATAATATCTCGTATTACCACGTTAGGGAAAGTAATAGCTTGGTCCTGGATAATATTTCGTAGTATCTCGTACTATACCTGGATAATATCTCGTATTACCACGTTAGGGAAGTAATAATTTGGTCCCGGATCATTTTTGTACCCTAATGCTTTTTGCATTAGTCCTTGTTGCATCTTGTACTGATGACGTTAGGAAAGAAATAGTTTATACCTGGACAATATCTCGTATAACCACATTAAGATGGTAGAAAAACATGTTTTTCATTTTTATCTTCTTAGATTGTTGATAACAATTGTCAGACCACGCTTCCAAGCGTAATATGTAATTTTAATACTTCTTCAATAAGTAAATTTAAAAATAGCTATTGCGAGGGTAGGTTGGTTTGAAACGATTCAACTTTTCCTCCAAGCAGCATAGTTTATGGCGCGGCGAGTTGATACCATAATATCTTCTTTTTATTTTCTCTTCTTTTCCGCGTGTTAAGTAACTTATTAAACTTGATAGATAGAAAAAATAATAATAATTTGAACGAGAGTATGTGTGACGGTGCGCACACGAAACACGAATGACGCTACCTAACAGTCGGTGAACGAAGGAACTGTATTAATGAGTGAATGTATGATGACCTAAAAAGTTCGTTTTTGTTCTTATTTATTTATAGAATATATGCTTTGTATTGTGTGAAGGGAGTACATGGAAAGACACGTACTACTTGGTATTAAATCTCGAGGATGTAATATTGAAGTATAATTTATATTATGTAATCCTTCAACGACGAAGATATAGCATGCATGAGGCATTGCATCTATTGTTAAACAATTGTTATCGTAAAATACCGTGAGGTATTACCTTTTTATTGTTTGGGTTATGAAAGATAAGAATATGTAGTACGATTATTAGTACAGTATTATATCATCTGTGATAGGTACCATTCAATAAACCTTAATTGGTTGATACCATAGAAATATATGGTTGATACATACATATGATGAATGAATTTCATTAAATACTACTTATATCAAATTTGTAGCATCCGTGCTCACACAAAACCTTTTGAACCACTTTAAAGGCTTTTAGCCTTTAAAGGTTAATGTGATTTTGAGTAATCTACGTACAAATTATTCCGGATTAACTAGCAGTAATAAATACAAACAAATGTGAATCGCATATATTTATAGATAAATATAACAAAATTCAGTACCTACATTGCATTTGCGTTTTTACTAGTAAAGTATAGTCGAGAATACTTTGTTAAATTTTTTGTCTTAAAAATTACTTTATCATATTTATTTTTAATTTCTATTCATTTCATGGTAAATGTCTGCAAAAATATATATCACACGGGTAGGTATGTGGCCAAAATTTAATCAAAGTCCATCCAGTCGATTTTGCGTTATTGAGTAATAAACATACTCACAAACTGACACCCAAACTTTCGCATTTATATTTAGTAGGATTAAATAAGTAGCCCCTATTGCCCCTGTCTCCACCCGTCACCACAAATTCACATTAAGACCATTTTCAAAATGAATTTATTTTAAATTGCTCTCTACGCATGCAAAAAATCACCACAGCAGAGCAGGTTTATCTATTTTTAAAACAATTTATCGTTACGTAATCTAACGTTGTATGAAAATGTGAATTTCCATAGGCAATTATTTACGAGGGGTTGGGTTATACGCCCCCGCCCTTGTGACGTCGTCGGCCGCGCATACCTGTGTAGGTGATAATGACGTCACGATGCGTTGCATAGAGCAATGAATAAATAGATTTTCCTTTATGTACATCACCGAAAGTGATTTAAATTTAGCTATTTTTGTCTTCTTTGTACAAGACGAAACAATTTCTTTAAATAAAAACAATGTATTTTGTAGTATGTAAACAAGAACTATTTGTGAAGACTGTTAATATTTAAAATATTTAAATGATAATAAAAAATAGTCACATGAAAGTTAGTATAAATTCATTCATCAAATAAGTACTTCATCTCATGAAATAAATACTTGCAGCTAAAGCTTAAAAATAAAGCTCGCAGAGGTAAAGGTAAAATAATTGTAAATGTAAGAGAAGTATGTGCTGGTGTGTGTAAAGCGGATTAGATTTTCCCGCCTCGCCGTAGAAAAAGGTTAGATGTGAACCGGAGGATATTTCATTTTAAAATGGGCCCTATATTTTCCTTAGAAACTATACAATGTTAGGGGCGGCAACGCATGCGAGATATCTATAGTCTATAGACTGAAACGCGGTCAACGGACCACGTTCCATCAGGTGGACCACATTCCTATGTACCTACAAGACAAGACAAGAATACTTTATTTGCACACAAGATCACATTTCCAGATACACAAAGTAACTAAATAACTAAAAAAAGAAAGGAAGATGCGCAAAAGGCGGCCTTATCGCTGAAAGCAATTTCTTTCAGACAATCAATTGAGAAATTGCTGTAGACGAAATATATGTTGTGCGGGAGAAAAATTGTAGAATAGATTGATTTCATATATAAATACAATTAACTTATCATAAACCTACATATATACTATAATTCAATAAACCTACATATATAGATATAATATACAATATATAGATACATCACACAAAAGTGACCAACGTACACGTAAAAATAATAGAAAAAGAAGGAGATAGCAAGACAAAGAGGAAAGAATCAGAGAGATAAGTAACACGACTACTTAGGGTCGATTTCACCAAACATGACTTTACACGAGAATAGCTATCCACGGAATATAATTATTCTTAGATTTAATTATTGGATAACTTCGTCCACGTTTCACCACTCTACACTGGAGTAAATTTACTCTCGGATGAATCTGAATGATTGAAGTGAATGACAGTAAAAGCCACCCAAATTCAATAGTTCGTTTCTCCTTTATTAAAATAAATGTATTGCGTATTATTCTGTTCGGCAGGGTTATATGTCAAAACTGGAAAATGACATCTCTTTCGAAGTAACAGCTGACAGCCTGGCGGCCATGTTTAACCAAGGAATAAATCATTATTCCTTCAAAATTGGGAGTATAAATATTATTCCTCGGTTATCTATTTATTCTTAGGTTAAATTGTTGGTGAAATGTAAAATTTACTGTCCCAGGAGTAACTGACGTCATTATTCTTGGGATAAGACTTATCTAACTTTGGTGAAATCGGCCCTTAGTAGAATAAAAAATCTTGACTCGAAATCGAATATCATTGCCTCGTTTTTTTTTTTGTTTCGCAGACAATGTATCGCAGACAATGTATCGCAGACATAGCTATACCGGATAGAGGTGTTATATTAGTGTCTAATATCAGTATTCATGTTATCGAATATAACGTATAGTCGGTATTACGTTCCGTTAACGGTTACCAAGGAACCGTCAAGAACCGTCAGCGTATGTAGCGCATTGCTGGCACGGATCGCTTTAAGAGGCTTGGTTGAGAACTTCCGAATACGATACGAGTTCGCCGCGTTCTTGTTAGGCCGGACAACCGACTAATATATTTTATGCGAGTGATATGTACGTAGGTACCATCCAGCCAACCGAATGGACTGGACTGGACCGAATGGACTGATTGGGCTGGACTGAATGGACTGGACTGAATCGTGAGCCACAAAAACATGATTAGGTAGGTAGGTAGGTACCTACCTAGGTTTAAAGGTTGCAACCGAATGGACTGATTGGGCTGGACTGAATGGGCCGAATGGATTGGACTGAATCGTGGGCTACAAAAGATGATTAGATCGAATTTGACGAAAGTAATCTTATTTCAATTCCAAAAAAGACTACCAGATCACAATCCACAAAAATAGGAACAGGTCCCACGTCATATTTCGGAGACGACGACGCCGCTAAGTGCGTTTCCAATATCAAATATTCAGTGTTATCGGTATCGTTCTGTATCATAGTAACTCTTATAACTAGGAACGGCTAGAGGTAACCGTTTGAGGTGCCTGATATATAACTGTTACCGGATAACCGATTACTCAGATAGCTAAGAACCTAATATATTCGTATTATGATATTATCTCTAATATCATGTTCTCGATAACGGTTACGATATATTCATAACACCTCTAATACCGGATGCCAATTTTTTTCAATACATCTGCCATGACTTACCAACCGACCGACATATTTCTAGGAACAACAAGTTAGAATAATCTACATACTCGGAATACGATTAAAAACTACGATTAAAATTAAAAACAATAATTTTATTTTTTCATTGATTTAGCTACACAGTCATTTATCTTAATACCTTGGCACCTTGTCCGAATCATATACAGCTTACAAACTAGAGCAAATTACTAGTTCTCGGGAATGGTATTTTTTATTATACGTTATATACTTTTATTAAAAGTAACTTTATTACACGAAATACTACTCGCTGTCTGATATGTCAAGCGTAGCAAGAAAAGTACCTAACAAGACATGACGTTTATTATCCCAATTTTCATGTTACAAAACTTTCTTACAAATTGACTGTCCATTTGAGAGAACTTTATTATTCTTTTTAGATTTATTGTTTTTCTCCTTGACCTCGATGTCTCACAAAAAGTACATTTTTTTAACTTTTGTTATTTATAGGCAGTTAGGCTCTCTATAATATATGTATGTATGTATAAGCAGTATTTTAGTGCAGTATTAACCTTTGTATACTTAATATATATGTTTTCTATCTTTACAATATTTTTTTCACACATTAAACCCAAAATATACTTATTTTTAATTTTTACAGTAACGCGTTCTACTTTATTGATAAAATAGCATGAATATAGACGGAGAAAGAAAATTGACAGTTTTTTACTTTATGAGCGAGCATGAAAGAAAATACTTGAAATCGGAAGCAGAAAATTAGATTCCCTTTGATAAAGTGCTAAATGAAAGAAGGAAAAAATAATAATTTAATAAGCTGCCTCCACTTTCCTGTTAACTGTGAAAAGTAGCAATAGCTTTTGTAATTAAAACGAATATACAATTAAACCTTTTTTATGGGGAATTTGTGAAAACTGGTGATAAATCTACGAATAAAAAGAACATGCACTATTAAAAAAACTATTTTGAAACTCTGTTATCTGAACTTATGTTATTTTTGATAACAATCTTTAATAACAATCTTTAAAAACCCATAATATTATTTCATTAAAATCCATAAAATAAGTCTAATTAAATAAGACTTTAACGCAATCAATCAACTGCCTAATTTGACCATTGTAATAAAATTTTGCTCAATTTCTTTCTTGGTTTTCCTCAACAAATTTTATGAATCCACCCAATTACACAGACATATTCTTAACTTATTATTAGAATTGTTTTCTTTGAGGAAGATTTTTCTGGGTCAAGGCCTTCCTTGCAGCCGAGGTGAAGCAATGTATGGGCTCAAATGATTAAACTTGATCCCTGACCCATTTTAAGAGAATTAAATGAGACAGTTGCTGCGGCCACACCCACACCAAACACTACCGAAGTACTTCCCGAAGAGTATGTAATAAAACTAGCGTTAGTACTATACGAAAAGCGTGAACATGAAATAGTATGAAACGCAGGTAAAAATATTCAAAATTTACCTTCGTTTCATGTTGTGAATCTCGTGATCGTTTTTACAAGCTTTTAATAAAATCTTTTTCAACTTTCAATGTAAATTAAATTAATTAATTGTTGCTTTTTAAATTGCCTTTTTTACTTGTATTTTCATGGGTGGTTGTATGTACCCTGAATTAAACGGATTTTATTTTATTTTTATTTTTTAATATTCGTTTGTAAATAATAACCTTTTGTTTTTCCAATCTTGCAAACCAATTTTCACCCATTTGTTGTTATTTGATTGAGCTGAAACTTGGCGTACTTATGTAAGTCTGATGACAATATAATATTATGGTACCATCGAGCTGATCTCACAATGCCGCCGGGATGCAGGGACTGGAGTTCTCTGACGGAAAATACTAGTCGAGTTTGGTCTCGTTTATTTTGACATTATGAGCACTTTTTATTTCTAGTGAAGATGTCTGAAGATAGAGCCGGAGGAGTGCCATCGGAACTCCTAGATGGAAAGCATTATTTTCATATCACAACTGGCAACATTGTTAGAAGAGTGTGACATAAAAGTCTTTTCGTTTTTGTTGGTATGTCACTCTTCCACAAACAGGGCCCCAGACAAGACTTTTAATAGGTATATGAAAGTAAATGTAATTTAACTTTGTTCAAAAGAAAATCCAGTAGACAGCTTTGAAGTACTACTAATGGATTTCCTTAAAGTGGTCTGAAAGTTATATAAGTTTAATTACATAGTAGAGACTAATAAAACTAACGCTATGTCGAGCTTGGACTCAATTTCCTTTTAATGTTTAATTAATTTTAAGGCTCTACAATGGCATAGTATATTCATAAGAAAGTCATCTTTAAATAACTCAAGTAGTATATAAATCACGGTTAATATGGATTTCGTCATTATAGGACATTGAAGATGAGGTCAAATGAAAATAACGTAAATTGATGAATGTTTTTTTTTTATTGATTTCTAATTCTATAAATATTTATAAATAATAATTATTTTTCTATATATGCAAAACAATGTACAAGTAGAATAAAATGTAGGTCGAAGAATAACAACTGATTTGTATTTGCTGTACTTCAACTAATGATACCTAGGAGGTGTAACAAGGACACTTAGAACATTTTTCACACGAGTCACCTGTTATGAGGTAATTCTCTAGGTAACAATGAAATAGGACCTTGGCTAAAATGGTGTAATACAAAACTTATTGTTTACACGTAAAACCGCTTTTCAGTACTTAGTTTCACTTTAATCATGGGTTATTAGAGTGTGTAAAAATAAACCTAACTATTGAAATTCAAAAGTTTTTCTTAGGTGGCTGTTTTTTTTCTGTAAAAGGCTTTCACTTGAACACCATTATTTGTGTCAATATGGCAAAGAAATAAAGTACATTACGGAAGATATACGATGTGGCAAGGGACTAAGTTATGTGGGTATCGTTCCAAAAATGTGGTAAAATCTCCCGAAAAATAAAGATAATGTATGTCGGGAAAATCGAGCAACATGGGAAAAATATGGGGCACACCTGTTTAAATTAGCTTCATTGTTGTATTCATTTTAAGCGATTTAACAAACGAGTGACGCGATTGTCCTCAAAATCAGGCTACTTATACTGTCTTTAATCAAATACCAAAAAATCAAAATAAACTTATTATTCTCTGAATAATTAAAAGGTACTTTCCGTCCTTCATTAGAGGCAATTTAAATCCCAAAAGCGTCTGTAATAAACTATAGCGCTCTGGAATTGTATTCCAATTAATCCCTACTCCAAATAGTCCATTAAGTTCTTCATGTTACAAAGGTCGTCACCCAAATTTATATGTATGTAATCTGCCAAAATCGTACGTAGGTAATTCAGTTAGACCCAACCCCATAGCATTCCCATCTCTAATCGTCCATTTGTAAATAAATATAAATATATACGGACAAATCACACAGATTAAGCTAGCCCCAAAGTAAGTTCGAGACTTGTGTTATGGGATACTAACTCAACGATACTATATTTTATAATAAATACATATACAGAATATCCAAGACCCAGGTCAATATGAAAAAGATCATTTTCCATCTTGGCCTGACCGGGGATCGACCCTGGACTCCTTGGTACAGAGGCATGGTCTTTACCACTGCGCCACGGAGATCGTCAAAAAAAAGTTGTATTCCAAATCAAAACGTTTTCAATTAAACATTTTCAATTTCACTTTGATACATTTCTGATTTAATGATATTTATGCATATTTTGGAAATTCGAACTGAACATTCCGTTTCGTACATGCGCAGTTTACAGCAAGTAAGTTTGTCCGAGTGAAAACGCTCAGTAGCCCGAAGCTTTTCCGAAGATTCGCGCGTGAAACGTAACGGACGTAACTTGTACTTACTTTTAAAACCGCCGAGTGTTTTATGTAAGCATTAGTAGAGCATGTCTATATGTGTTTAGAATTGAAACTATTCCTTGAATAGGTGTGTGATTTTGTTGTGCGAGGTAAGTACCACCTGTAGCCTTCCTTCTTTGTGCGGTTTGAATGATACATGGCATGTAATCGTAATCCCCTGTGTGTGACTGTTAATCTTTTAAGGTGTGTTTTCAAATGTTTAAATTATAAAAGTGTAAGTATATTTTACTTATATGAAAAAGTTTGTATTATAAACTTGTTGAACTTGAGTTTTGCCCAATTTCCTTAAATTTTTCTACGGTGTAGAAACTTACTTTCTGCCTACTAATTTCATTGTATTTACTAAGTTTTACATATTTTTATAAAATTTAAATTTTAAATCTAACTATCTGAAGAGTAAGTGCAAATTAGACTCACGCACCAATGGTGTGGTTCATGTCTACTTGCATATCATCATTTTTGCCTAATATCTATTCTCTATGTGAATCCGATAACAGTTTGCTCAAAGCAGAAGATTTATCACAGTATAAACCAACTGTTGCTTATCTCGCTCGAGTTTCTGCAGATTTTACGACACTTTTTCACCTTCTTCCACGTATTAAGAAGTAGGTATGTCCAAAGTCAAAGTCAAAGTCAAAATTTTTTATTGAAACTTGGCCTTCAAAGAAGGCTCTTTTTCACGTCGATAACTAATTATTTAATCATAATATATTATGTCTCAAAGCTACAAACTACTAGCATTTCGGAACGACCACTGTTGAGAAGAAATGCCGAAAGAAACTCATGAAACAGTCTTGGTATGCCAGAGGGGCTATTTATTAACTTTATACATACACTAGATTGTGTACAGTCAAAAATAAAATATAAGAAAATAAATAAAATAATATAATAAAACATGTTATGTTTGTGATCAAGTAACCACAATAAATTGGTTAAAAACAAAAAATAAAAATACAATTCGAATCAGGATCGAAGCAGGATCCCCCTGGCAACACCCGTTCACGAGTTGACGCGAGGGTCAGCCATCGCAAAGCTCAACCATAATAGAGGGAACCTTACCTCCAATACTAGAGCAAGAAAAAAATAAATAAGACAGCTGAAGAAGCGGGATATCAGATATGTTTTATGCCTATGTTGGTGAAGGACAGGTAATATCTTCTATAAAGCTAATTTTTTGTTAAGTTTGACCATTTTGGTGTGCTTTGGTTCCATAGAATTAGTAGGCAATCTGTAAAAAAAATTGAATTTGGAGCACACTTTTATGAACGTTTTTGGGCTTCATTTGGACAATCAAGTATATATGTCTATTAAAGAATGATTTTTTTCTATGTCTATGGTCCAATATGACAGCAGCCAAGCCACTTCATTTATAATATAGAGTCGAAATCCACTGGTACCGTGAAATTTGCACCCTGTGCCCATTCGTCCCCTCAAATTTTTGAGGTTCCCACTCGTTCTCCGATATGTTAGATATGATAATAGATAAACGTGACATCGAAAATATATAAATCAGTCACTGAAAAACAAACACAGAAGATAACAAAACAGCGCATTTGAATACTATTTACGGAAACAATTGTTTGTATTTCTACCAATTAATAATCAATTTACTCGAATAACAAATAACTAGTACGAGTTATTTATAGATTAGAATAATTTGCCGTAACATGGTCCAGAACACGATCAATCATCCTCGACTATAATCAAACTAATCATTTGCTAGAATTAGATCTTGGTTCATTCATAAATCATTACAGTGACCTTTGGACGGTGAAATCGATTCACATGCATTTTTCATAAAGCCGCTAGTATTGGGATCGGACTGTTTTAGAAGCAGCTCACCTAAATCAACTGCTTTGATAATACTGTCAGCGATGTCATACTTCCCATTGAATGGAGTGTTATGTGTGACGTTACTAAAAATATATTACCTATTATATCTATAAGTATCGTATAGATAGGTGTAACGACGATAAATGTAATGTGTAACTTATAAACGTTGGATATTGTTACGAACTCCTGACACACATAATATCAATTAATCCGATCTACACGCAAACAAACCCTTTGTTTTCACAACCTTCGATGTATATGTATAATGCCGAACTATGTCGTGTATAGGAGAACTCGAATAATATAGGTAACATAATAATTTAGTACATTTGAGAGGTATTGATGGATGTTTGTGACTAGAACACTATAAAATTTGAGAATATAGTATCTACTATTACGTATTCTTTATCTAAAATTACTATACGTTCCAAAACAGTTTTATGATGACATTTTGAATTCCTATCCTTACTTAATCTAGCCTATACCATTTTAATCTAGCTCACAAATAGATTTTAGGATTTATTTATATAATGTAACAACCATAAAATTGCAGTTGTTCGAAACAATTTTGATCTTGAAAATGGCAAAAGCAATTCAATTGGATCTCTTGAATTTATAGGAATTATTTATTATAAGAAGGCACGACTTAATGTTTTCTGAATGACCCGATGATGATGAAAGGTAGACTGGTAGAAAAGCTGTTGCATTAAGTCCGCCCATTGTACTTTAACATATGCTTTTCTGCAATAAAGTTTAAATAAATAAATAAGCTTTCATTGTAAGGTTATTTTAAACTTCACTCATTTGAGAGGTTTCTTTTTGATTCGACGTATAAAATAGAATTACGTCATAAAGAGCTCTTTCAATTATTTATTATGGCCGTGGAGTCGGTAAATAAAACAGGGTGTAAGTGTAACAGATATTTTTCTAAGTGATCTCACCGATCGAAAAAGGTTTTTTGGAGTGTTATCGGTTACGGTCGGTACCAAAACCTTTATTTTGATATATACCTATCTAGTGTAAGCTACTAGATTGGTATATACCAAAATAAATTTTAATTTGTAAATATTTAACCACATTGTCCTACTGTCTTTAGCGTGAATCTTTTGAATAGGTCTAGAATCTTAGTTTATTATAATAGCATTTAATATATAAAAAATACGAGTGTGAAAAATATAACGAATGCACGAAAATAAATCATTGATACGAAAACCTATATAAAACTTGTCATCCACTAGACCACCCCGAAGAAGCGGATATTAATTTCTACATGCATACTTTTGCATTATGACTTTACTCCTGTTGAAATTTCGGGATAAAAAGTAGGTACCAATTCCCGGTATTTTTCTACTAAATTTCATCGAAATACGGCAAGTAGATTTTGCGTGTTTGCATTCAACTTTCGCATTTAAAATATTAATAGGTAGAATAATGTAAAAGGCACTATGGCCAGGAGCCCTATTTTTGAAAGTGTGACTCAGCAAAAAAGCGTGAGCCGAATGATTTTTCATTCCATAATAATTATTCCGTATTTTTGAATTGTCTATGTCGAATAATTCGCTACGAGTGGTCTAGACCACTCGCTTTCGTATGATTTGGTAGTCAAACGATTTTTACGTCAAAATCTTAAATGACAACCGGATATACAGATGAAGTCGATTAGAATAGGGTATTTTACACTATGTAAGAAAAAATATAAAAATGTTTGTTCATAATAGATTTCGAAAAAAGTAAACAAGAAACGTCGATATTTATTCATAAAATTGCAATTTTAATTTTATAATTCCATTTTAAAAATCGTCTTTTCTAATCTGTTTTTCAAATGTCTAAAACGCCATTCGCCATGTTGGATCCCGCCGTGACGTCATTCCGATAGTAAACAATCTACTGAAAATAAGTTGTGCGCTGTTATTTTGATAAATTTACGAGTTATTAACACGTTTGTAGACTTCTAGCCTTTATTTCACTATGGAAGACGGTTTTGTGAAAGCAGAAAGTACAAATCTACCAATGGTTAATACTTTAATGGTGGCGAAATTTTTTGCCTCCAATCCCGATTTCTGTTCTGGCGAGTTGAGAAATGTTAATTTTTGTGGCGTTTTTACACTTGTATTTTTGCATTCAGGCACAAGACACCAATGATAACTCATTATTTTCACGAATCTTATTACTTGGTCTTTCGCAGTCGTATTGTTTACTAACCGAGTGACGTCACGAGATGAAAAAGCATGGCGGCTAGCGTTTCCGCGCGAAAATTCATAATCATAAATAAAAAACAGATTTTAAGGCGATTTTCGGTTTTAAAAAAATTAACAAAATTTCTACTAGTTCATTACGATCTCAGGATTAATTTAAAACAGTTTTTAAAAAATGGTGTAATACCCTATTTTCATTTTTGCGTTCCGTTTAACGCTTACTTTCTCTTTGATTGAAAATTTACGAACATTTTTTTAACGATTTGTTACCGATTCGGTTTTCGTTGCGTAGAATGGAGCAGAAAATGTTACTCACTTTATTTTTATATCGCTGGTATTATTGCTAGACGAGTGATTTCAAAAATACGGCTTTTATGTTTTTAGTGACATAATAGGACGAGTGCGACATAATAGTCTATTCGTTTTCGGCGGTATGTCACACTTTCAAAAATAGGGCTCCTGGATTTTTCAGCGAATTCGGTATTTAGCATTGCCTTTTAACCCCCCGTGGACAAACATGCACGTTTCTGCCTTGGCATAGACTATATAGTACTATTATAGTACCTAGTAGCCTTGACAATGATTGTCAAGCAAATTCTTTGATTTATAGGTAAGTTATAGAAGTTTACAGTATTTATATCTATGAATTTTACAAATTATATCTAAAGTGTACATTCTAAAGATAAGTATATTTTGCAAGATTACTGACTGACCTTACCCAAGAATTGCCAAAAACAACGATAAAAGTCTTTATTTTTATTATTGCACCTATTTATTAAGATACGGTGATACGGTGAGCATCGACCCTTGCTCTTTTAGATAAACATGCATTCTTAAGGCACCCATATAACCACTAAGTGGCATGATAAGAGCCTTATCATAGGTATCTCTGTCATATGAATAAGCAAATAACTCAATAGAAAATGTAGTTTATTTCTGTTATATTTATTTTATATTTGAAAATCCCACGAACAGTGTTTTTCCCGGGATGAAACGCTATGTCCTTCTCAGTACTTCTACGAGTAACTATTACAAAATTTTACGAAGATTGTATTCAGTAAATAAAACGTGAAAAGGTAACAAATAAACTCACTTTCGCATTTATAATATTATTTATGATTCCAAACAAAAATTAACTAACATCCTATAATAAAGCAATATTGTATCATATTTTGTGTAATTCATATTTTATTAGATTTTGTTTTCCTCGCGAAATAAATTTCATTTATTCATACAGGGAGCCAATTACGTAAACACGGGTGAAAAGCAATGTCAATATTGTCTTTTACAGCGTGCAAAATTCCTGTCGATTATGGCGATAAATATATAGGCATAGGTATGGTTTATTTTTATGTTTTGTTTATATTGTATGTGAAAACCAGTGTTACTAGCGGGGTTTAAAGATTTATTGTACCTTAAGTATGTGTGATTTTTATCTGGTATCCTTTTGAAGAAAACAACAGAAACATTGCAAAAGAGGTAACGAAAAATCTACTTACCTGCGTACCTACCTGTATCAGTAGTGCGAGATTTAATTTACATGCGACCAGATTAAATAAATATATACAGACAAATCACACAGATTGAGCTAGCCCCAAAGTAAGTTCGAGACTTGTGTTATGCAATGCATGGGATAAACATCCAAGACCCAGGTCAATCTGAAAAAGATCATTTCAAACTTGACCCGACCGGGGATCGAACCCGGAACCTCCAGTGTGCCAGTCCGGCGTGATGACTGTTAGGTCTCGTCAAATTGTATTAATCAATCATGTGTGATTAGAATAGAATTGAAGCAGTGCCACAATGTTGCCAACAGGAACCATCAAATCATTTTCATTGAAGCTCAATTTGATTACCTAATCCACTTTAAGTTCCAAATGGTCTCAATCAGCCACAGTTTTCAACGTTGAGTACGATTCAATTTGTACAAGAGTAATTGATTTGGAAATTCGTAGTTTGTTTAGTGCGTATCTTGTTTAAATAGTCACCTAGTTAAAATGAGGATCCCGGCGACTCGGCCCGGTGCTCACTCGACCCGCGGGCCGAGTCCCCGGATTTTTTATTTTATTTTTTTCTTCTGGCGACTGGGACTACTCCCAAATTAAAAAAAAATCTATTGTTAAAGCTAATAAGTACAGGCAGGCGAAAAAATATTAAAGCAATAAAGAAAAAACAACAATTTTAATTAGACAATATTTCAGTTTGATAAAAAAAGAAAAAAATAGAAAAAAATTTCGAGATTTTGGTGTTCAAAGCTCAGACATTTTTTCGGAATTTTTTTTAATAATGTTTCTGAAGTTAATTAAAAAACCAGAAATATGACGTAAAGTTGCTCGTTCTTAGTCTAATCTAAAGAAAATTTAATATCATTAATAATAATTTTAATTTAATTTAATTTAATATCGTTGATTATTTTTTTGATTATGTTAATGACGATATTTTTATTTTAATATTGTTAAGACTGATTTTGAGACACATAATTACTTAATTGTTGTAGCAAGATTTTTGTGTTTTATTTTAAACAACATGATCAATAATCAAAGGGAAACAATTTAATGCCTTTTTATACCTATATCATACTTAAATAAATGATATTTTGGAATCAAGCTCCGTTTTTTATTTTCTTTAACATTTTTTCACCTGACTGTATTCTTTTTGGTTTGAACAATAGAATTTTTTTAATTTGTTAGTAGTCCCAGTCGCCGGAAGGAAAAAAATAAAATTAAAACATCCGGCGAATCGGCCCGCGGGTGAGCACCGGGCCTAGTCGCCGGGATCCTCGTTAAAATAATTTGTTATCAGTTTTATAATTTATGAATAGGTTTCGATTCGACCAGAACAATCAAAGAGCGCGTTTTTGGCTAGATATCGACTGGACATAAGACTACCATTGAATAACTTCTGATTGTGACTGAGGTTAAACCAGGTTCATCTTTGTTATAAAGGTACACAACGAAGAGAAAGATGGTATATACCTGCTATATTAGATGCACTACTGACCTAAAAGATCGACAATGGGATAAGTCCGCCCTTGCCATTTCTGTGGTTTATTTGTGTTATTAGTGCAATAAAGTCATTACAAACAATGGTTAAGCTTGATGAGAACATACGAATTAGTGACAGATGGCTAGCACATACCCTATTTCAAGAGATTCCTTTGACACAATACCACAATCAGAAGCATCTTCTAAAGATAAATTGTAATCGTATTGTCAGCCTCAACTACAATAGAATCGCTACTGACGAGGCGAGGCTATTGGAGGCTGTGGACGGAGATAACTCGATCAAAGTTCTTTCTCACTTCCGTCCCTTTGAAGGCTGTTGCAGCGTAATAGGCGATAAATCTTTCTTTTTATATACATCGATCTATATAGAGATGTGTGTTTTTGAAAGGTCGAACCAATAGCTCGATATTTAAAACGTATTAAACACCATCCCTCCATTGTATGCTGCGTGGATGACTGACTACTTGCGTATTATAACACATCTGCAACTTTTATATTTATATCGAGGTTTTTCAAGACAAACATTTTACTATCATTGAGATAAATATTAATTTATCATAATTTGTAATTATTAATGAAATCAAAGGTGTCGACTGATGAAGTCTACGCTCCGACCAGCGCCCATCCAGCTCCAAAACCCCGAGAGCTTTCAGCTCGAGTTGCAGAATCGCTTTGAATGCCTGGGAGACTGCGAAAATCTGGACGATTATAATGACAGGTTCGTGCAAATTGTCCAAACAGCTGGGTCTAAAACCTTCAAAACCCGCTGCTCAAAAGGAACCAAAAGATCTCGGATCTCACCAACAAACTCATGGAAGAAAGACGAAACTTGGTTCTGCAGTCCTCTGATGATGCTGCTCAGTATCGACGTCTAAACAGACAGATCTCCAAGTCCCTAACTCACGATTTGCGCCAATTCAATACCGAACGTATTGAAGAGGCGATTAAGCGTAATAAGGGCTCAAAAGTTTTTGCAAGGGATCTGTCTGTTGGTCAAAGCCAACTGACCAAGCTGAAGACTGAGGATGGCAGAATCATTTCGTCGAAGCCGGAGCTGTTGGAAGAGGTTGAGAAGTTCTACGGACAATTATACGCGAGCGTACGCGCACCTGTCATAAATCTGGCCAAAGATCCAAGAGCCAGATTGACCCGACACTACACCGAAGATATCCCAGACGTCAGCCTATACGAGATTAGAATGGCTCTCAAACAGTTAAAAAACAATAAGGCACCGGGTGACGATGGAATCACGGCTGAGCTTCTGAAAGCAGGTGGAACACCGGTATTAAAAGCTCTTCAGAAGCTATTTGATTCCGTCATACTCGAGGGACGAACGCCTACGGCATGGCACAGAAGTGTGGTGGTACTTTTCTTCAAAAAAGGTGATAAAACCTTATTGAAGAATTATAGGCCTATCTCACTTCTGAGCCATGTCTACAAACTGTTTTCGAGAGTCATTACGAATCGTCTCGCTCGCAGGTTTGACGACTTCCAGCCTCCCGAACAAGCCGGTTTCCGAAAAGGCTTTAGTACCGTAGACCACATACATACGCTGCGGCAGATTATACAGAAGACTGAGGAGTATAATCAGCCCTTATGCTTGGCGTTTGTGGACTACTACAGTCTCTCCAACGGTGCCAAATTGACTATCGATATATCGAAGCGCTGAAGTGTTTGTACGAAAACGCCACCATGTCGGTCCGTCTCCAGGATCAAGGCTCGAAACCTATCCAGTTGAAGCGAGGGGTGAGACAGGGAGACGTTATATCTCCGAAACTGTTCACCGCCGCCCTGGAAGATGTTTTCAAGCTTCTGGACTGGAGCGGACTCGGCATCAATATCAACGGCGAGTACCTCACTCACCTTCGATTCGCTGACGATATCGTAGTCATGGCTGAGACCTTGGAAGACCTAGGCACAATGCTCGATGGCCTCTGTAGAGCCTCTCAACAAGTGGGTCTAAAAATGAACATGGACAAGACGAAAATCATGTCTAATATCCGTGTCGCACCCACTCCTCTAAAGGTTGGAGACTCTACACTCGAAGTTGTTGACAATTATGTATACCTGGGACAAACAGTTCAGTTAGGTAAGTCCAACTTCGAGAAAGAGGTCAACCGTCGAATCCAACTCGGCTGGGCAGCGTTCGGGAAGCTTCGCGATATCTTCTCGTCCAAAATACCGCAGTGTCTCAAGACTAAGGTCTTTGACCAGTGTGTGTTGCCAGTAATGACATACGGAACAGAGACGTGGTCGCTTACTATGGGCCTCATAAGAAGGCTCAAGGTCACCCAAAGGGCGATGGAGCGCGCTATGCTCGGAGTTTCCCTGCGTGATCGAATCAGAAATGAGGAGATCCGTAGGAGAACTAAAGTAACCGACATAGCCCGCAGAATCGCCAAACTTAAGTGGCAGTGGGCGGGGCACATAGCTCGCAGAACAGATAGCCGTTGGGGCAGAAAAGTTCTCGAGTGGCGACCACGAACCGGAAAACGTAGTGTTGGCAGGCCTCCCACTTCGGTGGACCGACGACCTGGTGAAGGTCGCGGGTTGCGCATGGATGCGGGCAGCGCAGGACCGGTCGTTGTGGAAATCCTTGGGGGAGGCCTTTGTCCAGCAGTGGACGTCTTTCGGCTGAGAGAGAGAATGAAATCAAGGACAATGAATTGGCTCGAGAATAATTTCCAAATATTCGATGGGCTAGCAACCTGTCATTACTACAATGTCTCTACATATAAAAAACTTCTAAATTCAGGAGCTCCGTCTCACCCGAAATATATATGTATATGTAGGTAGGTATATGACCATTTTAAATCCTCTGGCAATAAAATGAGGTTGATGTTAATTAGATCCTGTCCAAACTACATTTTAAACTTCCCCTGGGATCAGCCGGCCTAATACCAACCACCCTATGTCCCACGCGACCACTGTAATGACCGCGACGCCGACCGAATTACAATGAGGCTGAGAAAGAACCGTGATTGCCTATACACGCAAAAACTACTAATACTGATAAAAAGGATGATGGTTCAGTGGTGATATAATATTATGAAAAAAAAAAGAGTTTTGGTCATATTTTAATCACTTACTTACTTTTTAGGGTTCCGAAGTAAACAAGGAACCCTTATAGTTTCGTCATGTATGTCTGTCCATCCGTCCGTGCGTCCGTCTGTCTGCGGTTAATCTCAGAGACTACTAGTACTAGAAAACCGTTTTTTTTTAGCTTTGTGAGCTTCCGACGCTGCTGCCCATCGGAAGCATTTCCCTTAGTCGCCTCTTACGACATCCATGGAATGAGATGGAGTGGTCCTATTCTAACCCGGGAACCACACGTTAATCTTCTATATATATAAAAGAACAAGGGTGTTTGGTAAATCAACGCCCAGCCTAAACCATAGAAGCTATAAACTTGAAATTTGGACCGAAGTTTTATTTTAATACGTAGTGCTCAGATAAGAAAGGGTTTTTCAAAATTAGACCCCTAAGGGGGTTAAAATTGAGGGCAAAGTTTGTATGAAAAAAAATTAAAATCTTCACTGATTTACTTGAAACTTGGCAAGAATGCTTCTCAACAAAAATAACCAAAGGCGTGTTTCAGCGTTTTTTGAAATTCAACCTCTAAAGGGGTAAAAAGGGGGAGGTAAACTAATTTATCATCACAAAACCGAAACTATAAAAGCTATAAACGTGAAATTTGGTTAGTGTCTTCATTATACAATATACTGCCCACATAAGAAAGGGTTGTTCGCAATTTCAACCCTACAGTCCAAAAAAGGGGTGAATTTGCGTACCTTTAGACAAATCCCATTTGAAATTTCGCCACTCACAAGCAATGCATGTTGGGCCTATTGGAAGAGGCCGCGGATTATTTTTTTAAGTACAGGGTTCGAATCCTGCCAGATGTGACTTTTATTTTCCAATTTTTTTTGCGTTTTGTATTAGTTTTTTAGAATTCTATATTTTTTTAAATATTTTAGTAAAGAAATATTTCAAAAAAGTAGCTGGAAGTAGCTGGATCGAATCCTGCCACTAACAATAATTTTCTGTTTTCGTTTTTTATTTGTTTTCTAGAATTAATTTCTTACTTTTTTTTTAATTTTGAAAAGAAACGAATAAATTCATTTGCAAATTTATTTCCGGTCATCTACTGATAGTGCCAAGCAAAATAATATCCAATAGATGGCGTTGATAAAATGAGAAATGTAAGCTGAAATTATTTCTCAATATTTTCAATAGATGGCGCTGCGCAATTTTGGTGATTTCTACTTCGCGCTGAGGGGTCGTGGGATAATAATAAAACAGTAAAGATATTTTGTCTGTACAGTACATTTAGTATTTTTGATTGAAATGGATAGAGGGACACTTAAAAAGAATAACAGAAAGCAAAAACATTTTTTTGGATTTTTTTGTCTGTCTGTCTGTCCATCTGTATATGTATGTACGCGTTTCACGCAATATCTGCTGGCCGGATTTGATAGAACTTTTTTTGTTGTATAGCTATTAAGCCTGGACAACATATAGGCTATAAGTGATTTTGAAAACTGGAACACCTGATGAAGAACCTTAACAGAACAGCTAAACTATAAGAAATATGGAAATGGTACCTTTGGAAAAGTTTATCAATCTGACGAGCATTTTCTGTTGACGTATAAAAATCGAAGATCAGGATCATCTGATGAAGAATTCCAAGGGACCAGCTACACTATTACATATGTATATGGAAATGGCGCCTTAGCAAAAGTCGTTTAACCTGACGAGCATTTTCTGCTGACGTATAAAAATTTAAGTTTATGCAACATCTGATGAAGAACTCCAAGAGACCAGCTACTCTATAAAAAAATGGAAATGGGGCCTTAGCAAAAGTCGTTCAACCTGATGAGCATTTTCTACTGACGTATAAATAGACAGGACACGGGATAGGATAAAGAGGGACTCTGGGTGGTAGTGGTGGTACACGGGAAATTGTAGATAACGAGCAGACGAAGATCGTTTATTGAATGAAATATCACTTTTGATTCATTTTAACACCGCGACTGTACCACGAGTACCTAATATATTCCCGCGGGACACGGGATAACCAAATAGCTGAAATTTTGAGTACTGGAGTTTAGGTTACTACAGTTTAGAACACAAAAAGATTTTTCATCTAAGGAAACACACGCGGGCGAAGCCGCGGGCAGCAGCTAGTGAGTAATAGACGATAAACTTAACAATATTGATTTTAGTATGAAAAATATTAGTAGGAACAATTTTCATTCTATATGATGGTATATACTTAGGTTATTTTCATTAGTTATATATAAGTGGAAGTAAATATAACTTCATGTGTCCGCATTTCAACAGGATAGGTACCTACCTTCGGAACCCTACATTGCGGTGGCCCGACACGCACTTGACCAATTATTAGACGTATGATGTGCTTTAGAAGGCACGTTAAAAGTCGTGTTGGTCCTGGCTGTATTCCAATTCGCATTGGACCAGCGTGGTGCAACATGGGTCATGCTCTTAATCAATTCATAGGGAAAGTCAGTGACCAGCAGTGGGGACATTAAAATGGCTGATAATGATGATATTTAACTAGTGACCTCTTCCAAGATCACCCGAGGAATCCTGAATAATTTGAGCTGAACTTGGAGTAAATCCTTAATTATTACAAGTTGTGTATAATATTTTTCAATAATACCACCATCTGTATAGTAATCACAACATGATGACGATGATTTCGTAAATATAATGGAGATAAGGACCTATATCTTTCTCCTTCCAGACATAAAAATTGTATATTGTCACCAGGTATCATCCGATGTTTAGAGATGTTAAAGCTGCCACCGTCGGTGTATCGGGACGTGGACGTTAACGTTGACGACAGCGATCGGCCGGTGAACATCAAGAAGATATACTCGCGTCGGCCATGGTATGCGCCGGCGATTGACCCAGCGGAGGTGTTGACGAGCCGGCATTCTGTACCAGTACCAGGTATATATCGGGACGTGGACGTTAACGTTGACGACAGCGATCGGCCGGTGAACATCAAGAAGATATACTCGCGTCGGCCATGGTATGCGCCGGCGATTGACCCAGCGGAGGTGTTGACGAGCCGGCATTCTGTACCAGTACCAGGTATATATCGGGACGTAGACGTTAATGTTGACGACAGTGATCGGCCGGTGAACATCAAGAAGATATACTCGCGTCGGCCATGGTATGCGCCGGCGATTGACCCAGCGGAGGTGTTGACGAGCCGGCATTCTGTACCAGTACCAGGTATGTATCGGGACGTGGACGTTAACATTGACGACAGCGATCGGCCGGTGAACATCAAAAAGATATACTCGCGTCGGCCGTGGTATGCGCCGGCGATTGACCCAGCGGAGGTGTTGACGAGCCGGCATTCTGTATCAGTACCAGGTATGTATCGGGACGTGGACGTTAACATTGACGACAGCGATCGGCCGGTGAACATCATGAAGATATACTCGCGTCGGCCGTGGTATGCGCCAGCAATTGACCCAGCGGAAGTGTTGACGAGCCGGCATTCTGTACCAGTACCAGGTATATATCGGGACGTGGACGTAAACGTTGACGACAGCGATCGGCCGGTGAACATCAAGAAGATATTCGCGTCGGCCGTGGTATGCGCCGGCGATTGACCCAGCGGAGGTGTTGACGAGCCGGCATTCTGTACCAGTACCAGGTATGTATCAGGACGTAAACGTTTATGTTGACGACAGCGATCGGCCGGTGAACATCAAGAAGATATACTCGCGTCGGCCATGGTATGCGCCGCCGATTGACCCCGCGGAGGTATTGACGAGCCGGCATTCTATACCAGTACCAGGTATCTTAGTTTTAGAGGGATTTTTGAGGTAGAAAATTTAATATGATGCATCGGAGATGCTAGAAATGTATGCAATATAAACTTGTAACCAACACTGTAATGGAGTAATAGTAAGCTTTACTAGTTCGCTAGAAATGGAGAATCAACTTCAATAATTAAGTACGATCAAATTCTCTCTCTCTCTCAGCCGAAAGACGTCCAAGGATTTCCATAACGACCGGTACTGCGCTGCCCGCATCCATGCGCATCCCGCGACCTTCACCAGGTCGTCGGCCCAAATTACATGCAGCAAAAATTTTACTTTTTATTTTTTTTGTTAACTTTCGAGTAGTACCTATATGTAAGAGTAAAAATCAATTTATATGATATTTCTAACAGATTATAATCCAGACTACGACGAACAAGATGTACCAGAGTACTATGGTTCGAAGCACGAGTACCCTGAGATAGATCAAGCGGCATCAGAGCAAATTGAATCAGTAGACAGGATCGCAGTAGAAGCTTCTCCGCCAAACGCAAGATTCGAACAAGGCCCTACTGCCAGTTCCTGTCTCTGAATTATCTCTTGGAAATGCTATCAATTTAAGAGGTAAGTTGAGTGATTTATCATTTTTAAAACTTTCTGCCAATCTTGGAAATATATTAAGGCAGTTTCTGTTACCCGGGATTCGCTCTCCTAATCTGATTAAAGCATTTAGAAGTGATGGTGTCTCACATATATTACATATAGCTAACGTTACACTACTTCTTTAGGCAGTTGAGTAAAAATAATATAAAGTGATATTCTGCGAAATGGTAAAAAGATTTACTCGAGTCGATATGTCGACAACTTATTAAATTCTAGGTATTTCTTAGAATATTTTCATAAATATAAATGCGATTAAGTATGCTTTTAAAATTGCAAGTACTACGTCTTTTAAAAATACCTGTGTGCAAGTACAAAGTCTTTAAATTATGGAGAGAAACTATTTATAATACAAAATACATACCTAGGTCTAAATAAGTCAGTTAAAGTTATCGATTGAATGCTTCCCCGCATATGTTATTTGGGTCCGTCATTTATTGTAAGGTTCGGTTTGGGTTCGTTTGGCTCAAACGTACATTGTAACAAAATTTCAGGGACTGCTTTTATATGTCGCTTGTTTTTATAAATTGGATACAGTTTTTGTGTTCAATTTTTTTCATTTTTACACGACGGACTGTAATTCCTAAAGTTTAACTCGTAATTACATAGATGTGTGGGGTTACATACATTATATTTTTGATAATGCTCATACGTTATTCCTAACATGATAAGCTAAATACTATTTCAGAGCATTTAAGAAGGATGGCATGCAATAACAAAAGCCAACTCAGCAGTGGACAAAAAAGGGCCAATATGATGATAAAAAAAAAAAATACTATGCAATAAAGAGCTCATTATTTAGCACGCCAGTCAATATTAACATATTAGAAACATGACGGCATTTCCCCCAGGAAATAATTACGACGCTTTTGACGAGGACTCGTTTATTTAATGAGGCCATAAAAATTTTCATGGCCTCGTCTCGTATTTTCAGCCCTTAACGGCCTTATGTTATGGCTGATCTGCTATTTCGTAGATTATTAGGGTTCTGGATTCCTTGCAATGTCTGTGGGATTGAATTATGAATAATTGGTGTTAGTTATTGTAAAAAATACAGTGTCAATATTGTAAATGTATTTATAAAGGGATTATTTATTTATAAAAAGGTTAAAATTAAGTCTTGATTAAAATGCATCCTACTAAGATGTATAGTTAATAATAAAGTAAGTAATAAGTAAGTTATCTTTATAGACAATTTGAGCAATCAGCAAGATTGTAATATTTAATGTCAGATTAGTAAAAAAAATAGTTTATAGTTTACATAATACATAAATAAGAACGACTGTTAAACGCCATACGAATAAATCTAAATAAGTAAAAAAAATATTATAAGTTACTGACGAGTGGTGTGTTTACATTTTAGCTTTGTTTGTTACCTTTAAGCAAATGGAAGTTAAAAAATATACCAGGAATGCAATTAGAGTAATCGAGATAGAAAACAATTTGATTATTATAGAACTGAGGAATCTTTTAATGAAACAAGTCTATGCCGAAAATTTGACTTTCAGCATTTCGTCTCATTAAAAGTCGTTTCACTAAAAATCGACAAAATTATGTATAATATTTTTTTTTCTCCTTGCTCTTTGAAAATATCGCCAAACTTGCAAAACTGATAGGACAATATTTTCTATATTATAGGCTTTCAAACTCGAGCGTGTTTTGTTTCAATATGATCCATTAGTGGTGAACCTTTTCCGGGTAACTGGAGGAAAGTTTTAAAAGGGCACCCCGAGGATTAAAGTTGAATCAGGTGTGTGCCGCAAGTGTAAAAGCCTTTTTATAATAAAACCGGCGCCGCTCTCGTGAAAATTGGTTGACTTCTTTCTTATGAATCAAAAAGTTGCGTTAAAAGATTTCTCATCATTCAACTGCTTGAATTCAAGTTCAAATAAAAGAAATACTAATATACTAATTCTGAAATTCTTGTCACAAATCTCTCAAATTAACACAATGAAACAAAACAACAAAATGAAAAACAAAATGCTTTTAAATTTACATTTAAAGGCATTCTAGATATCTAAAAAAAGAGAAGAACCCGCAAAATACCTATTTTGAAATGGTAACTGTAAGTTTACCATCAAAGTCATTACAAGGAACTATATCAAATTATAAACATATTTTATAACATATTTGCTCGTAAAGTGTCACTTATTTCACCAATTTCAATATTGTATTGTATCTCATTACGCACTTGTGCGTTATTGTATAGTAAAACGCACGCTCCGTCTAAAAACGAACGATACTTTTTTAAATCTTAGCAAAAAGTTTTTATGTCAGAAAAGTGGTCAACATTTTATGAATAAAATTAAGTTCAGAAGGTAAAATAAATAATAAATTAATTCTTTAAATTAATTTTGACAATAACTTAGAACCATTTATCTGTAACAAAACACAAAAATATTAATTTACTTTATTAGTAATACTGGCTGTTTTTTGTGCCTATCCTAAAAAAAAAGCGCTGATGCGCGCTCATCGATAAATTTGTGAACAAGTAAAATTATTCCGCATGCTTTTTCTTTGATATTGTCGTTTTCCGAGTTTTATTTAAATATTTCCTCGCAAATATGTTATAAAACGTCGTATGACATACGTGCGCTTTGAAAATTACAGCCTTTGCTTTCTTGTAGCCCTCGCCTACGGCTCGAGCTAGCAATATCGCCTCGGCTGTAATTTTTAACTTACCGCACTTATATCACAATGTACTATTATTTACACAGAAGTGGGTAAGTTTAACATCAAAGTCATTACAAGGAACTGTACTAAACTATAAACATATTTTATTTACACAGAAGTGGCGCTAGTGGCTTTGGGCGGCGCAAGCGCAGCTCTAGTTTTGCTGATAATAATGGCGGGAGTGTTTGTCGCTCGGAGACGCAAGAACAGCCCGTCCCCCGCCCCCTCACCGCCCATCCTCGTCTATCCTCCACATGACATCTCTGCTCCGAGTTATATGTAAGTACCCTTTATTAACTTCTTTAATTTATCTTATTTAAATTAATGTGGCGCAGCAATTTTCGGTACTACAGGTGACATTGTTTATGAATTTTCTAATTATGTATTTTCTAATTATATATTCTATATACTATATATTTTCTGTTTATGAAACAGCTAAATTTTCGCTAGGTAGCACCAGCCATATTTATAGAAAAATAAAAAAATTGAATTACAATAGGGGACCGGCCAAGGTATGAGAATTGTTAAAAATGTGTAATTTTATGATAAAATACATATAATCAAACACATTTTGCGCCTTTTCAGCACGAGTTTATTCTCCTGAGTGAATTTCTTAAAGTTCAAACTTTTTTGGGAAAGTCCATTTTCTACGCGTCGTTCATATGAATGCACGTTTAGTTAGGGGCGTTTTGGTATCGTGCAAACATCGCCTAAAAATGTGAATTGTTTTTCGTTATATCTTAGGAAATACTTTGGTCACTGATATGATTCTTTCACTGATAATTCTATGTAAGGTATTTCAAAGAACCATCAAAAAAAAAAGTTGTCCGGTCCCCTATTGATTGTGTGATGAAAATGAGTCGGTTTTAGTATAACCGATTAAATTTCATCATCCAACCAAACCTACTGCGAAAATTGAGCTAATCACACATAGGTATGAGCTAGCCCCAAAGTTTCCTTGTGTTTTGTGTATTTTCTAACAAACGATATTATATTTCAATTAACCCGCGTGCACTTGAAGATCTAGCATACATAGCCCAGTGTGTGTTTACGTTTGCAGTGCTAACATATTATGTTAATTAACCAAGGGCGTGACTTGGATTGGTCGCTACCATTAACGGCATTCTATCACGAACTCATTGGTCCTTAGGAAGGCACAATAAGTCTGCGGTCAATCAACGGAATAAAAATTTTACGCATCTTTCGTCACACACATAGTAAGTAGATCTCACACAGATCTGGGTCTTCGTGACAAATCGACTTTATGGCAAACTGTTTGACCGTTGTATTTAATGCAGAAGTTTGGAACTAGGTAAGTATAATGAGTTTTTCGACCTAATGGTAGAATGTCTATACATGTAATTACTTGGGTCTCAAACGATGAGCAACTTAGATGTCGGCGTGTCCTTGTGCTCCACATATTTACCTTAGGGAATCCTCCAATCATCTCGGAAATATTAGTTCGGAAGTAGTCTAGTTTACGAATCACTAGTTTTTTTTGTAAAGGCCTTGTGTTGTATTCTCCGGAACTCCTTTCTAGAGAGAAAATATTAAAATAATATTTTCTCTTTAGAAATATAGAAAAAATAAATGTTTATCTCTATGTAGCTTATACTACCTAATATCCTTTTTGTGAAATTGTTATGTATTCAGCAGTATTTTTTACAAAAACTGTGATTAAAAAGTTTAATTTATTTCAACGCGCTTATTTGTGGAATAACCAACTGTTCATTTAGAAACAAAATACATTGCTGCCAGATTTTAGAAACATAATTAACTAGCTTTACTTCAAATTTTCCACGGGAGAAGACCCCTGGGATACAGGTTATACGCTAAATATTAAACTACTAAACTGCACCTCACCAAGGCATTTACATATTAAATTCAGTCCAAACGTTAGCACTTTATTACGTAGAGGAAACATAACGTTCGTGCTTGAAATCCATTGTTAAGCTTGTGTGTAACAAGCGACAACTAATGAGGAAGAGTTTAATTTAACTTAACATTTTGATTTTGTAATTAAATGATTACGTGTTTTACAATTATTTAAAGTTATATGTGGAGTTAATTTTAGCATAACGGTAAATACGTGGTTTAAAAGCACTTGTACTAACTATATATTATAATAACTAGCTTTTGCCCGCGGCTTCGCCCGCGTGAATTTCCTACGGGAACAGTGCTTTTTCCCGGGATAAAAAGTAGCCTATGTGCTATTCCAGGTCATTATCTACCTCTGTACCAAATTTTATCGAAATCCGTCCAGTAGATTTTGCGTGATTGAGTAACAAACATCCTCACAAACTCACAAACTCACAAATTCACAAACTCACAAACTCACATACTCACAAACTCACATCCAAACTTTCGCATTTATAATATTAGTATGGATAAATGATTTTGATTTTGACGTTTTCCCTTATCACATACCTACCATTTAATTGCTGCTCCTTATATTGATATCATAATGATTTATTTACTCCTCTTCACTCTTTGTAAATATCTGCCGATTAGCTACTTGCAATGCAATTATGATGTAAATATGTAAATTAAAACGGGATTATGAGGAATTTCATGTCTTACTTTCTAATACAAGAGAAAGGATTCTTTCCTCCTGTGAGGTGTAGGGAAAAATATAGCAATAGGAAATATATACCATGCATAGGTACAGGCAAATCTATACATATAATAAAACAGTAAAAATATTTTGTCTGTACATTTAGTATTTTTGACTGAAATGGATAGAGGGACACTTAGAAAGAATAATAGAAAGCAAAAAAATTTTTTTAGAATTTCTTGTCTGTCTGTCTGTCTGTCTGTATGTATGATCACGCTTATCTCCGAAAGTACTGAACCGATTTGAATGAAACTTTTTTTGTTGTATAGCTATTGAGCCTGGGCAACATTTAGGCTATAATTTATTTTGAAAACTGGAACACCTGATGAAGAACCTTAACAGAACAACTAAACTATAAGAAATATGGAAATGGTGCCTTAACAAAAGTCGTTCAACCTGATGAGCATTTTCTAATGACGTATAAAAATTGAAGATCTGGAACATCTGATGAAGAACTGCAAGAGACCAGCTACATTATAACATGTATGGAAATGGCACCTTATTAAAAGTCGTTCAATCTGATGAGCATTTTCTGCTGACGTATAAAAATTGAAGATCTGGAACATCTGATAAAAAGCTCCAAGAGAGATTTTTCATCTAAGCGAAACTCACGCGGGCGAAGCCGCGGGCGACAGCTAGTATAAAATATACTTATCTATTTTAAAGAGTAATCCATAAGAAGGTAGACCTCTTTACCATTTTTTTTTTTAGTTTCTACTTTACCAGAAAAATCGGAATAGTAAGTTTATATACAGAAAAATTTACACGTGTATTTCGTTAGTGAGTGTGTTACATATGTTACAATATGTGTAACCATGAACTGGAAGGACACACTTGCTGCGTGCTATTATTTTTTGCTAATGGCTCCATAATAATGTGTTTGTATAAATGATGGTTGTTAGTGGGCTGTAAACGTACGCAAAATATTATAATATCACGACATTTTCATTCATTTCTGAAACGGAGCATTTGTTGGTTGAATTTATATTTTCTACTTAGTATGTAAACATGTATACTGCACCGACAGGAGTACAGCTCTTAAATAAGAAAAAGATGAATCTAAAGACGTGTGAGTGATAATTTTTATACCATTATAGCTTAGAAATGATCATAGTTTTTGTTTATCTAAGCTATGATAAATTTCTGCTTGTGAATAATATAAAATAAGATTAAATTTAGATTCACTAGAAATTTTATTCATTTGTAGCGTAATGTTTTCTCTTTTCTTCTTGAGGAACACAATCTAATAGCTTTGAAAAGTTTTACAATCTTCGCGCTTCGTATTCATGTTTTTTGTAGAAAATAAAATATGCGTGAAATACTGAGAAAGATCAAGTACGAAAAAGTGTATTAGTTTAGAACACAATTATTGTGTCTGAGGAGCATTTTTTTTAACATTGAGTACCTACTATTTTTGCAATTTTAAAGCAATTACATTATTATTATATGTACAAAACAAAAATATTATATTACACCGATTTACTATTCCATTTAAGAAGTTGTATATATTTTTTAAAATATATTATAGATGTAATAAAAAAAATCTACGTAATTTATCATCTTGTAATTAGGTTTTTTTATATAAATTAAGTCTGGGCACATTTTAAGAAGGCACAATGAATATTAATTCACTGCAAAGTAAAGCTGTTTGTACAACTGTGGCTCTCACGGACATTTTTTGTACAGACAAAAAGAATTCATAAAAATATATACGCGTAGGTAGATTTTATGTAATTAAAAATTTGACGACCTCCGTGGCGCAGTGGTAAACACCACTGCTGCCTCTGAACCAGGGGTTTTTTTTTCAGATTGACCTGGGTTTTGGATGTTTATCTAAATATGTATTTGTTATAAAATATAGTATCGTTGAGTTAGTTTAGTACCCCATAACACAAGTCTCTAACTTACTTTGGGGCTAGCTCAATCTGTGTGATTTGTCCGTATACATATATAATTTTATACTTATCTAATGGTAATAGTAAGAGGAGCTTAATTAAATATTAATAAAAAAAAGTAGTCTGATGTCACTTACATTTCTCGAATAAGACAAAAATACGATCATATAGATAAATGTCAATTTTGATCTCACGCATTATATCGAGTATCTCGTCAGATTGTTAAATAACGCAGGTAAATAGCGTGAGGCGTGCTACGTGCTCCAGTGAGGTCCAATAAAGAGGGATACGTGACTTGCAGGCAATCCAGCGGAGTGTGTGGAACCCGATATCTTTCTGGAAAAATAACGGCCAGAGTTATACTGGGTACTTAGGAAGTAATAATGAAATGCCATAAAACAGAGTTATGTCCAAAACTCTATCAGATAATCCCGTTGGAGTAGACTGCCATTGAAGCTTTCTCTTTGTTGTATGTGTAAAGCGGTGTGTATAACTTAAACTGGAAAGATAGCAAAAGAAATCTAGAAAAAAAAAGATTGAATAAATAGATTGACTAGATAAAATATATCGTTAACTATGTTGGAAGAATCATCTATTTTTGTATCTGTGTCAGCGCCGTCTAGACATAGTGGTCTATCTAGGACAAACGTGATAGAACATTCATAGCAACTTTTATTTAACTTCAAAAATCTGCTATATTGCTTTGAGGCCAAAATTCATTCATCCCCTTTTCTTTTAAATAAACAAAATTGATGTTCTCCATCAACAGAAACGAAAAGAAATCATACATTCTATTTACATTATTAATGCCTGTTTCCTGTGGGCATCCTAATCCTCTCTCTCTCTCTCAGCCGAAAGACGTCCACTGCTGGACAAAGGCCTCCCCCATCCTAATCCTAATCCTAACTAATATTATAAATGCGAAAGTGAGTTTGTTTGTTTATTGGTTTGTTTGTTTGTTACCTCTTCACGCTGTATCTACTGAACCAATCTGCCTGAAATTTCGCATACACATAGATGGAAGTACGGAGAAGGACATAGGGATCATCCCAGGAAAAAGCACAGTTCCCGTAGGAAATTCACGCGGGCGAAGCCGCGGGCAAAAGCAAGTAGACCATGGATCAAGGACATCAATAAATAATATTTTATTTATATTAAAATAAAATCGTTGACGAGCCAAAATATTATTTTTTCAAATTACAGTACAGGTTAAACCTGTAGCATCCCCGTTTGTAGTTGACTGGCGTTCAAAAGATAAATAATATTCGGCAACAAATTGAATGCTTCTGAAATAAATCCCTTTCAACTTTGACGTCTATTTTCGTCGATCAAAAGGTCTTAGGACCCTGGAAATGTAGGTACATTAAATTACGAAAAACGGATGAATAGGAAGTGAATGCTATTATTATACCTGATGTTTAACATTGACAGATAGTACGTATGATTAATTTAATTTAAACTCCCATAAAAATATTATAAAATGAAGCGGTGGTAGACGAGTACATTATTTAACATCAAGCTCGATGTTAGAAAATAACATAATTTTCACTATTAGCTGCGTCCCAGGTTTGACACTGTCAATCGTCACTGTCATATTTGTAAATTCTCGTTACACTTACTTCATATATTTTTTTGATGAATAACTAACTGTTATGACGAATCTACAGAGACCCGTCTTTCCCGGTTACATTCTGAAGCCCATGTGCTAAATTTCATCGAAGTTCGTCTAGTGGATTTTGCGTATTTAAGTAAGTGAGTAACAAACATAGGTACATCTTCTTACACATTCAAACCTTCGATTTCAAAATGAATTTTAAGTTAAAATTAACAAAATGACGACAACATAGCCAAGGGTTGTAATAATAACTTTGAATGACCGGGCGGAATGGCCCAGTAAAGTTTAGGCATCTATGATTTACCCGTGAGGCCCAGCGGACATAAATTTACAGAAATTTCACTGGAAATGTGAACTTTTCCCAAAGCTCAGAAATTCAGAATAATTTTCTGAGCAAATCTGGGAAGTGCCTCGTTTTGTAGAGTTGTGTCGTTTGTTTAATTTTTTTGTAGCCGTGGTTTCTTTCGTCTGTAACTTAAATATTTACTTAAGATTTGAAAATTTTGCGGCTAATGATTCATGCATTAGTATTCATACAGAATGAAGTTCAGGATGATTTCATACAGGTAATTTTTTTTAAATTTCATTTTAAAGATTTATTTTAGCTGCTTTTCTTATTTAAATAAAAATATTATTAAGATCAGACTTTTAATATTAACGAGCTCTTACACCACCATACACCACTTTAAAATTAATCACTACATTCGTGATATTTAGTGGCTTTGTTAGATAATGGGATTTGCAGAAAAGTTTATCGTTTACTCACATTTAACGTATTGCTGCAAAATTATGCCTAACTTTATATAATCGATAAATTTAACTAAACTTTAGCATTTTATCATGGAAGAGTTAAATAGTTTACAACAATTTCAATTTAAACAATTTACACCACAATAATAAACTTTTGTGCAACGATGTAACTGTAACTTATAAGAACAAAGAAAGTTGCGGTATTCTTGTTAAAAGTACAATTTTAACTGAGCCTGCGAATAGATTGTTAAACTTTGTAGCTAAGTATTTATTACAGCTCATAATGAATATATCCCCGGTTTAAATGGTGACGAAAAATTGACCTTTACTATGTAATTAATTCTATCGCTGTTTGCAGTTAACCTTTTTGAACTTCATGCTTTGAAATATAACCAGCACGTTTTTTATTAATTGATGTATTTTTATCGTCAGGTTTTTAGGTATATCATACATTTTAAAGTTGTTTTGAGATATATGTACTTAGGTATTATGATGATACTCTTTAGCATATTTTTATGCTAAGACCAAATTCACCTACATTAATGCTGTATTACGTGGGCGCACTATAAGTTTCCGGAATGAATATGAAAAAATACTATTAAAGGTAGAAAATTAATTTATTGTTTTTCAAAATAATCTCCCTTGGCGTCTATGCACTTTTTCATTCGATGAAACCAGTTTTGAAAACTTTGTGCCACTCCTCTGTGGTGACCTCTGGAACGTGTTTTTCATACTCCTCGACAGCCTCTTCTGGTGATGAAAATCGTTGACCGCGTAATTGGTTCTTAATTTTTGGGAACAGAAAAAAGTCACAAGATGCCAGGTCGGGACTGTATGCAGGATGACTCATGAGTTCTACATTTTTCGCCTTCAAAAAGTCGTTTGTCTGTCTGGCCGTGTGAGAACTAGCATTGTCGTGGTGCAGGATGATACGGCGTTTACGGTTATTTTTACGGAGTTCGTCAATAACTTCCGGCAAACAAATGGTCGTGTACCAGTCACTATTCACTGTACGACGATTCTTTAAAGCAACAGTAGCCACGTGTCCAGTTTTATTAAAAAAAGAAGCAATCATCCGCTTAGATGCACTTTTCACGCGCGCCACTTTGGTTGGTTTCGGCTCATCTTGAAAGACCCATACGCTCGATTGCTGCTTTGTTTTGGGATCGTAGCAATAAATCCATGTTTCGTCACCTGTAACTATGTCCCACACCAAATTTGACGCACCTTCGTTGAATCTGGTAAGCATGGCACTGCACCAAGTGACGCGGTCCATTTTTTGAGCCTCGGTCAAGTTGTGTAGGATCCACCGCGAGCACAGCTTTCTCACACCCAAATGTTTGTGTAGGATTAATTATATTTGACTCATGCCTATTTCTAAGGATGCGCGAATTTCATGGTAGGTTACATGCCTGTCTGTTTCAATCATACGGCGCACAGCATTGATGTTTTTGTTGGTCACAGCGGTGGACGGCCGACCATCGCGAGATTCGTCACTGAGATTGATACGACCATGCTTGAATTCTGAAAACCAGCTATAAACAGTAGCATTGCATGGTGCTTCATTGCCAAAAGCTGTTTCAAGCCGAGCGATGCTCTGTTGAGCTGTCAAATTACACTTAAAATCGTAGAAAATCATACTATGAAAATTTTCCCGAGTTAAATCCATGTTGATGCAGACACACAATTTTTTAAATGGCGCCACAAGGTAAAAACAAAAGACAGTCAGATGAAATAAACTGCATTCTACAGCCAAAGAGTTCTATTTTCAAATGTTGCAATAAATTTTTAAATATTGTTTATGTAAGTGGCCAGTTCCGGAAACTTACAGTGCGCCCTATGTAAATGGGTAAAAATAAAATTGGATAGATAGTCACTAGATATATAGATAGTCATAGTCATATGAGACTCTAACTTTTCCAAACACTGTCATTTTAATCCACCGTTTAAACTTCATCATCATAATCATTGCAGCCTTTGTTTTGTCCGTCTTCGGACATAGGTCAAAACTTAGTTGGAAAATAATTGAATATGAATATGAACTTCGTTTAAACATAAGGAAACGTAAAAAATTTACCACCTAAAAAATAAGGTTGTCAATTGTACCCAGGACGAAGGAGGTAAACTTCTCGCTGCCAGCCCTGCGGTCGTCCTCCCTGGGGGAGCTGCGTGATGTGGTCAGCGTGAGCAGCCTCGGAAGTGACATCTTGTGCCCGCCCGTGCCCACACAGCTGAGATCCAACTCTTTCAGTAAGTCAATTGTGAATATTCTTTCCCTTAGCTTATCGACTCTGGCAGGACGCTCCCTAGGAGTTTTGAGGGAGGTTGGGGGTGAAATCTGTCATCTTACATCGATATTTTGCCACTTAACTTGTGAATTATACGTCACTGCTGTCTTTTTCATAGCTTACCGACTCTGGCAGGACGCTCCCTGAGAGTTTTGAGGGGAGTTGGGGGTGAAATCTGTCATCTTACATCGATATTTTGCCACTTAACTTGTGAATTATACGTCACTGCTGTCTTTTTCGTAGCTTACCGACTCTGGCAGGACGCTCCCTAGGAGTTTTGAGGGGGGTTGGGGGTGAAATCTGTCATCTTACATCGATATTCTGCCCCTTAACTTGTGAGGACTAATTATCGTCACTGCTGCATTATCCATCCACGCATGATTAGACAAAGCGCTGATTCTTGAATAATCTATTGTTCACTTTGTTCAGTTTGTATTTTCTGACTACTGACTACCTCTCTTGTATGTCAGCCTTTTTTATTATATGCATCTAATACGTACGACCTTTAAATTCTAGTATTATTTTTTAACCAAGGCGTAACGTAACGCCATGTGTGTTTTTGATGAAAAATTATGATATATTGGAATATATCATAATTTTTTTTTTTTTTTTTCTAATCATTCGCATATATTATATAATCAATAATTTCTACTGGTTTAAGTACTCATGAATATTAGCAACTTTTTATATGGAGCTGACTCTGATATCTCAAAAAAATCAGCTGTTCCATACCTATTGGGCGAGTAGGTATTGTAAAATAGTATGCAGCAGCTGATTTTTGAGATCGATGCGATCCGATACAAAAAGTTGCTCATATTAATTTGAATTGACCCAGTATTTCAATTGGAACTATTGGGTTAATTCAACTATTATGTAACGTAACCTTAATGGAATAGGTAATTTTATCAGTGACCCTAGATAGATGATATCCCACCTATTTGTAAGGTAGCGGTGTTATTCTCCTACATCTATCTGTGAAGGCTAATCCTGGAACGGTCCAGGCTTAATTAAGTAATCGTTTATTCTGACAGGCCCATCTATCAACGCAGATCTAAATTAATTACTTATACTAGAAAGCTGAAATTTGGAAAACTCCTTTCATCGTGGCGCTATCGCGAAAAAGTCATTTTCGAATGAAAATGTAATATGAATGAAACTCTGATCAAGTTAGTATCTAATTTGAAAAATAAATTGAAGAACACGCCTGCAGTTATCGTTTTTATAATAAACTAGCTTTCGCGCGCGGCTTCGCCCGCGTAAATTTCCCACGCCTTTTCCCGAAATGAAAGGTACCCTATGTCCTTCTCCGTACTTCTAACTATGTGTATGCAAAATTTCAGGTAGATTGGTTCAGTAAATGAAGCGTGAAGAAGTAACAAACAAACTCACTTTCGCATTTATAATATTAGTTAGGATTAGGATTCAGTACCTTAAGTTTTTCGTACAGACAGCAACAAAAATGAAACACTCAATATGATAAAATCAATGTACAGTACAGTTGTACACCATGTATGAATTATATTATTTGAAAATTACAACAATAACCCTTCTGGAAGTCACATAGCCATGTAAGGATACCTCACACGGAATAAAGAAACTTACAAACATCATAAACCCTGAAAACATAACACTCCTTTTTTAAGCAGTCGTGTAAAATAGTCTACCACGTAAGAATGCTTTAGGCTTGAGGATGTAAACATAATCAAAACGAATACCACACACTCCGATCCGCAAAACTGTGTAATGAGACCAAATATTTGCTCACTGCTTCCACAGCAGCGAACATGGTATTGACTGAGGAGTTCATCAAACTTCGACAACCTGCTATACATACCTACTCCATTTGATAACGTGATTTATGTACCTACAGTGTAACATTCCCCTACTTTACCATAATTTGAAAAAGTACGTAAATAAGACAAACCGTTAACAAATAAACGACATAAGATTAATTAAACATTTTATCGCAAAGACCGTAGTACCAAAAATCGAATGAGTTGCAAGTTAAAATTATTCGACTGTGTATCCGCGACTAACTTTATTGCAATACAGAATAAACCGATTACCTACTAACGATAACGTTATTTAAATGAAACTATCTATTACAATATATGATTGTCTATATTTTTTGAGTTCGCAATATTTTCGCGTTGCACTTAATCGTACCACCATACCAATCTCTGGAGTGACTTCCAACGGCCCCGGCGGGCCTGCCCCGGTGACGGGGTCGTTGCAAAAAAAATCCAACGGGCCCGGCGGGCCCGGATTTTGCGTTGACGGGGCCGTTGGAAAAAAAAAATTACCAACGGCCCCGGCGTGTTTTTTAAATGGGACGGATAGCATAAAAAATTTAAAGCATACGCTCCGGTAGAGTTTAAGGGGGGGGGGGGGGGGAATTGTGTATTATTTTGTAGACCTTAAATATGAAATGAAATTCAAAAAAGAGTTTGTATGTAACAATCAGTTTTTATTGTTGATAAAAAATAAATATCAACTAGGTATCAACAATCATATATATAAGAAAATAAAATACATGATATTTGTTTTATATCATGACACAGACTACATATTAGTACAATTATTAAGATAACAATAATATTTATTTTATTTATTTAACCTTTATTGTACAAACACAATGTATGGCACAATAGGTGGACTTAATGCAGAAGCATTATCTAACAGTCGACCTTAATAATACGTTCAAACTCATTTTTCAATTTCATTTCATATTTAAAGTCTACAAAATAATACACAATTTCCCCCCCTTTAAACACTACCGGAGCGTATGCTATAATTTTTTTATGCTATCGGTCCCATTTAAAAAACACACCGGGGCCGTTGGTAATTTTTTTTTTCCAACGGCCCCGTCAACGCTAAATCCGGGCCCGCCGGGGCCGTTGGAAGTCACTAACACTCTGTTTGGTCTAATGGTTGACTGGTAGAGAATGCCATATGACGTTAAAAGTCCAACCATTTGTACATCCATACTAATATTATAAATGCAAAAGTTTGGATGTGAGTTTGTGAGTTTGTGAGTCTGTGAGTTTGTGAGGATGTTTGTTACTCAATCACGCAAAATCTACTGGACAGATTTCGATGAAATTTGGTACAGAGGTAGATAATGACCTGGAATAGCACATAGGCTACTTTTTATCCCGGAAAAAATGGTTCCCGTGGGCATGGGATACCAATTATAGTAACACCATCTATTATTTGACAAAATAGACGTCATGTCAAAATGACGTTACGTCAAAGTGACATTACGTCAAAGTGACGTTGCACCGGCCGGCAGTATGCCCGGATACGTCGAGGTGTGCGGACCGCTGCTGAGTGCACGGACTAATGGCACTTTGCTCAAACTTCTATATATTATGTGTGTGAGGGAACATCAGTGAGTTGGTTGAGATGTACATTGCGTGCTGAGGCGGGGCGCGCAACATAGCCGTATGAGGTACACTACATTTTTTCCATTACATCTAATTTGTCATTAGATGGCGCTTTAATTAAATACTTGCCTTTAGTTTTCACGCATGGATGCGGGCAACGCAGGACCGGTCGTTATGGAAATCCTTGGGGGAGGCCTTTGTCCAGCAGTGGAAGTCTTTCGGCTGAGAGAGAGAGAGAGTTTTCACGGCCTGCCACGAGATGGCACTTTACCGCGGACAAGTTATTTCAATATTTTTTCGCGAAGAATGTTCTTTTGAGTAATATTTTTATAAATGTTTATGTATATCATATAGTGTAGCGAACAGTAGCGCCACAGAATAGTAAGTAGTACTAACGTACATATCGGCTACTCACCGCCCCGCACTCATTTCAAATACCGCACCCCACCCCGCCCAGCACTTCGCTGTAGACATCACAGACACGGATTAGGCGCAATTGGTCCAAAGTTCCAAAAAATTTTCAATTCGCGGTTGGTCCAATTCGCGGTTGGTTCAATTCGCAGTTGGTCCAATTCGCGGTTGGTCTAAAAATAAACAATGTTTCCGAAATTGAAAATTTTTTAAGTGTTAAACTTTGTATATTGAGAAGCTAAGATCATATAGTAGGTTTCGGTTATTTTTTTTAAGACCGCCCGGAAATACTTTGAGGGCGGAAAAGAAGTTAGGTTCAGGTTGTTTTTTTTATTACCGCCCGGAAAGACTTGAAGGCAGAAAATAAGTTAGGTTCAGGTTACTATTTATGAACACCCGGAAAGACTTTGAGGGCGGAAAAGAAGTTAGGTTCAGGTTATTTTTTTTATTACCGCCCGGAAAGACTTGAAGGCAGAAAATAAATTAGTTTCAGGTTACTTTTTATGACCACCCGGAAAGACTTTGAGGGCGGTAAAGAAGTTAGGTTCAGGTTTTTTTTATTACTGCCCAGAAAGACTTGAAGGCAGAAAATAAGTCCTTTAGGCGCGATTGGTCCCATTCGCATTTTGTCCAGTTCACCAATTCGCGGTTGGTCCAGTTCGCGATTGATCCAATTCATACTAATTCTACTTTGCGGCCGATTTGATCCGCCATTATAGGAGCCCTCTCTGTATTCCTTTCAATGGTAGATCTATGAGATGTCAATGAGAGTTTATTTATATAAATCCTTTATATTGTGGTGTTCTTATAATAAAATCTGTATTGTAAAAACAGCGACATAATAATAAAGGGCATGTTGCATAGCAGGCTATATCATGAGCAGTTCTCCAAAAATCAGAAATAATATCAAAAACCGATTAAGACCATCATATATTTGTTTTTTCGTGATCTTGTTATGGTACAAAAATACACTTAATATCGTATAATGGCGATACTGACATGGCGCCCGTACGTATGTTCAGAAATTATGATACAGAAAATCAGATACATTTTCATTATATTTTAAAAAATTAATGAAAGTAAATGTTCCTAACTTATGTTACATGCAATATCACAAAACATATGTGTATCCATACTAATATTATAAATGTGAAAGTTTGGATGTGAGTTTGTGAGTTTGTGAATTTGTGAGTTTGTGAGTTTGTGAGTTTGTGAGGATGTTTGTTACTCAATCACGCAAAATCTACTGGACGGATTTCGATGAAATTTGGTACAGAGGTAGATAATGACCTGGAATAGCACATAGGCTACTTTTTATCCCGGGAAAAAGCACTGTTCCCGTGGGAAATTCATGCGGGCGAAGCCGCGGGCAAAAGCTAGTTTCACATAAATATATGAATAATAAATAAAATAAACAATTCTTTCTTGCGGGCACGTATGTAATAAAAGTACATTTTTGAACGTATCGGAAATCGGAACTGTCGTATGAAGCATGTCAACGTCAAATCATAATGGGTGTCGGCCATTTTGGCGGAACTCGCCTAACCTTTATTACGATTTTGTTAACTAAATATACCATAGAAAGGCTACGAATTTATCGGATTTACTTATAAGGCATTGATACTGACCCAAAAATTAAAAGTTCAGATAGGTGCTTATGATATAGCCGGCTCCCCATACATTTGTGCAACAACCCCTTTAGTAATAATCTGTCCGCCATTACAAAATCCCTCGAGTGAAAATTGGCACGTTATTTTATCTTTATCAATATATCTTTCTATGCGCGGTAACGATGAAATTTTCGCGCCATTTTGATTGAAAATCACGACACGCAAGCAGCCTTACTAACATGCACACATATATAATATGCGAGTGTATAAACGGTATTTGCCTGTGAGTTTGTAATTTTGCCTATTTTATCTATTTTTCAACTTGCTCCATCGTGAATAAAGTGCTAACTCGCGCTCAAGCAACAGTTTCACAGGGGCGGGATAATGTTTAATCGTTTTTTGCCGCGGGCGAAGCCGCGGGTAACAGCTAGTAATTTTATAATATGTGCAATAAAGTTTTAAATAAATTTCTTACTAAAAAAATTGCACCTAGTTTTGTACATGTGTAAAATCAGAATCGATAAATGAAAAATAGACGAATTGATGTATTATTTAATTCAATGATGTACTTCCAATATTAAGTTCTAAATTTAGGCCGCACTAAATTGAATTAAAGTCATAATTTTGATATTTAGAGTGCTCAGGCCTAAGTTTATTAGATTTTCCACCCTTTCGTTTTAAATAGAACCTTTTTATTAAATCTAAGGTACTCTGATATAACAAAATTATATTTTTTACTCTTGATATAAGTACAGTAATTGATTTAAAACATCTGCCAAATTTTAAAAAGATTCAGTGTTCAAAACTCGGCATTATAAGACCACTAATTTGGAAATTGGATTCATTTTTTTCTTACTTTAACATATTGGAAACAAATGGAGTTTTGATTGCCAGCTGAAAACGAAAAAAATACTGACCTTTGGACTCCATTAAATAATATGTAAAAATGTCTAATGTCTTATTAATAAGCCGGTTTACAGCAATAAATAATAATTAAAATTAGCAAAACTTGGCAGCGCGAAAGGTGAAGGACACAGATTCGACGTTAAGTACATTTACATACCTAAGTATATTCATTTCCAACCATTAATTTCCCCATGATATTAAATCAACATTACTTAAATATTTTATTTCGCTATAAGGTTCATAACATAAAGTTAGGAAAATAGCCCGGGAAGTAGTGTCATCCAATGTATGGAACCTGCAAATTTTGGTATCGGAAGAATTCACTTGGCACAAGTGTTATATACATGAAGTTAAGCTAATTTAGCTCGGTAGCCATCCACCCCCCCCTGGTGGGTAGGTAGGGGGGGCATTCAAAGGTACACGCCGCCGCGCTTTAGTTAAAAAATCATATCAGCTTCTATTTACCTACCACATCGAGTTTGGTATCATTTTCTAGTAAATCAGACATGAGGAATTCATTTTTGAGACATTTAGTATATAGTTTGATAGAAAAAAAGGAAAATATTGACGAAAATATCAAAATCGGTTTGATATTTTTTTTATTCAAATGTCAATATTTTTGAAAATAATGAATTTTGTGCAAATAAATAAATTCTATATTAAAGAATATTTATCTAGCTTTTAAAAAATATATACTTCAATATATAAAGTTATCATAGATCTTTCTGAAAAAAATCTGACTTGGTACGCGGCGGTGGCTAGCAACTTTTCCAATCGTCTATTTTCTCACCCTTTTGTTGATATATCAATATGGTTTTATATGCAAAATATACAGAATAAGTACTTTACTTAGTTATTGACTGTCTCTTATGGTCTGATGAATTAATAATAGTATTTTTAGGGTTCCGAAGTAAACATGGAACCCTTATAGTTTCGTCATGTCTGTCCGTTTGGCTGTCCGTCCGTCTTTCCGAGGCTTAGCTCAGAGACTAGTAATGCTATCAAGTTGTAATTTGGTATAGATATACATATTAATTACGCGGATAGAAATGTAGAATAAAATCATGAAAAAAAAAAATTTAGGGCGATTCCTCTACGGCTAAAGTGGGGATAATTTTTTTTATCTCGATTATACCATTGTGTAGGGTATTATTTGATAGGTCTTTCAAAAATATTATGAGTGTGTAAAGTTTGTGAAATATTTGACTTTAAAGTGCAAAATTTTGTTAGAGTCAAGTGTCCCCCCTCTCGAATAGGAAAATAGTTGTCGGTGGATACGGGAAAAAGTCTGATACGTAGTAAAGATAATTAAGAGAAGAATTTAAAAGGAAAACTATCACTATTATGTAGGCTTTACCCTTTAACTAGTAATAGACGATAAACTAACAAAATCGATTTTAGTATGAAAAATATTTGTAGGAACATTTTTCATTAAATATGATGGTATGGTATATATACATTGTATTATAGTCATTAGTTAAATAAAGCTGGAGTTAATTTGAGTTGATGTGTCCACATTTGTACAGGGTATGCAGGCAGGCACCTTCGGAACTCTACAATGGTGGCCCGATACGGACTTGACCAATTATTTTATTATATTATCGACATTTTCCACCACAGTGGCATAATTTGGTTCATTTTAATTGAATTTTGACAGCTGCACCTAACACCGCACCGTGGCTTGCACCGAATTAGTTCAGACAAGAGGTAGCAGCAACTGGTGCAATAGTCCACTTTGGTTTCCATTTATTTAATTCCATTTCCCATCCCAAATCAGCAAGTGCGCTGTTCTCCAAAAAAGACAGTCAGCTAGAGAATGTTCCGACGATGGAAGCTAGTTCTCGGCTGCTTCTCCTAAGCGCTGTTTACTAGGGTGTGCATGTAGAGTGTGCATTGTGGACTCCTACTTGTCAGAAAGGCACGTCGACTACCCAGGGAAAGACGGATGGCAATGCTGGGAAATGTCATGTGGCGTTACGCATCACAAGCCCTATGTTTTTATCGTCCTAGACATGCACCGCCAGAAAGAACGAGCATAGTGGTAGGTGGGGTCAATATCGCTATTTGTGGAACTATGAAGTACCTTGGCCTAATCCTAGATGCCAAAAGGAAGTTCTCCGATCGTTTCAAGAATATGGCTCCGAAACTCTTGAAATCGGCATCTGCGTCGTCCAGGATACTGCCTAATATCGGAGGACCCAATGCACCCGAGCGACGCCTCTATACTGGTGTCGTACGGTCGATGGCAATATATAGAGCCCCAGTATGCGCAGATGATTTAAAAAAGGAGAGCATAATGTTGTTGCGTAGACCCCAAAGGGCTATCTGTACAATACAAGGATATCGCACAGTTTCTGCAGACGCTGCTTGTATTCTTGTTGGCAAGGACCCGCCATGGGATCTAGAGGCAAAAATTCTTTCTGGGGCTTTTTTATGGCGTGAAGAAAATGGCGCCCTAGGTTACAATAAAGCACCGAGGGAAGTGGCTACATATAAAGCGGGTCTCCACTTGGAAGCTGTAAATGAATGGGAAGAAAGATTGAGGCAGCCAAGTGGAGGTCAAAGAACAGTAGATGCTATCCGACTGTGCTATCCGACCAGTTCTTTCCCATTGGTTAGATCGGCAGCATGGCTGTTTGACTTTCCGGTTGACGCAAATTCTTACAGGACATGGCTGTTTTGGCAGGTTCCTGTATCTGATACCCGGAAGAGAGCCGACCACTGAATGTCATTATTGCGACTGCCTCGAAGACAGCTCAGCACACGCTTGAGGAGTGTCCGGCCTGGGAGCGAGAACGTCATGATTTACGCGCGGTTGTGGGAAGCGACCTTTCGCTGCCCTCTGTAGTACAGACTATGATTAGCAGCGGAAGGTGTTGGAAGGCAGCATAGATATTCAGCGAGACTGTAATGTCAAAGAAAGAAGAGGCAGAGCGACAACGAGAAGCTCTGTCTGAAGAAGGGATACGCAGTCGGAGGACGGGCCGGAGGAGAAGGGCCTATGCCCATCTTATGCGCCTCTGATAATGGCTAGCGATGGACCTGGTAATCGGTCCAACGCGGACGTTTATAAGAGGCTATTATTTAAGGCAGGCGGAGTAATTATACTCGATGCAGGGTGACCTTTGAAGGTCACTGCCGTGGCTGGAGAGTGTGAAAGATTGGTGGTAACTCCACCGTTCTCACCTCTTCAGTATTGGTATGTAGAGGCACCGGGTGATTTAAGTGGCCCAAGTCGCACATACCGCTTCACTGCTTGACTGTCGAGAAGTGAAGCGGTATGCGAAGGCATTTTCACCACATTAACAAAATTTTGCACTTTAAAGTCAAATATTTCACAAACGGATCCCTAAATCAAAATATGATGTTTACACACTCATAATATTTTGAATAACCTATCAAATGATGCCCCACACGATGGTATAATCGAGATAAAAAAAATCATCCCCCACTTTAGCTGTAGGGCGGGGAGCCGCCCTAAAAAAACTTTTTTTTTCATGATTTTGTTCTCCATTTCTATCCGCGTAATTAATAGGTATATCTATACCAAATTACAACTTGATAGCATTAATAATTTCTAAGCAAAGCCTCGGACAGACGGACGGACAGCCAAACGGACAGACATGACGAAACTATAAGGGTTCCATGTTTACTTCGGAACCCTAAAAAAACTTTTTTTTATGATTTTGTTCTCCATTTCTATCCGCGTAATTAATATGTATATCTATACCAAATTACAACTTGATAGCATTAATAATCTCTGAGCAAAGCCTCGGACAGACGGACGGACAGCCAAACGGACAGACATGACGAAACTATAAGGGTTCCATGTTTATTTCGGAACCCTAAAAAAACTATTATTTATTCATCAGACCACAAGAGACAGTCAATAACTAAGTTAAGTACATATTCTGTATATTTTGCATATAAAACCAAATTAATATGGTTACAAAAGGATGAAAGACTAGACGATTGGAAAAGTTGCTAGCCACCGCCGCGTACCATGTCCGATTTTTTTCAGAAAGATCTATGATAACTATATATATGAAAGTATATATTTTTTAAAAGCTAGATAAATATTCTTTAATATAGTATTTTTTTATTTGCACAAAATTCAGGATTTTCAAAAATATTGACAGTTATATAAAAAAAATAACAAACCGATTTTGATATTTTCGTCAATATTTTCCTTTTTTTCTATCAAACTATATACTAAATGTCTCAAAAATGAATTCCTCATGTCTGATTTATTAGAAAATGACACCAAACTCGAGGTGGTAGGTAAATAGAAGCTGATATGATTTTTTAACTAAAGCGCGGCGACGTGTACCTTTGAATGCCCCCCCTACCTACCCACCAGGGGGGGGTGGATGGCTACCGGGCTAAATTAGCTTAACTTCATGTATATAACACCTGTGCCAAGTGAATTCTTCCGATACCAAAATTTGCACGTCATGACACTACTTCCCGGGCTAAAAAGAGTGTATCTCAACTATCAATCTTAACTTGAATTTAGTGCAAAATAGAAAAGACCTTCGACCTTGCTACAAAAGTTTTCTTTCTTTCTCGATGTAAAAACCGTTATAACAAATCTATTGTTCCATTCGTTTAGATTCACGAACGCAAATGTAAATGGTACGGGAATATTTGCGTGGTGAAATTGGCTTTTTCCGTAGGATTCAATATCAATATTGAACCCTGTTGGCTGAACTACTCGACCCACGACAAATGAAAAGTTACATTGAAAAACCTATCATAACACCATAGTGTTCATTTACAACAGCAAAAATGCTACAGTATAAGTACGAGTACAAAATAATAATATTTTATAATGGATAAATGGCCCATCTCTATAACTGATATAATTAAACTTTCTTTTCTATTAACTTTACATATGTAGGAATCATCACTTCATGACTAAAGACATTTAGCCATGAGAAATCTTGTGATGGTGAGTTCCTATAATTTTTCACAGAAACCTGCACTCTGGTTGATGATTATAAGGAATTAAAAAAAGAAGATAAAAAAATTATGTCTTCTTCATCATTGCAGCCTTTGCTTCGTCCGTCTTCGGACATAGGCCTCCTCCATCCTCTTCCATGACTCCCTGTCTTTAGCCTTCCTTATCCAGTTGTGATCGATTCACCGATATGCTTCCTGATATCGTTCACCCATCTCTCTGCTGGACGAACACTTCCCCTCGTAGTCTCTGGGTCTCCACTCTTACATTCGTCTTAAAATTCATGTAAGTAATTACATTTATAAATACTTACGATAAGACACAATTTCTAAAAACACGCTTGTGATGTAAATGATGATACATAATGAAAACGTTTGAATAATTAAAATGGTTACACAATCCGAATTAATGGGAAAAGTTCCCGCGTTTTATTTTATTTGCCCCTCAAGGGTCAGGATTTTGTGGAAAAATTAATAGCTTTGTATACTTTTAATTGAAATATTAAATAAATTGCAAATTACCTTGATTTAGCCATTTTGAAACAAAAACTTTTCGTTTTAGCAACACAAAGTTTATAATGTAAAGTTTATGATGTACTGTAGATAATTTTCTATACAATCCCGCTGTGATCCTGATAAAATATGATAGAGGATAATCCCATTATTAACCTTTTTACTAAACTTTTAAGCAAAGGAAAAACAACGGTGTAAGAATTTATTGGGTAATTACCGAAAAAAAAAACCAACCTGCTTGCTGTTCGAGCAAGCAGGTTATTTTTTAGGTAATACATTTATCTTACAAGTTTTTATGATAATAGAAATTCTAAATACGTTGCTTGTATATAGTTAGTTGATATTCAAAATCATTTTAACACGACTACTTTACTAAAACACGACTTAATAAATACTGTAAACTTCTGATACCTACTGAAATACTTTTTTTTTTATCTATTTTTTTTTAATCTTACTTAACTGTAATAAATAGTAAAAAAGACACATCCTGTATTAAAACATATTATCTGCTTAGTTACCTATTTTCAACGTCGTCGGTACTTACTAACCGGTTCTGACTAAGGCGCATGACGACTTGGCGAGCGTGGCGATAGTTACTAATACATTATTATAGATACGTGTAGATACCCTACTATATATTATTCAACTATGATCATCGTCGTTAGATAGACTTTTAAAGGTATATGTGTTGTTGTAATAGTTACATATTATTTGAATGTTAAAAGATGAATACCCAGTGCCGAGAAAAACTTAATTTAAGTTTAAAGTGTACTGTAAATATATGATGTTGTTTTTTGTTGTTAAATAAATAATACATTTCTGTCAAGAAGTTACCTACGAGAAAAAAATTTAGAATTATATTTTAATGTATAGTAGGTAAAAAACCATTACTTAAATTTAAGTAAGTGACAGGTCAATGATTTACTTAGAAGGTGAACCTAGCAACGTAAACATGACTGGTATTTGCCTGTTTCAACAAAGGGCGAGTTATAAAATATTGTGCCCACTCTGTTTACTGCCGCACCTACTTTCTATAAGTACTTATGAATCTATCAGTCTCTTCTCATCTTCTTTCTCTAACTTACGAGGTTACACCATTTACTTTCAGTAATTTTGCTTACCATCAGGCAACCCGCATGCTCGTTTGCCTACTATTCTATAAAAAAAAAATATATGACGTCAACTAACTAAAAAACAATAATATGTTTAAAAGTGCTATTTTTAAGCCTAATTAAATAAAAACAATTGACTTTGATTTTACCATAATGTTCTAGAAGCTAAATTTACTCTACATTAATAAAATCCATCCATGACGTGTTGTCCTAACACTAATTTTATAGAAAAAACATTACCTCGTACCTCATACATCTAGGGATAGTTAGAGAAGTTTAGAGAGACGAAGAAACTCACACGAGTACCTACATAAATACATGATGATGATGATGATGACGTCCGACCGATTTTGTAAATACATACATGAACCCTGAAAACATTACACTCCTGTATTGAGCATTTGTGTAAAAATTTGAGCATCGCTAGGTCTTTCAAAAGTGATAAAACCTAAATAGATTTATGCCAATTGAAAATTATATGACAACAAGCTATTCCAAACTAGATAAAAGTATTGACAGTATTAGTTGTAAATAATTAATTAAATAACAGTACCTACCTAGGTTTATATTATTTATTTTGGGCTTATGTCCAAAATAAATAATGATAATTGGGTGCACGTAATTAATCATAATAATCTTCAAACAAACCCTTTAACAATTATTTAATCTTTGTTTATTTATGTGTGTAAACTTAAAATACCTAACAAAACCAGACCAAAGCGAACTCCAATGTTTGTAAAACATTTGAAATATAAAATAGGGCGAGCTTTAAAAAACAAACGATAGGTACCTAGTAAATAAACTGTATAGAATAACTTAGTTCGTTGAGAATAACTGTGGGTATAAAAGTAAGCAATACCATTCTTGTTATTATGTCATTGTTATAAAATTTGAAAATTCTCGTATGAAAAGAGTTTGTCGTAGCAATTGCTACAACAAAGTGGTAGTGCTACGAGCGTAGAGGCGCGGCTACGACTGTATTTGCAGAGTAGCACCTCGGACCGCAAGTTAAAACCAAACGGATATTTTTCTGGTACTACATTTTATTACATTTGCCAATTCGAATTTTGGTACTGCATTTCATAAAATCTGCGATATAATGTAAGTAACTTAAAAATTCAGGACCGGTCGTTGTGGAACTCCTTGGGGAGGCCTTTGTCCAGCAGTAGACGTCTTTCGGCTGAGATAGAGAACTGAAAAATAGTGGTCTACTAGCAAATTAACCTTGTGGCCCACTCAGTGATTTTAAATATAAAACTTTTGACTTTTCGAAATATAAAAACATTAATCTTTGTACCCGATTGCAAAGAAAGGGTTATGTTTTTGCGAGTATCTTGCATGTATGGAAGTAATATTCTTTATTACCCCACATGTCTCGACCGGCTGGGTGAATTGTCATAACTATGGTATCATTAGATTTGTATTGACAGCCCAAATGTTTTTAAAGCGGGTGTGAGGTGCTGTACTTTTAAAGTAATTTTTTTTAAAGATCTAATTTTTACATCAAGCGAGTATTTTGTGACTAAATTATATACGTGAACCTAGTGATTCTTGGTATTATTCCATAGTTAGTTAATTGGTAATCCTAGTAGTGTTGGTACACTACTGGGTACGAGTATTTAGGTACCCAGTAATTACGTACGTCTCATATGCCACTCAGCAAGCGGTGTGGTGAGGACAATTTAGTCATACATACACATACATATACGTCTTAGGTAACCATAGATGTAGGTATATCTAGCTAGATATAGCAAGTGCTCCCTACTACTACTACTATTTTAATGATATATTATTAAGAAACTTTAAAGTACCAAAATACTTCGTTGAGTTAGTATCCCATAACACAAGTCCCGAACTTTGGGGCTACCTCAATTTGTTTACAACAAAAAATACTCCAATTCCATCCTTTGTTGTTATTGGCCAATAATTTAGCTGAAATCAAAAATTTAACATCAATTAATTTTTTCATGAAATCTGGCGCTCACAGAAAGCTACTGATATTTACGCAGAATTCAAAAACACAAATTTATCACAGTATTATTTAAATTTATTAATTTGCCCGCCGCCGACTAAATGTTAGGAATATCAATGCATAGCTGAAATGTAGACAGATTGCATGTGAGCACAAAGATAGGAATATTAGCAATTCCATCGAGAAGTGAATTGGGTGAAAACGAAATTCACGCGGGCGAAGAAGGCAAAAGCTAGTATAATATATTATTAACTAGCTTTTGCCCGCGGCTTCGCCCGCGTGAATTTCCCACGGGAACAGTGCTTTTTCCCGGGATAAAAAGTGCCTATGTGCTATTCCAGGTCATTATCTACCTCTGTACCAAATTTCATCGAAATCCGTCCAGTAGATTTTGCGTGATTGAGTAACAAACATCCTCACAAACTCACAAACTCACATCCAAACTTTCGCATTTATAATATTAGTATGGATAATGTTGGCAATTGGCATATCTAGTTTGGCGTAGTATGTGTACGTACAGTCAGATGCAGAGAAACCTGCCCGCTGTGATAAGATTCTGGGCATAGACATAGAAGAAAAAAAATAGACATATAAACTTGATTGTCAAATGAAGCCCAAAAACGTTCATAATAGTGTGTTCCAAATTAATTTTTTTTACAGATTGCTTACAAATTCTATGGAACCAAAACACGCCAAAAATGTCAAACTTGACAAAAACGAGCTCCACAGACGATTACCTATCCTTCACTAACTTAGGCAAAAACCATATATAACATCCCGCTTCCGCAGCTGTCTGTCTCTAAGTAAAATTAAAAAAAAATTTTCTAGCTCTATGATTCTGTGATATTCTAGGGTCATGTTTCTTTGCATTTGACTGTACGTACATACTAGTAGCCTACAGCGAGCGATTAATTAAACATCAAAATTGAACTGCAGGATGCTGGCCAGTTGCAAACATGCAGTGCGGCTTGTTTATTTTCACATGTAATAATATGAATTTTAATGATATTCAGTTTGGACATGTTTTAATAAATCTTCTGTTTTTGAGTCGGAGATATGGGTATTTCGATAAAATGTATTCGACGGAATTCGACCAGTATAAGGCCACCATAGATTCGCTATAGCATCAATAAGATCTAATTTTTTTTTTTTTTTTGGCAAACATATTTTTATTATACTCGTATAATAGAACGTAACCATCGAGATATAATGTTGTATTTCGATGAACGTAACGATCGTTGTTGAACTTTTACTTAAAATTTGAACGATTTATAAACAAAACAAATGCAAATACTTGCCCTTTGTAGTGGAAAGGTCTTATTTTTAGATTCCATTTATTTAGTACAACAGCCATAAAAATCTTTATTGTTCACGTGAAAAGAAACCGCTAGGCCTAAAATATCTAATTTATCAGGCTAACAATTCTGAAGTGATCCTTAGAGGTTTATGTCATAAAGGTCAGGAGTTAATAAGAATATCTTATTGAGTCAAGATTTAATTTACATTAATCTCAGTGACGCAAACGTTATATATGCAAATTTAAATTACTTACCTGAGCATTCTTCTTGACCTTTCCCTTGATATACTTTTACAATCTTCGCGGGAAGGGGAGCAGCCGGCACACTATGTTTTTCCTTCGCTCCCAGGCCAGGGCTATGATTCTACTAATTGCAAATGTACTATATCGTTCCTTAGTTGTGTTGTTTCTCAAAAGGCAAAGAGATTGTACTCAAGCATAGAGATCTTTAGTAGAATTGAGGGATTTTCCGAGACCCACATTAAAAAAAATAATAGTTCCAGATGAATTCATAGGTGGCGTATAGTAAAAGGCGAGACCATTCAAAAAGCAAAAATGCATCGAGTTGGCATAAAAAAAAAAATCCTAATAAAAAACATCTAAAAAGTATCAATATTGTGATTTGTGCAATTGTCAAACTGTTATGTGATTTTTTTTCTGCCTCTGGCTGACAATAAAAAGCGCACAATATAGGTACAGCCATTATTACGACTCGGCTTTCAATATAACGCCATCTGTTGAGACTTTTTTAAACTGATTTTTTTTTCTTAATTTAGCTGTCAGAAAAATCGCTCGAGACACGATATCTACGTTTGTAGTACGTAGAATTGGCCCCTAGCATAGAAGTAATTACGCTTGTTTTTGTCAATAGCGAACACCGCTGACCTTGGTGTACTGGATCCATCGCTTTACAAGCCAGACTGTCTTGATGAAGATCTTCTATGGCCTGAAGGACATGTTGTAAGTATATTTTCATATTTAAGTACTAATTAAAAAAAAAAAAAAACATTTTATTGTTATAATACAACCCCTCACGTCAAGGTAGAAATAATATCATTCGCTAGAAGTAATAATATATGTTTACGTTACCACAAAAGGCCAGCCTTTTATTTCAACGATCTTTGTTAGCAAAGGAAAGTTTAATTGAGAGTTTTGTGTGCGAAGCCACATTTAAACAAAAAATAAATTTGTTTGAATTCAGCCACAAATATGTTATTCTCTAACTAGAAAACCTTTGTCTGTGCGGTTTCTAGTCTAAATACAAAATATAACTATGTAACGCGGCGACGCGTTCATCCTCTTTGATCCATTTATGCGTGCGCTGGCACATACATACTTATTTCACCTGTCATAAATTTTAAACTGTATTCATACACATTCGATTCTACATTTTGATATCATTCTTGACTCAGTTTATGTAAATCACTTATCGTCTAACATTGTAAATAAATAATATATCTAAAATATATTTAATATTATATAAAACAACATAGACCCGTCCAGGGTAAGTTTTATTGGTTCTTTCGGAAGTGATTCTAAATTTATAGTGAAGTGTGTTTGTTATCTTTTCTAACCGTTATTTATATTTGTTTTAGGTCTTATGTTTTTATCAATAAATTATACTATACAACGACCCTGAAGATTATTATTTGGGGCTCACGCTCCAACTACATAAGTGTATACTTAAACAAACGTAAAGTATTTACTCTAAAGAAAGTTAGTCTTCATTCTTGCTCAGTGAGACAAAATGATGTTATTACAATTAATTTACCAGAGTAAGTACATAATAATGATTGCGTAGGAGGGGGTCGTCTAATTTACTTTGTTACAGCTTTCCCTGCCTGAATAAATTACTCATTAACCTTATTCAATTATCTCGGTATACAAGAATGAGTGGTCTTATAATTTTCATTTATATGTATGATAAAGATTATTAGATAAACCGAGAATGCATGCAGGCAATAGTACATGCGACACAAAGGACCGGTGAGCCATTGGAAAACGGGAAGTGTCAGTGATCAATTTTCGTGTTGGACATGGTTTATTAGCATTTCCGACTCGATTAGCCACTATATCACACTGAAATCGGACATTGCTGTAGTGGGCAGCTTTACTTTGTATTACAAATTTGTGTACAATGTACACCTGCCCTTTATAATAGAACTTTGTTCACCAATGTACTATATGGATTTTGCTAAATTATAGACGATATTGTAATACTAAGTTGTGTATCTGTTTGTGGGTACGCGTTTATTAATATATAAATACCCATTAAAAGCAATAGTTTAAGAGCCCATAAAACTAAAGTCTCAAACAGCTATAAAGATCCATAGACCTTTCACACAAAAACCTCTTAACAGATTTCGATAAAAATGTTGTAGGTACATTTCTTAAAATAATGACGAAGAAATTCAATATCAATTTATTTCTTGGCTTGAATGATTGAAGATTACTTAGATTTATTTCACCCAGGTGATCTATCTCGATGAAAGTTCTTTAACAATACTACCAGACAGATCAAAGTGGAATAAACCGTAGCTATGACGTGTTGCCTTAATTGCCCTTCCGTTTGATTTCCCTAGGGCCGAGTGTGGTACACGTTGAAATATGAGTCGAACACTGAAAGGCTACAGGTGCATATCATAAAGGCGAAGCACCTACCATCGCGCACGCCCGCCCTGGCCAACGCATGCGATCCGTACATCAAGTGGGTATTCGCTTTAATTGTTCAAATTGTGTGTAATTGTGGTGAAATTCAAAGCCGTTTGCCAACGTGTTTGAATTTTGAACCTGTATCTAATTTGACACATTCGTAAATCGTTTATTTGCAATTTTGCGAATATGTTTGTTTATCGAGCGTAGAAATGGTTGCTGCGGATATATTTTTAAATAAGTTTTAAGGTACACAATTTTTTGAAATATTAGTTAAAATAAAAATACGTCTTAAAAAAATAACATATTAGTTTAACCGAACGATGACTGTAATAAATGTACAAATATTTAACAAAACCGTGGGAGAAAAGGTTGTCACAGTAAAACAATGTCGACACAATGAACAATTAAAATGAAATGTTATTTTCGTTATTTAGGGCTGCGTAATCTATCTCTGTCATCGTAGCCGTCCCGAAATAATTGTTGTAGGCTTAAATTACAATTCTGTACAGGATCCAACTAATGCCGGATGAAAGAAGAGTGCTTCAAACGAAACAAAAAAAGAAAACTTGCAATCCGTTCTTTGATGAAACCTTTGTCTATCAGGTAAGCTTCTTAAATAAATAAGTAGGAAAATAAAAGCTCTAACAACGACGGAACGTTTGTAACTACTTTAGTGTACTGTTAGATATTCTACAAGGGAATAAAACATATGTGAGGATTAACTTCTGATTTTCTTGGTAACTAAGTGTGGAAATAGAAAAAAAATAAAAGCTTTTAATTCTTATTCGATGAGGTTCTTGCTACTTTTCAAAATGATAAGGATTTGTTTTTGGACGTTGCGTCTGTTATTTTGTATTAATAGAACCCACGTCACAAACATCGGGCTTATAAAATTATTTTTACTATTTTATCATAATACTTACACAAAACTCAGAATATAAATTGCCGCAATTTTTTTGAGTTTTTCGAACCATACGAATGTAACTTTTTAACCTCGCAAATCAAGTATTTACCACATCAAGATAATATAATGACATTATGCTAAACGTCCCAACTCTAAATAAAATCCGACCCTCTTCCTAACCTCGTTAAGCTAACAAGGTACCATTCAAGGTTCCCATGTAATAAATTACTTGCCACGATTTCATTTTTTAACCCTCTCCAAACAAGCAATATTTTTTAGTAAATATTAAATATAGTAAATATTATCTACTAGCTTTCGCCCGCGGCTTCGCTCGCGTGAATTTCTCACGGGAACAGTGCTTTTTCCCGGGATGAAAGGTACCCTATGTCCTTCTCCGTACTTTGTGTGTATGCGAAATTTCAGGAAGATTGGTTCAGTAGATAAAGCGTGAAGAGGTAACAAACAAACAAACCAACAAACAAACTCACTTTCGCATTTATAATATTAGTTAGGATTAGGATTAGGATCTCCGTCTATTTAAGTAATGAAGGTAACAGAATACAAAAGAAAATATAAAGAACGTAATTTATAAAGTTTTTAATATGAAACGTTATTTTTTCTTTGTATATTATTAGCAAAGTAGTTATTTTTTCTTTGCTAATTTCTCTGTCTCTTCTTTTCCCGTCTTTTCTTGCCCTGTCTTTACTTTCGACTTTCGTTTCGCCACTCCCCTGCTCATATGAAGCTCTTGCGGTATCGGCAGTTGGGTGCCGTGCAGCACATCGACTCCAGGCCCCGGCTTCAAAGTAAACCTGAAGTCAGACTTCGTATGGATAGACACGTCAGGTCGTAGCTGGTTGCGGCAGTTGACGAAATGGTAGTCTCTAATATCAAGAAACTGGAATGGCGCAAAAACACGGTCTTCGAAATGCTTCACGTAGTCCTTCCAATGGCACTTCAGGAACTCATTTGTTTCAAGAGAGTACAACTTCTTGCCTTTGTATTCGAACAGGCCTTTCTCGAAGCATGGCAGAGTGCGGTAGTCCCGTCCTATTGCTTCGGCCACTTCTTTAGTTGCAACCACATTGGACACCGGCCTCTTTATGTCGGCGCAAGGATGTTTCGGGGCTATTGCTGGCGGTGACGCCATAATATTTACAATGTATGCAAACTGGATCAATTCAACAAAAACAAACCAAAGATTGACAGTTGACACATTTTGATTATTTTTTTCGAAGTCTATGGATTGTACCTTTTTAATAAAACTATGCCGATGTTAACTATTTTCTTTCATATATCGATTCGCTAGTACCTACCCAATAATGGTTTTAATGACATTCTCAACTCTCAAAGACGATCGCTTTTAACCCTTACATGTATCAGGGCCGGATTTAATCAAGTTAATGGAAAATTTGGCTATCGTTCATCGCACTAATTGTGCTCGCAACGCGAGATATTGACATTCATATTGACAACGCGAGATATGATCATTCGACATTGATAGATCATGATATGGTACAGACAACATCAACTGCCTGCATTTTGAGTGATTTTTTAATTGTCCTGGTATAGGATTCCCACTGCTGGGAAAAGGCCTCCCCTCTGGTTAGCCTTCCTGTCTATTCAGTGCATTAGCTACCCATCTCTATCCGTCGCTTCCAGATCATCAGACCATTTGAGTGATTATTTACAATAAATAAAATTATAGATAAGTTTTTTTATATTGTCATATAAAAACAATTTTAAACAACTCTGTACCATGGAAGTAATAAGTACTGTTGTACAAAGTACTTATTACTTCCATGCTCTGTAAATTTCCTAATACAAATGTCACTGCCCAAATAAATGCATAGATTTGAATGTAATTATCTCCTGCTCTCCTAGATCCCTCCCGGCAAGCTGGAAGTATTGACGCTGAAGCTGTCGGTGTTGGACATCGGAAGGGTGGGGAAGGGCAAGCAGCTGATTGGTCACGTGATCCTGCCGCTCAGCGAGCTGGAGGGAGTGGCTCCTGACGAGGAGCCGCAGCTCTACAAGATGGATGTCGAGAAGGTAAGTTCTACTCTGAGTGAGGCATTTTTTTATATTATTCGTAAGCAAACGAGCATGCGGGTTACTTACTTCTTACTTCCAACGGCGCTACAACCCTTTGTGGGTCTTGGCCTCTTCAACGAGTTTTCTCCACCTGTCACGCTCCTTTGCCACGTTCCTCCAGTTCTTAAATTTGCCCATCTTCTTGAGGTCTTCTGCAATACAGTCCATCCACCTCTTCCTTGGTCTGCCTCTGGGTCGTTTCTGCTGCGGCGTCCATCTTGACATGACCTTAGGAGCTCTATCTTCTGGCATGCGTTCTAGGTGTCCCGCCCATCTTAGTCGCTGCGCCTTACAGAACCTGACTATGGTTTCCTTCTCCACAAGTGCATCGAGTTCGTGGTTCATTCGAGTTCGATAGGAACCATCTGGCTCTCTGATTGGACCAGCAATATGACGGAGCACTTTTCTTTCAAAGGTTGCTAACTTGCTTTCGTCTTTTTGGGTCAAAGCCCAGGTCTCACAGGCGTAAGTGACAACCGGTCTTATTATGGAGCGGTAGATAGTTAGCTTTGACCGTATGCTGAGGAGCTTGCAGCTAAGCAGCTTCTTCAATGAGTAAAAGCATTTATTACCGGCTAATACTCTAGCCTTGATTTCGGTGTCCGTGTTGTTTTGGGCAGTTAGTATTGAACCTAAATATTTGAATTCGTCCACCTGTTGAATACTGCTGCTGTCCACTGCAATATCTTGTGTTTGCGCAAGTTGTTGCCGTGTCGTCGCAAGGTATTTCGTTTTGCCTATATTTATTTGTAGACCAAAGCCAGAAGCCTGCCTCTCTAGGTCAAGGAAATGGTCGACCATTCTATTCCTTGATCGGCTGGTGATGACAATATCATCGGCATATGCTGCAGCCTGTGAGGTGTTATAGTCGATCAGTCCACCACCAATTGTAAGATTACGAAAGACAGCCTCTAATACTAGGTTGAATATTATGGTGGACAGCGCGTCACCTTGCTTGACACCTGAGAGGATCGCGAAGGGAGAGGATAAGTCGTTTTGGATGGCAACGACTGCCGTGGAGTGACTGAGCGTCGTCTCGATTAGGCGAACTAGTTTGCTAGGTATTCCCAGCATTAGCATACTGTGGGATATCTGACTGCGGTCAACACTGTCGAAGGCCTGCTTAAAGTCCACGAATATATGGTGTAGATTGATGTTATATTCGTAGGCTTTCTCCAGCGTTTGACGCATGAGATGTATTTGGTCAGTTGTAGATCGGTCTGGTCTAAATCCACATTGGTATTCCCCCAGGATTTCCTCAGAATATACTTTCAGTCGCCTGTAAAGAATCCCTGAAAATACTTTGTACGCCGCCGATAGAACCGAGATCCCCCTGTAGTTGCTGCAAACAGTCTTGTCGCCTTTTTTGTGAACAGGTACGATAATGCCGAGATTCCATTCACTTGGCATCTGCTCGTCTGTCCACACCTTCAATATTAGACGATGCAGCCACTCTTCAAGCACAGGGCCGCCGTGTTTAAGCAGCTCTGATGTAAGTGAATCCAGCCCAGGCGCTTTGTTGTTTTTAAGCCCCTGCAGCACATTGATTACTTCATCCAGGGAAGGGGGCTGTAGTTGGAGCATGCGGGTTGTCTGATGGTAATCGATCACCAGCGAGCGACCTTAAAAAAGTCAATGATGCGTTGTCGACTTTTTGAGAAAGCGATTCCTTCTAGAACATTTAATGTTTCTATCGCAATCGCACCTATGTAGTCCACAGAATACAGATAATATTTTTCATATAAAAAATATAATAACTACAAAAAATTACAATATTTTTCTAATGTTATTTTTTGTATGAAAAATATAAATCGGTGCTCTGAGTGGAATACGTTATTACATAAATTCGTGCTCTGAGAGTTTGATGAGTTTTGATGAAATTTAATATTGAGCTAATTAAAAACTCATTTTGTCATGAAAAAGTAATCGTGTGTAATGAAGAGACAGCTTTACCATATCTCTTTTTTGCGTGGGTTTCGATGTAAGCTCTATCCATCTTTAAATTATTTATTTAACTTTATTACACATGTGTCCATGGCGGACTTAATGCCTTAAAGCCATACCCAATCAGGATTTTCCGAAAACGTACTGTCTTTAAACGTCAAGTGTGAACCATAGGTTAGAAGTACTGAAGCAAGAAAAATATACCGTAAAGAGAAAAATACTAAACTAGAATTATACCGAATCAAATTGCAAATAAAATAAATAAGACTAGATAAAAAAAATAATACATAATCCTGTTTTTTTCCTTTATTGTCGAAAATCACCGTAGTTTAAGCGATAACAGTAGAATTTTTTTAAAGAATTAAATAAAGAATACAATTATTTAAAACGTTACTGTCTTATTTTTTAAAATATATTTAGTGTTTTATCATAATTAAAAGAAAACCTCTAAAATAATTACCCTAAGAGCCTAGCAAAAACACAAATTATAGAAAATTTCGACAAGTAACCTTATTGTGTCTGATTTAAGGCGGAGCTTACGTACCGCCCCTCACCCCCTCTGATTAGCCTTGGGTAGTGCCTTAAGGCATTTCCTACCAGTCAACCAAATAGTGTCGTATCCTCTCTTCTCCCGTTTCATATTTCCCAGCTATACCGAACTCTGTACTGATTCAGACATCAGATAGGATCGATAGTAACCACACCATCCGCTGTTATTAATTCAAACCACAAACCACGCTCGCATTTTGCACTTGACAGCAATTAATTACAGGTGTGTAGACAATGATATCGTTATTATCTGTCATTAATTGAATTCACATTTCAACCTATATCAAATTAATGAATAATGAATGAGATAGACATTAACTAAATATGATTCCGAATAATTTTGAAAAAGGTTTAACGTTTATTGCCCATATTTTAGGCCGTTGATTCCTAACATCAATTATATACTATGTAAGTTTACTGTTTATACTCTAAAAAAATTAGAGGATGAACAATTAGGACGCCTTTTAATGGAATACTCGTTTAGCACAAATTTTTAGTCCTAAAACACGTTTTAAATAAAAAACTTCGAGTTTTTTATTAAGCTAAAGAAAAGTTTGGGTTGGGTTCGACATTTCTAAGATATTATAAGCCCCGGGAAAAGTACAATATTGTATATTATTGCTACCCCACTGGACAGGCCCTACGTGTCTATGATAATGATTTCCTATATTATATTTATTTTTTGTAGGAAGTGCAAGACCCCACGTCAGACCTTGGCGAGTTACTGGTGTCGTTGTTGTACAATGAGAATCTACACAGACTGACAGTCACAGTTATAGAGGCACGAGGTCTAAAGGTAAGTTTGTAATATACATTAATTCATAAAAAAATTAAAAACTTTTTAATCCCCCGTCAAAAGTAAGAAACAGGAAGTCCATGCTTACATTGATTTTTTTAATATTTAGTATGAAATCTGCCATGAATAATAATGGATAATAAATTTAATTCCGGAATTCCAGCGAAAAGTTGTAATAACAACAGCTATACAGCTATGACAGCAGCTATATTTCTCAAAAACATTTAAAAAAATATTGTCATAATTTCTAAAATAATAAAAAAGTTTATTAATTTTTCTCCACAAAACAAAAAAACTAGGTACAATTATTTAGTACAAATACAGTAGGTAACATCTTTTTAACGAAAACATATTATTTCTCCAAAAAAAAAACGAATTTTACATTGTTAATTGTATTTATGAAATACTCATAAATAATTTTCCTATTCAAACAAAATTAGGCTTGTTAGCTTTGTTCTTGTTCAAGTTCACTCAGTTTATTGTGAAATTTATTACAGAGAGCTTAATTTAAATGGAAAACAAATGAAGGTTATACCCATAGACATAGGAAAAAAAATCATTCTTTGAAAAAATCTAGTTCTATGGTTATAACTATAACCACATTGCGCATTATAAACTATCGCCGTATGCCAAATTCTATTCAAATTCGGTCTGCCTTTTTATATGTTTATTTAGGTAGATTTATTTATAAACAGGTACCTATGAGAAAATATTACATACATACATAAATATTATCACGCTTTTTTCCCATGGAAAGCAGAGACTAGCGATTTCCATTTATTTATTTTCCATTTACTTATTTAGATTTTTTTAAAAGTATTGTGGACACTAAACCTTGTCGAACCGTATATGTATACAATTCAATTTTAAAGCTAATCGGAGTGGAGATAACGTAAAAAACTCTCCTTTCGTCTTCTCATTCTAACATTTTCCAATTGTTCCAGTTGGATCTATCGTCAAATAAGCACGAGATGACAGTGCGCGTAACGCAAGAGCGGGCGTGCCGAGGAGTGCGCGCGCGCCGCACGCAAGCCGTCGAAGTGACGGACGACGGGTGTGCCTTGGTCTCTGAATGCTTCAATTTCAGGCTGAAGCCGGACGAACTTCACACCACTAGCGTTACAGTCCAGGCGTTGCAGCCACACTCCGTGTATGCTAAAGGTCAGTTGCAGTTGATATACCACGAAAACATGTTTTCATTTAGCAGGTGGTGAAACCCGGATCTTCACAGACCCAGACTCTTGACACAACTCTTACCAGTTTAAATTAAACAACAATACTTACTCACAAATTTCTACAGGAAACCTTTAGTACGAAATCATAGCCTTTTTGTTACTTACGAAATATTATCATGCCTCTTTTTCATTACTTTGATATAGTTCTCAATTATGCATGGAAATTACCCTATTACGTTATACCTACCCAGCTTTCGTTAATATCAAAGTACAAAATTAATTAACCCCGACGCAGACAATAGAGAGTTTGCCAAAATTAATCGTGTATAGGTAATATTTCTCAGCAAAATACATCAATATTGTGCCCTAGGTGTAATTTTAAAGCTTAGGAACTTTAATCAAAGAGGCCTACGGCGACGTCTGTCAGTGTGCTTTCTTCTGCCAAGGGTGCCTCTTCAACTAGTGAAGGTTAGCAATTAAAATGTTTAAGGGTGCAATAAAGACACGAAGTTACTAACTAAATTGTTACTTTACACGGCAGATATTTAAGCATACACTCATTTCCGTAGAAGGGAAAACTTTTTCAGAGTCACTTTTGTAAAGGTTCCTTATTAAATTTATGATTCGTAATAAGTAGTAACAATTCTTCTCGATCATATTCTTTTTCCCTTCCTGATTATCTTTCTGGATTGGATCATCAACGGTTATGCGGGCAGTCTATATAATAACCCACAACATATTAATGAAATAGGTAGTTACCACATTCATAAGAATTTGATTGTAGACTGACTGCGTAGACGATGAATTTAATTCCATTCATACACCCTTATCTTCATGACATGGGTCCAGCCTGACGGCGTTAATTTGGAGATTTTCTGATGTCAACCGCAGTTACAGTTAAGGTTATCTCAATTCTCGGTTCATTGTTAATGTTAACAATGTGTGTAATTTGCATGAAATACTATTCAGATTCTTACGTGTGTAGCAGAATCCCCGCGCCGCGCCGGTCAAAATTAATAACATAGGGTTATTCAACTTGTGGGAGCCTCAAAAGTTCATAAAACTTCGGTGAGGTCGAGCTTATGTATCTTAATTCTTAAAGGATTTTTGCCTATATAAATTATCAAAATTGTCTAAAGGAAAAGTTATGTTACCTACCTATAATTTAGCTACTGAAAAAGTGAATGTTTTTTTCTGTTACGATTATTTTTTGTTATGCCTAACCTGTTTTTCATGAATGAATATTTTGTCTAAACTCATAGCAAGTAAAAGTTCAAATACATATCAAATTATCAAACGTTTTCTTTGTTTCAGATCGACTTCTCGGCAAGTTTGTACTAGGTTCGTATATGTTCGCCAGAGGGCGCGCGCTGCAACATTGGAATTCTGCACTGGCAACCCCAATGGAACAAGTCAAACAATGGCATCCGCTCACCAATTAAACAAACAACCCGGCCAATCTAAAAATAACCAATGATATTACTCTAAGCTATTGACAAAATTATATATTTTGTTAAATGAAATATATATTAGTATTTATTTTATATATTTATTTATATGCTCCCACGTAATATCTATACTACATTTTATTTTAAACAAACCGTAATAATATACTTCTATATTTAAGTTCAACAACCGTTACAGTAATCAAGAAAATCAACACTACCTTTCAATTACCAAAAATTAAATTTTAACTAAATAGAAAATCCTTTAGCTTAATCAACTAAACTTTAACTTAACAGAATTTATTCTAATTAATGTAATTTATTTTAAATAGAATTCTAACGACAAACATTGCAATTTAAAAATGATAAATTAGGAGCGGAAAAGCAAGTCAACCGTTGGACGGTCTGACCAAAAGTGAAGCGCCGGCCGTTCGTTTCGCCAAATCTCGCAGCCACTCCGACGCCGCCGAGGTGGGGCAATCGATTACGTCACCGCACGCTAGGTGGCGCTGACTCCACGGTGTTGCCATGTTGGTGGCGACAACAATTTGGACGATATCTGATAATTTCTTATCTTATCTTATCTTAACACGCGGGGTCCGAGGTCCGGAAGTACTTCAAACCTTGGGTTTTTTTGTACTTACCCCAATGCCTTACTCACCCGCATCAGGAATTCTGAAGAAGGACTGCATAACCTTCAGAATATCACCTGTTGCGAAGTGCCTATAGTCCTCCAGGGCCGGATATGCTGATCCTAGGAGGTCCAGACGCTTGTTTGCCAACGAGTCACAATAACACAAAATGTGTTTCATGAACTCCTCTGCTTCTGCACAAGCCCTACACAGAGGGCTGTTGACAAGTTTCAATTTGTAGAGGTGACTGCGATTTTCAAAGTGTCCAGTCAAGGCCCCAGCTAGAATTCTTGTCTGTATTCTGCTATACTTGCAGATCTCTTTGAGACACCTGGTGTTGCCTTCACCAAGCATTGCCTTTGAGTGTGTAAGTCCATCCTGTGCATTCCATTCGGACCTGTGTCTGACTTTGACATATGCATTAATTGCCGTGGTTACCATCCCATATGACAGCCCAACAAAGGGTTCAGGTCCTATTAAAGTTTCACTTGAACCCTTCCTTGCCAACTCATCTGCATTCTCGTTCCCCCAACCCCAATATGGCCCGGCACCCAAACCAGCCTAAGTCTGTTGTGCCTGCCTAAATTATTTAGGGACCTTATGCAGTCATAGACCAGTCCAGAGCCAACCCTACCGGAGTCGAGGGCAGCGAGTGCAGATTGGCTGTCGCTAAGGATGTAAATCGTGCGATTTTCTTGTCCTTCCTCTAGGTTCAATTTAGCACAGACAGTGATTGCATACACCTCCGCCTGAAAGACGGTCGAGAATTGTCCCATGCTCTGATACAGTTGTCTGTCTGTCGAAAAGATGCCTGCTCCTGTTCCTTGGTTGGTTTTAGATCCATCCGTGTACCAGATTAGGCAGTCTTTCTCTTGAGGTTTAAATTCTCCTTTCCATTCATCCCTTGTTGGGATATATGTCTTATAGTTTCTTTTGAAGTTATACTTAGGGAGAATCTTATCACTACCCATGTGTAACATCCTTTCGAGATTCTGTGGCACCTCCAGTAGTAGATGTCTAGTCCTTGGCGCATGCCTGTTCCACAATTTAGATACAGATAATCTGTAGAGGGCTTTACAGGCTTCGCCTTTGATGTGCAAGTGTAGCGGTGGCAGTCCGAGTATTACTTCCAAGGCCGCTGTCGGTGTCGTGGAAAACGCCCCGGAGATTGCACAACAGGCTATTCGTTGCATTTTCCTAAGGGCATCCATACACGTCACCTGTTCGACCTTCGGCCACCATACTAGTGCTCCATAGGTCAATATTGGTCTAATCATCATTTCATACAGCCAACGTACAATGTACGGTTTGAGGCCCCACGTTTTGCCATAGGTGTTTCGGCACATACCAAATACCCTTATGGCCTTAGTTATTATATTATTAACATGAGCATTCCACGTCAGTTCTTTATCTAGTGTGACTCGCAGATATTTTACCTCCTTGGACAACTGTAGCTCTGTGCCATTCATCTTGAGGTTCTCAAGTCCTTTGAGTTTGCGAAGTCTTGTAAAAGGAACAATAATGGTTTTACTCGGGTTTATGTTCAGGTGGTTCGCGTTGCACCACTCTTGAACCTCCCGCAGGGCCTTATTCATTATCCCTTTTACCGTATCAGGAACTTTCCCATTAACCAGGATGACAATGTCATCCGCATATCCGACTGCTATGATCGGACCTCTGTTCAGAGATGCTATCAGGGAATCTATAACTAGACTCCACAGAGTCGGCGAAAGTACCCCTCCCTGTGGGCACCCTTTAGTTGTTATTGCTGACAGCTTTTCTCCCATGTGGTCAGATGTTATTATTCTGCCTTTGAGCATATTCTCCATCCATCTGCAGAGTGTGTTTGGAATGCCGTGTTCCATTGCTGCCTTGCAGATCGAGTTAAAAGTAGTCCGGTCAAATGCTCCTTCAACATCCAGAAAGGCACCCAGACATACTTCCTTATTCTCTAGCGCCTTTTCAGCCTGACTTACCACATAATGAAGAGCAGTCTCCGTGGATTTGCCAGGCTGATAGGCACATTGCATTTTATGAAGTGGATACCTCTTAAGCGGACCGTCTCTAATATATCTGTCCACCATCTTCTCCAGTGTCTTTAGCAAGAATGACTGAAGACTTATTGGCCTGTATGACTTGGCCTCTTCGTATGTTGCTTTTCCTGGTTTTGGAATAAACGTAACTTTTACTAAATTCCACGCTCTGGGTATATGCCCAAATGCTATGCAGGCCCTGAATAGTCTACATAGATGTGGACCGAGTATGGAAATTCCTTGTTGCAAGAATATTGGGTAGATGCCGTCTGGGCCAGGTGCCTTGAAGGGTTGCAACGTTTCTACTGCCCATCTCAGTTTACGATCATCCACCACTTTCTTCGCCACTTCCCAGTCCCGTTTGAAGGTTCTAGCCTCCCAGGACTTCAGGCAGTTAAGATCTTGTTGATCGTCCGTTGTCTCTATACAACCTGGGAAGTGAGTTTCATACATCACCTTTAGTGTCTCCTTGCCGGTTTCTGTTTGCACGCCACTGTTGTCCTTGACAGTTGACAACGGGTTAGCCTTGGTGACGGATACAGCTTTAGCTAATCTCATTCCTTCTGGTAATGAACTGATGGAGTCGCATTGTCGTTTCCATCCTGTCCACCTTGCCTTGCGAACCGTTTTCCCGTATTCGGTGAGGGCCTTATGGTACTCGCTGAAGTCCTTCTTAGCTTTAGCTTCGTTGAAGAGCTTCCTTGTTTCCTGTCGCATTTTTGCCACTTCTGGCGTCCACCAGGGTTCCTTTTGGTTCCGAGGTTTTCGCTTAGGACAGCTTGACGTCCATGCCTGTTTTATGCAATCTGCTATACGGTCTGCTTCCAGCTCTAGGTCGACAATGGAGTTCAACTTAGATCCCGGAGCTCCTAGCTCTTCTTTGAGCACTTCTCTGTAGGTTACCCAGTCTGTGTGTCTGGGGTTCCTCTTCGGAACAGTGTCTGATCTTAAGTTACCACATCTGTACCTAAAGCATATATAGTTGTGATCCGATAACGAGATCTCATCTGACACATGCCAATTATCTACCTTACCATATGCCTTCTCGCGGAATTGAAGAAGGTTGGTTTATTACCTTTGTTGAGAATCAGCAAGGGAGAACTCACCAGATATTCAGCCAACTTCTCTCCTCTGTCATTGATGTCCGTGCTGCCCCACAAGAGATTGTGGGCATTAGCGTCACACCCAATCACAAGGTCCAGCTTCTTCTCCGTCGTGTGATGCACAAGTGCCAACAGCTCCGGTGAAACTGGATCCTTCCTTTCGTAAGGCAGGTAGGCTGCGGCCATGACCACTGCCTGCTCTGCCCCTAACTGGACCTTGACTGCCGTCAGGTCCCTGTAACATAAAGAATTGAGTACCATTGCATTTATACCATCCCTGATATATATGCATGTTCTCGCATCATTAGTAGTGCAGTAAGTGAAAATACGACTATTCAGACTACCAAAGCCTTTAATTTCGCCATTATATAGATAAGGTTCTTGAATAAGAGCAATATCATATTTATTCAGCCGTAGCTCTCGTGCTAGTATAGCTACGGCTGCCTTACAGTGGTGTACATTTATTTGTACGCACCTTAAAACCCCCATATTGAGGCCTAGTGGTGTCGGCGTACCGACAGTTCCTTTTCGGAGTCTGAGAACTCCACCTCTTCCACGTCCCGCGGCGATGATGCCAGCAGGCCTAGGTCCACGGGCCCGGACGTGGCCGGCGACAGCGCCAGCTGCTCGGCCGCATCCACAAGTGGCGAGACCGACATCGGGGGCCTCGCCGGTGGTCCAGTGGTCACCAGGCCAGGTGACGGTGTGCGCGACCGCCCTACGGCGTGCTGCCTGCGCAGGTCCAGTGGCCGGAGGAAGCCGCCGCTCCTCTACCTCCAGGCGCAGCCACTGATGGAGTCGGCTCAGTCCGCAGTGGCCGTCCAGCCTCCAGCGTTCCTGCCGGCTCCAGAGCCAGTGGTCGCGTCTGTGGCAGCGGTGGCTTGGGCGCATTCCGCTCCCCGTCCCGTCCCCGCGGATCTTCGCCATCCCGACCCGTGGACGCAGCAGCCTCACCCGCCACCGGAGCAACGGCATCGTCAAGGACCTTGAAGATGTCGGTGCTCAGGCAGTTCTTGAGTCTGTACCCACGAGCCTTAATGTAGTCCGCGGAGACTTGGTCGACGAGCACAACACGCCTGACGTGCTCCCTCTCCACCAATGTGTCTACGACCTTCCATTCATCCGTCTTCAGAGATGGATGGATCCTTTGGAGGTACCGAAGTACCAGTGAGCTCTCCGTCAGGGCAATATTCTTCGTCTTCCAGGCCATCTTGACGGGTTTGGGCAGATCCTTGGCGTGGAGTAACTTGACATCCATGCCCTCAAATTTCTCACCTCTTATAGCGTTGCGGATCCATTCAACATCCGTCTCTGCATAGCAGGAGAGGTGCATGGCTCCAGCGACGACACCTTTGAGGTCGACCATCGGAACATAGTCCAGGTCAGCCATCATCTTCTTGAACAATCGGGGGCAAAGGCCGTCCACCCGTTGCAAGTAAACTGCTTGGCCGGGAAGCCTTCAGGGACGATTGCCATCCGCATGGCAGCTGCAGCCGTACTGTAAGGCGCAACTGTGTCCAGCCTCGCCTTCTTAGCTCCAGCCACCGCCTCGGCGACCTCGTCGCTGACCTCCCGGTCCCTCTTGGCCGCAGACGCCTCCACAGCCTCCTCCCTTTTAAGCTTGCGCATGCGACGCTTGACGGACCCGCAAAGCCTCTTGCCCCGCTTCGTGCGCCATTCCGACCCGGTGCTACTTCCAGCCACCGCGTCCTCACGAGTGTCCCCTCCATCACCAATCCGCTCCTGGCAGGCTTGTAAGCCATGGCCTGGAGGACCCAGATCAGGGAGGCCACACGCTCAGTCGCAGCAGCCGTCGTTCGCATCTGGGTGTCCCTAACAGCCTCAGTGACCGGACCAGACAGGGTTTCACCACCGCCTACAGTCCGTTCACCTCGTGCATTTGGTGATTGCGTGCGGCTAACAGCCAGCCCGCGTTCACCCTGTCTCTCCACTTCCATCTCATCATTAAAGGCGCCGTGTAGTAACTGAAACATATTATTATTGTTACAGGCCATACTATGGTTTTTTGTATTTCACCCCCTTAACTCCCCACCCTCCACGGAGCCCGCAAAAATGGGGATGTCTGCTCGACACCAGGGCTATTAAGGGGTATAGTACTCTGCCGGGGCAACCTGCGAGACCAACCCAGGCGGTGACGGCCGCGCGAACAGCGCGAACACGCGCACCGAAACCACCCTCGACTGCAGGCCGCGCTCCTTTGGAGTACTCACCGGACGTCGTCAGAGGGACGGACGTGACAGCCGGTTGGTTCACTGCTGGTTAGGCAGGAACCGCCCGTGTAGGGCGAAATCCAGGCCAAAGTGGTGTGTTGCCGCAGTCCCTTTGGCTCAACCACCAGGACTCCTTCATCCGTCCGTACGGGTCCCCGCGCACGGCAAAAACACGCGGGTGGGCACGCTCATAGGATACCCCCATCAACGTATTGTTGTGATGACAGAGTACCGCAGTAGGATAGGGGAGATAGGATAGGATGGGTTAGGCTGGGATTTAGGAAGGGATTAAAGTACAGGAAGGGGGTTAGGATAGGATAGGTAGCCCAGACAGGAATCTGGGTCTACTGGCAGCAGGACATCAGCCGACACCCACCAAGACCCCGACAAGCGGGGAGTTGCTGACTGCCGCCCGGGATGCACCGTCCACGAATCCCTTGTCAGCTCGCCGCTCTCACCGGATCCCAAAGAAATTAAATAAGAGAAGCTAAAGCTTTCAAGGGACCGGGCCCTCGAGGAGGTTTCCCGCACTTAGCATCCCAAAATATATCTGATAATTAAACTTGTACCTACTTGTAAAAGAATCTCACATTGTAATACGCACCTAAACTTTGTCATAAATAAAATAATATATGCAATAATAAAATGAACCTTAATAACACTTCATTTCAAAATGTTAAGGTAACATATCTCATACAAAAGTCTACTAAATTCGACTATTTATAATAAAATTACCTATATTTTTGTAATTTCCATTTACAACACCATTTGTATTCTAATAAAATTTTTTTCCAAAAAAAAAATGAACCGACTTCCATTGTAAAACTTAAAATCATGAAATAACTTAATAGGTAGATTAATCAAAAAGAAAAATGTATTGGCATGCTACCTACTGACTGAGGTGAAGTCGGTGCCAAGTGCAGGAGTAAGGATATTAGGCATTTTAATTATACATGATTCTAATGTAAATTTAGATTATTTAATTTTTAATTTGGCACCGACTTCACCTCAATCAGTAGGTAGCATGCCAATACATTTTTCTTTTTGATTAATCTACCTATTAAGTTATTTCATGATTTTAAGTTTTACAATGGAAGTCGGTTCATTTTTTTTGGAAAAATTTTATTTTATCATTTTTAGTGCACTTGGCGCAATTTTGTTGTCATGAAAACTTAAACTTATTTTTTCACTGGCCGAAAGTTGAGAAATCGAAACGTTTATGTCAATTTGATTTGAAATGTCAGAACTTGTCAGAATGCAACAGAAATCTATTGTTTTTGGCACATAAATATACCAAGAGCCCGCGACGACCAACCTTCCTTATTTTAAAAATACTGAATGTTTCTCTGTGTGGGATATACGTGTAAAAAGATTAGCGACTACACATGAAGTTTTAATTTTAGTACTTTGAATCTTAGACCTCTCAAAGTATCATTAAATTCAGCTTTTATAATAGAACAAACATGACTATAATTTAGTAAAGTTACAATGTCTGGCAGTGGTTTGTATCTGCACCAATTGCTTGGCAATGGATGGCATGATTTCACATATTATTCGGAATAAAATCTTAAAAAAGCTTTTACTTTGAGGAAATTGAGCTATCATTTTAAATATGATTGTTACAAATTATCTGCCTAAGCAATCATGATCCAACTTTTTCCTAACTAATATTATAAAAGCGAAAGTGAGTCTGTTTGTTAGTTGGTTGTTTGTTACCTCTTCACGCTTTATCTACTGAACCAATCTTCCTGAAATTTCGCATACACATAGCTGGAAGTACGGAGAAGGACATAGGGTACCTTTCATCCCGGGAAAAAGTGTGTGTTCCCGTGGGAAATTCACGCGGGCGAAACCGCGGGCGAATGCTAGTAGTCGATAATCGCTATTTCTGTGTTGGAGACATGCACAGAGAATCTTGAGTTTTCATAAAATAAGGAAGGGCATGCTGTCGCGGGCTTTTGCTCTATAATCCAATGCTTGAATTTGTAAATTTTGTTAGGTATCTTTAAAATTACCGAACAGATTCTGACGTGGTTAGAATGGGACCAACTTGGGAATAAACTCTTTCGAATAAAACAATAATTTCGGAAATCAGTCCACTATAGGCGGAGAAATCGGCGAACATACATAAAAAAAAAAACATACATACATCGAAACATATAACCTCCTCCTTTTTTGGGAAGTCGGTTGAAAACTATTTCAAAATTTAAAAGCAGTAACTCTATAGTTTAACTTATTTTGTTTTTCTTTTTTTCAGTTTCAAATATAAAATATTACAATAAAAAACTAAAAAGGGATAATATTATTGTAAGCTTCACTATATACCTAGTTACATTAAATAATGTTTTCTTATCCAACTCATATTAAATAACTTACATTACATTATAAATAAATGGCGTACAATTTTTAAAGTGGACAATTTTTTAATTGTATTGTATAAGCTATTATGCTATATAAAAGTAGTTTATTAATGTATATTTATGTTATGTTTATGTCTAAAGTTAATTTATGTTGAATAAATTTATCGTAGAATATGTGTACCTTTAATTTTATATACAATTCATATATGGATTATATTATCCAATAATCGACATAAATTATCTTTAAATCTTATGAAAGTATTTAATAAATGTTTAATTGTATTAAATATTGCCAATATATTTAGTAGGTTTATTGATATCGTGCAAATGATCAAAATAAAGATTGTAACACCAAATTGGTGAAAACAGTGGTTTTATTTAGAATTTCTCTGTTTTATTTATTTCCAATTTTTCTATATTTTATTTACTCAAAAAAAAAAAAACACAATAAACCAAAACATATCATAATACTCTCTGCCCATGATATATAATGACTAGCTGCTGCCCGCGGCTTCGCCCGCGTGAGTTTCCTTAGATGAAAAATCTTTTTGTGTTCCAAACTGTAGTAACCTAAACTCCAGTACTCAAAATTTCAGCTATTTGGTTATCCCGTGTCCCGCGGGAATATATTAGGTACTCGTAGTACATACAGTCGCGGTGTTAAAATGAATCAAAAGTGATATTTCATTCAATAAACGATCTTCGTCTGCTCGTTATCTACAATTTCCCGTGTACCACCACTACCACCCAGAGTCCCTCTTTATCCTATCCCGTGTCCTGTCTATTTATACGTCAGTAGAAAATGCTCATCAGATTGAACGACTTTTGCTAAGGCCCCATTTCCATTTTTTATAGAGTAGCTGGTCTCTTGGAGTTCTTCATCATATGTTGCATAAACTTAAATTTTTATACGTCAGCAGAAAATGCTCATCAGGTTAAACGACTTTTGCGACGCCATTTCCATATACATATGTAATAGTGTAGCTGGTCCCTTGGAATTCTTCATCAGATGATCCTGATCTTCGATTTTTATACGTCAACAGAAAATGCTCGTCAGATTGATAAACTTTTCCAAAGGTACCATTTCCATATTTCTTATAGTTTAGCTGTTCTGTTAAGGTTCTTCATCAGGTGTTCCAGTTTTCAAAATCACTTATAGCCTATATGTTGCCCAGGCTTAATAGCTATACAACAAAAAAAGTTCTATCAAATCCGTCCAGCAGATATTGCGTGAAACGCGTACATACATATACAGATGGACAGACAGACAGACAGACAGACAAAAAATTCCAAAAAAATGTTTTTGCTTTCTGTTATTCTTTTTAAGTGTCTCTCTATCCATTTCAGTCAAAAATACTAAATGTACTGTACAGACAAAATATCTTTACTGTTTTATTATTATCCCACGACCCCTAAGCGCGAAGTAGAAATCACCAAAATTGCGCAGCGCCATCTATTGAAAATATTGAGAAATAATTTCAGCTTACATTTCTCATTTTATCAACGCCATCTATTGGATATTATTTTGCTTGGCACAATCAGAAGATGACCGGAAATAAATTTGCAAATGAATTTATTCGTTTCTTTTCAAAATTAAAAAAAGTAAGAAATTAATTCTAGAAAACAAATAAAAAACGAAAACAGAAAATTATTGTTAGTGGCAGGATTCGATCCAGCTACTTCCAGCTACTTTTTGAAATATTTCCTTACTAAAATATTTAAAAAAATATAGAATTCTAAAAAACTAATACAAAACGCAAAAAAAATTGTAAAAAAAGTCACATCTGGCAGGATTCGAACCCTGTACTTAAAAAAATAATCCGCGGCCTCTACCAATAGGCCAACATGCATTGCTTGTGACTGGCGAAATTTCAAATGGGATTTGTCTAAAGGTACGCAAATTCACCCCTTTTTTTGGACTGTAGGGTTGAAATTGTGAACAACCCTTTCTTATGTGGGCAGTATATTGTATAATGAAGACACTAACCAAATTTCACGTTTATAGCTTTTATAGTTTCGGTTTTGTGATGATAAATTAGTTTACCTCCCCTTTTTTACCCCTTTAGAGGTTGAATTTCAAAAAACGCTGAAACACGCCATTGGTTATTTTTGTTGAGAAGCATTCTTGCCAAGTTTCAAGTAAATCAGTGAAGATTTTAATTTTTTTCATACAAACTTTGCCCTCAATTTTAACCCCTTAGGGGTCTAATTTTGAAAAATCCTTTCTTATCTGAGCACTACGTATTAACATAAAACTTCGGTCCAAATTTCAAGTTTATAGCTTTTATGGTTTAGGCTGGGCGTTGATTTATCAAACACCCTTGTTCTTTTATATATATATATATAATAAATAATATAGAAGAGAAGATAGAAGAAGAAGATGTCATGAAATGTGAGCCCCTGAGCAAGCCTTATTTTCTACCTCCATGGCCTTATTATAGCGATACACGACCCCTTAGGCTTAATCTAAGCATGTGATTACTCACTAAGATTAAGGGCGAATGTACATCTGAGAGCAACAATGCTACGTCCCGGAGCATCCATTTGGTGCTATAAAAAAGACGACCAAAAACATGTATCTATAGTCACGAGACCATGTTGTCTTTACGACCGAAGTGTTTCCATATTAATGCTTGTGACTGTACATAATTATCGTTGGTGGCTGATTATAAGATGTCAAAGGTAAAATTGGATCAATTTCTGCTGAAACTAGACCTCAGTGCTGCTGACAGCAAGTGATTGAAAATACATCCAACGTGTATCACGTTGTAAGCAAGAACAAAAAAACATGAAAATTCTGTTTGAAGCCCCTAGTAGAGAGAATTTAAAGGTGAAATAACAAGTTTAGAAAAAATGTTGATTGAAATAAATAATACTGGTAATAAATCTCGTTTTTCATACCAATATCATTTTAAAAAAGAAAATTGTTTCTAAGTATATTAATTTTAATTAATTTTAAATGGGTACTAATTAAACAGACTTCTTTTTAATAGCATTATTCACTTCTAAATATCTAAATTGCTTTCTAAATTACTAAGCCGCAATTGACGCACATCTGATTAAAACTATTTCAGCCACAATTATATTCTATGTAAGCTACTCTAGATATAACTCAGCATGGTAGTTATTTTTCAGCATCTACATTTGTAACATGCATTCAAGCAGTAAACTTCTAAAATATTAATATATGGCAACAAATAGTAATTCTATTAGTTTCTAATTTTATAACTAATATAATAAATCGAATAGTGCTACACGTTACTGTTTCTACATCACCCAGTTAGTTGACTGGTAGAAAAAGCCGTCTTTGACTTTTTTGTAATAAAGTAAAATCCTAATCCTAACTATCCTAACTAATATTATAAATGCAAAAAGTGAGTTTGTTTGTCTGTTCCCAGGACATAGGGTACCCTATGTCCTTCTCCGTCCTTCTAACTAAGTATGTGTATGCGAAATTTCTGGAAGATTGGTTCAGTATATAAAGCGTGAAGAGGAAAAGACAAACAAACTCACTTTTGCATTTATAATATTAGTTAGGATAGTTAGGATTAGGATTTTACTTTATTACAAAAAAGTCAAAGACGGCTTTTCATCCAGGGAAAAAGCACTGTTCCCGCGGGAAATTCACGCGGGCGAAAGCTAGTAATATACAATTTTGTAATTGAAGTTTCAATTTTATTATTTTGAGGAGCTAGTTTTGATGCTGAAAAATGGTGATAAGTTGTAAAATCTGTGGCTCAGTTAGTAAATTACGTGGCAATTTATAAATTAGAAAGACAAGTTAAAATAATTGTTGATCTAAACTTAATGCTTTCTTTAAAATATTTAAAAGGCGTTGTAAAAAAGGCGAATTAGTAAATTAGAGGCTAAAGCATTTCCCCGTTGCTTAGTTATAAAAAGAGAAGGTTGATCACGGGGCTAAATAAAAATTCTGCGGCTGGACTTATTATTTCTCAATTTAATTATAAAGGGGTTGTTGCACAAATGTATGGGGAGCCGGCTATATCATTAAGCACCTATCTAAACTTTTCATTTTTAGGTCAGTATCAATGCCTTATAAGTAAATCCGATAAATTCGTAGCATTTCTATGGTAACAAATCAACAAAATCGTAATGAAGGTTAGGCGAGTTCCGCCAAAATGGCCGACACCCATTATGATTTGACGTTGACGCGCTTCATTTGACAGGTTCGATTTCCGGTACGTTCAAAAATGTACTTTTACTACATACGTGCCCGCGGGAAAGAATTTGTTTATTTTATTTATTATTCATCTATTTATGTGAAATACACATATGTTTTTATGATATTGCTTGTAACATGTGTTAGGAACGTTTACTTTAATTAATTTTCTAAAATATAATGAAAATATCGAGCATTGTATCTGATTTTCTGTATCATATTTTCCGAACGTACGTACGGGCGCCATGTCAGTATGGCCATTATACGACATTAAGCGATATTAAATGTATTTTTATACCATAACAAGATCACGAAAAAACAAATATATGATAGTTTTAATCGGTTTTTGATATTATTTCTGATTTTTGGGGAACTGCTCATGATATAGCCTGTTATGGAACATGCCCTTTTTATTAAATTTTTAAACAAGATTTATTACCACTCTTGTCTAGTAGTGTATAGTAATACCTATGAGATAAAAATTTCTAATTGAGATAAATGATATAAGCAAAATCTTGTATATTATTTTATTTAAAATTATGTGTAGTAAGTATATTTCTGAATGCAATATTTAAAAGTGGTGATTTCGTATTTAAATGCGAAATCCACTCTGAAATCCAATTTATTCGTGCTGCTCCAGTTCCTAGAATGTCTATATAAAAAAATCTACAATATTTCTCTAAGAAAAATGTCAACTTCCTCAAGTTGAAGATTCTCATCGCACTGATCATGGCTCAAGGAATTTCAATACGCCGGGATCAACCTTGCTTTCTTTGAGAAGTTATTTCAGTGACTTTCAAAGGTATAGTTGCTTTTATTTTTTTTAATTATTATTTCCAGATGCAGTTTAACAGTTGAGAGGTTTCCGTCCGGTAAATTTTGATTTTCATTGTTTAATATTGATGGTTACTTTTTTTATTAATGAATCCCTATTAATTACAGTTATCCTTGATCACGCTATAACTTGAGAACATCCTCTTCTTTTTCTAATACTTTGTAGACAAAAACCCTTTTGTGGATGGAAAAATAAAAATAAATTGCTCTGTAAAATACAAATAAATCATATAAATAAATTAAATAACAGATGGACAACGTCTGTCAAGTATTCTACATTTAGTATACATTTAGTAAAATAAACACGCGTCATGAAACAATATTCTCGAAGGGTTCGTAATCGATAACGAGTAGGTATTATTGTAATATATACTTATAGACTTTGTCATTTACCTTTTCAATATAAAACCCTTATCGATGTAATCGTAAATTTTGATTTTCATTGTTTAATATTGATGGTTACTTTTTTTATTAATGAATCCCTATTAATTACAGTTATCCTTGATCACGCTATAACTTGAGAACATCCTCTTCTTTTTCTAATACTTTGTAGACAAAAACCCTTTTGTAGATGGAAAAATAAAAATAAATTGCTCTGTAAAATACAAATAAATCATATAAATGAATTAAATAACAGATGGACAACGTCTGTCAAGTATTCTACATTTAGTATACATTTAGTAAAATAAACACGCGTCATGAAACAATATTCTCGAAGGGTTCGTAATCGATAACGAGTAGGTATTATTGTAATATATACTTATAGACTTTGTCATTTACCTTTTCAATATAAACCCTTATCGAATCATAACAGCCACATCTCAGCGAAACACGTATGGGCAATAATTTTATTCTCAACCCATTTTCTCCATTATATCTATTTCTCGTCGCGAAAATACGCACCGCGTCCTTGCAACACCTATTTAGAAGAATTTATAACCTATATCAATGAGTTATTTTTGTTTGTTTAAATTGTTTCGTAATAGTTTGTAATAGTTGTGTGTAATTAGTTACAAAATCAAAGAAAAGTACTAAATACACTTAAACTCCTAAAATTATGAAATAGGCAGTGTTAATTATAGATGCAACATAAAGTGCTAATTACTTTTGATTCGTAGTCGTCGTTATAGTCAAACCTGCGAGTAACAGATTCTTAATAATATCATAGGTACCATGCTGTCTGTCTAAACACAATAAACTCAAAATGTTACCCATCCATTTAACTTTACCCATGGAGCAAAACCGCAAGAAAAAGCTAGTAAAAATAAAATATGATCGACTTATCTTTACTGCATGTCATAGACTAGAACTGTCTTATCCACGAATGACTCCATTAATGGATTCTTTTAGCAACGTAATAAATCAATCTAAAGTAGCTTAAGAAACGTCGAGAATTAAATATTAGACGAGTTTTTTTATGACCTTTTAGTCGGTACTATAGAGTTATGAAGTTTAAAAGAGAAAAAAATCATACTTATATCGTTATGATAACCTCGTCAAGCAGTAATTTCAACTAGATGGCACAGCTTATCATTGAGAAATAAAATGACCCCATCTTGCTAAATGGGCGTCACAAATCTGAAGACAAGAAATATACCATAGATCAGTAACGGAATGTATAAGTTGACAGGAAAGAACGATCAAATACCTACTTTTCCATTTATTGCCGGTTTATTGAGGTAGTAAAAATATCCATTACCGGACACCATTCACTACCGTTTTATCAACACTGTAATATTATTACCTACGATAATATTGTGTCACACTCACACCTTTTTATATATCAGATTTTATTTCAAACATAATTTTCTTTGAGAAATCTGTACCTTAACACACTACACCTAATATCAATAGACTCAGAAGAACAGAAAAAAATAAGTATTTATTTTAAATTTAATTTTAAGTTGAATGTAAAAAGTTAGAAAAAAAAATACATTTTTTTTAACTTTTTACTTTTTTTTTTAAACCTACGGTTAGCGACGATTTAAAAAGATTTTACCTATTAAGATAACTGAAATAAAAAACATAAAAATGCGAAATAATAGAATCAAGCTGATAAAAATAATAAATAGAAAAGCAATAAGTTTATCAATAACTTTATCATGTTTTATAGCAGGTAGGAATGCTTTGTTTTTCATCGTATTTATCCAGTTTTATTATTCAGAAAGTAATTTTAAAACTTATGAAATATAATTTTTCTTTTATTGAAACCAACATCAAATCTCATATTTATACTATATTTCTTTTAATGCTTATTAATAAAATTGTCACGCGCAATGTAGGGTTGCGAAGGTACCTATCCTGTAGAAATGCGGTTGCAGACTCATGAACTTATATTACTTCCAGTTTTATAAATTAAATCAATTTTGTAAGTTTATCGTCTATTACTCATTAACGTGTAAAGTCTACATAACTGTGATAATTTTCCTTTTAAATTCATTATATTTGCTAGTTATTATAATATTTTTCATGTATCCACCCTCCACCATTTTCCTGTTCGAGGGGGTCAAGTGTCCCCCCACACTTGACTCTAGCAAAATTTAGCACTTTAAAGGCAGATATTTCGCAATTGGATTACTAAAACAAAAAGTAGTCTTTACATACTAATAATATTTTTAAAAGACCTATCAAATGATATCCCACACGATAGTATAATCGAAAGAAAAAAAAACATTCCCACTTTAGGTGTAGGGGAGGCCAACAAAAAAATGTTTTTTTCTTAATTTTATTCTACAGTCAACTCTGCGTAATAAATATGTACTTATATCTATATCAAATTACAGTGTTCTAGTACTAGTAGTCTCTGAGCTGAGCCGCGGACAGACGCACACTGGGGCAAGGTACTCCTAAAGTTGGCATTAAATAAGTTTTCTAGCTAAATTGCTTCTGTGGTTATTAAATACAAATAAGGTAGTTTCTAGACGTTAAAGAATCCTTTTGTAGACATATATACGTGTTTTTATATAGATTTTTATATTAAATAAATATTTATTAAAAAAAATAACGTTAATAATCATGTACAATTTATTGAAATAATATAGGAACTCATTTTAAACATATGACAACCCATCATCATCATCATGATCTTCATCATTATCATCCTCATCATCAATTTGTGTTTCTTTCTTAAGTCATAATTTTTACGAGATGGATTTTTTTTTTAATTTTAATTTCTTTTAGAAGATTCTGGGGACTTATTTCAAAAATTTTCGTTTATTTGAAATAAAGGGACCTGAAGAACAAATTTAAAAATATAAAAATGTCTATTGGATTTCTCACAATTAAATTAAAATCATTTATTTGCTGCAAATAGGGCAGCTATTCTTGTCTCGGCTACATTTACTTGAATTATGCTCCCTACATCTCTTAAAGTCAATGTTCCTAGCCTTTTGAGACTCTTCCATTAATTGTCCTATAGGCTTTAGCCTAAAAAGTACAGAGGATATAATTCTGGTCCATGAATCAAGTATTTGAGCAATGTTGGTGGCATGTTGTACCACGAGAACAGGAACTTGAAGATAGGAATCGAAAAAGATGTGTCAAGGTATTCTTAGTTATTTTTTTTAAATTAATCATCTATATTTCACGTTTTCAACCAGAGCTTGTTACATGTACCAAATTCTCCATATAAACTCCCGGAAAGTACCGATACTTTTTGGTAGTTTATATGAAAATTTAGTACCGGTACTAACCGGTAACATGCCCTGCTATCAACCATGTTGACCTTTATTCAAATTTAAAAGCAAACTATTGATTCAAATTAGTTATGTTTTTTTGACACAAATTTTACGTTATTACAGCTTAAAAACCAAAAAATCAAATTGTTTTTCAATTATTTTTTTCTTCCAAGAATCGCATTATAGTAACGAAATCATTTCTTAAAATAAATAATGTATTTGAACTCCTTCCTAAAACAAAATAAGTGATTTTGTATAATGGAAATAAAATAGTAAAGTTACAAAAATCGCAATTATTCCAAAAGGAGCAAAGTTTTTTTGTAGTTTCAAGATGATGATATTGCATGGGTAATGTCTAAAAAAAAATTGAGCCGGGATTCACTGGATAACACAACTAAAACCTTAGCTATTTTAGAATTTCGTGTAAATTTTATTATAACAAATATATTAATTGGTTTGATACATTTACTGTACCCTAAAACTAAATAAAATGTTGCTAAAATATCGTCACATACCTGAGCTTGAAGGTTCCATAGCTATATCACATTTTTTTTCTAAAATAACCCCACGAAATTACAATAGAAACACACGCAATTAAGTTAACAATCAGACGCAATGTCACAACTACTAACAAAAGATAATTATAACGGGAGTCTGTGGAAGTTAACAGTCGAGTTGATAGTGTCAAATGATGCATGGGTTCCTGGTTTATTAAAAGGCTATAGTGGGTAGTTGGAAAAACGCGTTTCACATTTGGCATTTTCTGCCACTTATGAGGGTACCTTGCCCCACCGTGAGACGGACAGATGCACAGACATGACGAAACTATAAGGGTTTCTTGTTTACTTCGCAACCCTAAAATAGAGGTAGTGTTGCCTAGCACTACCACCTACTAGGTAGTGCCTACGGACCCAAGGCAGTCACTAGTTTCAGATTTAAGTATAAAATTATTTACTTCGCTCGCCCGCGACCCCAAAGAGGATCTTGGCCTCCGATTTAAAAAGCTTACACTCCTAGGAAGGAGTTCATACTATCTCGTGTGGCGCAGAACAGGAGTTCTGGACTTCCAGCTAGTCGGCTTTCTGGAAGGCTGACTGTATATCTATGTAAACATAGTTTTATAATTACTTTAAATAATTATACCTAGTTGAACACAATCCATTATTACTACACAAGTCATTAGTCTGAAAAATAAAACTGGATAATTACGATAAAAAAACAAAGAGTAATAGACAAGAATAGTCAGCAATAATGAGAAAAACTGAAGTGGTTCAAAGCAACTTACTCCAAATGGTTACTGTTTAGGACCCATTCCCGCTTTTTCTCTATGAGGTTCTGTGTACAATTTTGTAACACCTTAATCCTTTTTAAAGTTAATTGATCATATAAATAATTTGTTTGAATGTTGAAATTTGAAAATATTAATATACGCATATACTTTCATATAGTACTAGCCGCGTCCCGCTGCTTCTCACCTAATGGACTATATATATATATATATGCTTTTCCCGGTGTTTTTCCACCCATGAACTAAATTTTACCAAACTTAACTCACATCTCTTGTGTATTAGTTGTATTAATTAATGTAATCTATATAGTTGTGGAAAGAAAACAATAAACGTTATTATTATTTTTTTTATTTTATTTATCTTAACTTATATAGATTACTTACAAGTTAGTAAGACGTAGCATTCATTGAAATCGGCTAAAAAATAATCTAAAATTACAATTCATCTTTTTAATACCAAATTAACAGGAGACCATTTAATGGAGTAATTCAGTAATTCGTCCCATGTACAGACATCTCAAGAAGTGGAGTCAGAATTTCTCATACTAATTGATTATAGAAGTGTTTGCACTTAAGACCTTATGATTGTGTGTTGTTTGTAAAACGCCTATGTGTCTGTGCAATGTCAACCGACCGAATACGTTGTTTCCATAGAAGTAGGTAGGCTGGCGCGGGGAGTCGGCGAGCGCTTCATACTTTTATGGATTTCAACGTTCATAGTATGTTTATAAAATCCTTGCTTCTTCTAACTTTATGGTATCGTTACTTCGTATGGGTGGTCAGTATGGACCAGCTATGAAAATGAATATTTGACGGTGAATGAAAAAAAAGACAGACGCAAATTTATCACTTCAACCGAGTACTCGTATTAGTTGAACGCATTTGTTAGTGATAGTTATCTAAGTATTTGTGGAATATTACTTTACCAACACTTGCCAATATAGGCCATTATACTTCGTACGTTTCATTCTTCGATATAATTTTAAACACAGGTAGTACTCTTATTGTATAGGACGATCACACTTTTCATAGGATGTAGGGGGTAGTTAGAAAACAAACGACCTATCATCCGATATAACCCAGACTGTTAGTCATCAACGCTCATTCTTTTATTGTGTGCGGGACGATACGCACGTCATTATATTTCCTATGGAATTCGTTTACGATTGATTTTTTTGATAATCATTTTTTTTTTTTTTAGTTTATTTAAACATAAGTATTTTTAAATCAAATTTAGTGATAGTGAAATACGCGAAGCAGTTTCAACGAAGCTATCACGACGAAGCTATCACGGCGAATGCTGTTCCTGCGATGCTGTTTTTGCGATGCCGTTCCTGCGATGCTGTTCCTGCGATGCTGTTCCTGCGATGCTGTTCCTGCGATGCAGTTCATGCGATGCTGTTCCTGAGATGATGCTACTGTTGACACATCGTAAGCTATCCTGGGGGATATCACGAAGGCATAGCAAATGCGCTAGCCCGGAGGGTATCACGAAGGAAAATAACACGATGCATAAAAACTGCAGTCTCAAAGCTATCCTGGGGGATATCACGAAGGCAAAGCAAATGCGCTAGCCTGGAGGGTATCACGAAGGAAAATAGCATGATGCATAAAATTTGTAGCCTCGAAGCTATCCTGGGGGATATCACGAAGGCATAGCAAATGCGCTGGCCCGGAGGGTATCACGAAGGAAAATAGCATTAGGCGTCAAAATAAGCCGGGAGGTTAACTGCGGGTTAACACGAAGGTCAAAATCAAAACGGTTCGTATTGTTACGACTATTGCACATCATGTCACAAGCATGGAAGTACAAGTCACAGGATATGCAGTAAGTAAATCTTGGCCTAAATCGAGTGTCATAGGAGCGTCGTGCCTGTAACGCAGATTGAAGCGCAGATGGTCAGCGTTATTTCTGAATGAATATTCTTCCAATGGAGATTAATTAAAACAGCAAATTATACTGAAAATGCAGCAGCGTGTATTCATGGTTGAGCGGAGGGTTACAAGAAGGAAGGAAATCATTTTTACATGACATATGTCAACATGCATGACTTTGACAGTTCGATAATACATAATTGCCATATAAAGATTTAAGAATATACTCTTATTTTAACACTTCCCCTTATTCTTAATAATCTTTTAATGCTATGTTACATTATCTATGAATACTAGGTACATACCAAAATGCACATCAATTCAATTGATTCAACACAATATAAGCAATCCAAAATGCAAAAAAAAAAGGTACCTCTACAAAACAACATAGATATCAACCGAAAACAAAATGCAACACAATGCAAAATAACAATTAACAATACAATTCTCAAACATCATAATTAAACACTTTAACATTCATGTCATTGACAAAATTACAATGTTTTTCTAATGGCAGAGGTTTAGTAAGTATATCGGCAGGCATATTTTGGGTAGGCAGGTATCTTACACTTATGTATTGTTTCTGAATTAAATCTCTAATAAAGTGATACCGCAAATCGATATGCTTGGTTCTCCTATGAGAAAATTCCTTTGATTGCAACAACTTTTGTGCGCTCTGATTGTCGTTATACACAATCATATCAACTTGCGTCTCATTTATCTCCCACAAAAAGTTCTTAATAAAACATAATTCTTTGCAAGCGTCTGTCACCGCCATATATTCGGCCTCAGTGCTCGACAGTGCGACGCTGCGCTGCTTCCTAGCCTCCCAGCTAACAGTATTGTTCCCTAACTTAACTAGGAAACCTGTATATGACTTACGATCTGAAGGATCGTTCGCCCAATCAGCGTCTGCATAGGCCACGACATTTAAAGTATCACTTTTACTGAAATGCAATCCATGATTTACAGTACCAGCAAGATAGCGAAGAACGCGTTTCGCCGCTATCCAATGGCGTTTGTCAAATTTGGTTACAAACTGACTTAACTGACTGCAGGTATAAGCTATGTCTGGCCTTGTGCAAACTGCGAGATACATTAGTGAACCTATGAGTTGTCTATACTGATAGATATCATCATCAATACAAACATCTGAATCACAATTTAATTTACTATTGAGAACCATTGGTGTGGACACGGGTTTACAATGTGACAATCCAAAACGATTTAAAAGTTTCTTTATATAACTAGACTGATCTAAAATCAATGTATCTTTAGTTCTTGTCACATTCATACCTAAACAACATTTTAACAAACCTAAATGCTGTACATCAAATTCCTTTTTCAATAACTTGTAAAATGACCTATCTTTACGATTAGTAAAGACATAAAAATCATCTACATACAAAGCCAAAATTGTATATTCACTCTCATTTATCTTAATGTAAACACATGGCTCACACTTACTCCTTTTAAACTCATGTGATTCAAGAAACTCATTTACCTTTTCATTCCACATGCGTCCCGCTTGCTTTAACCCATAAATACTTTTATTCAAAATGCATACTTTGTTTTCATCCCTTACATAACCCTCTGGCTGCTCCATATATATGCATTCATTTAGGTCACCGTTTAAAAAGGCTGTACTTACATCTATATGTCCAATATCAAGGTTATATTGGTTAGCCAAGGCGAATAATATTCTCAAGGTAGAGTGTCTAACCACGGGCGAGAATGTTTCATTGTAGTCAACACCCTCCTGTTGGCTAAACCCACGAGCTACTAACCTAGCCTTATATTTATCTGGTTTACCTGACTCATCGCTTTTTATTTTATAGATCCATTTACATTTGACTATATTTGCATCTGATGGACGGTCTACCAGTCTCCAAACATTATTATTTAACATAGAGTTATACTCTTTATCCATGGCTATTTGCCACTTGGAACAATCCGTAGAAGACATTGCTTCACGATATGTCTGTGGCTCACAAAAATCAGAACATAGTTCAAAATGTTCTGATGACAACAAAGATGTGTCATAGTCACACACATACCGTATCGGCGGAATACCTCGCGTACTGCGAACAGGATATCTGCTGACGGTCACGGAAGCCTCCGGACGAGTCGCATCCTCATATGTTGACGCCTCTCCCGATGAAGGCTCATACCCTGGACTGCTGGCAGCCTCAGGCGCAGATTCCACACTGGTGTCACTGCTGGAGCCGGACTCGCCAGACATCGAGTTAACTGAAATTGGAGAGAAAAACTCATCAACATCACTATGTGACTGATCTGGGTTCAAATCATTGTGAGAACTCAGATTTTTACTACACACATTATCAGGCATAGACCTAACTGAATTATCAGATTCATTCCTATTTTCATTGTGACCAGAATCCAAGACATTGCTTTCCGAATGAACATCATTCCTTATACTAAATTTATTGCTATTCAATTCATTATTATAATTCATGTCAATGCATACAATTTCAGAATTAAATTCATTATTATTATTATCATCATTAATGTCATAAGATAAAACTTTTCTGAAATCCAAATAAAATTTATTTTCTAAAAACTCAACACTTCTTGCAATTATAATTCTCCTAGGATTAGATGGTTCGATTAATCTGTAACCTTTAGATGTTTCGCAGTATCCTACAAAAATAGATAACCTTGACTTGGCATCTAACTTTGACCGAGCGGGCTTGGGTAATAAGTAATAGGCAACACACCCAAATACTCTAAGATGCTTGAGACTGACACTGTGTCCTGTCCACACTTCCTCAGGTAGCTGGCCTGCTAACGCTGTAGTGGGGCTTCTATTTTTCAAATATATTGCTGTCATTGCAGCCTCTCCCCAAAAACGGTTGCAAAGCCCTGCTTGCCTAAGCATGCACCTTACTTTTTCCATTACTACCCTATTCATACGTTCAGACACTCCATTTTGAGCTGGACAGTATGGCACTGTCGTTTGATGAACAATCCCCTCATGAGCTAAATACTCCTTAAATTGGATACTGCAGAACTCACCTCCATTATCTGTTCTGAGACATTTAACATGGAAACCAGTTTGCTTCTCAACAAGACTTTTAAAATTTATAAAACAAGACATTACCTCATTTTTGGTCTTTAATAAATAACCAAATGATTTTCTTGAAAAGTCATCAGTAAACATTAGTAGATATCTAGCTCCACTCCAGCTGCTGTCCTGCATTGGCCCGCACACATCTGAGTGCACGATTTCCAAAATCTGGCTTGCTCGACGAGCCACACCTTTTGGGTACGCCTTGGCAGACTGCTTCCCCTCAATACATGCTATACACGGAGAATTTTGATTAGTATTCTGAAAAATAACACCACGATTAGCACATTTATTTAAGGTTTGCAGCCCTTTCAAACTCAGGTGCCCCAATCTACAATGCCACACATCTTCGGACACGCTTGCAGCAGACCTTGCACTCTCTGCCTCCTGCACTTCATGTAGGAGTGCTGAAGAGTACTCCTTAGCTAGATTCTCCAATTTATAAATGCCCTTGTCACACTTAGCAAACAACACTGGTTCCCCCTTAATCTCACACTTTTTATAAAAGAAACAACCATCCTCCTTAAATACAACAGTCATCCCTCGCTCAACAACTTTACTCACAGACAACAAGTTCGCAGACAGTTGTGGTACATACATTACATTTTTAACTAACCAGTCACTATTTGAAATTTTTAAATTGATATTACCAATGCCCTCACTTACAAGTTTATTTGCTATTGCAATCTTACTGTAATTTTCCCTTAAATTACACAATTTATCCTTGGCGTTGGTCATATGGGAAGAGCATCCGGAATCCACAATCCAGTCTTCTGTTGCCACAAAACCCGAAGCAAGCAATGTTTGTTCTTGATCTTCATTCTTCTTTTTGAATGAGTTCTTCTTGTTCTTCAGTTTATAACATTGTGACTTTATGTGACCAGGTTTCTTACAAAAATGACAAATTATATTCTTCTTGGAATTCACAGCTAAAGCTGTATTTGAGTCATTAGTGTGTGATGAACTTCTACGGTACTCCTCCTGTAGTAATCTGGTGCGTACCACTTCACTTGAGAGTGAGCTTGAAAGGCATAGGGTTCCTAGTCCCGACACAAGAGCATCATACTCCTGTGGCAATCCCACAAGCATAATCTCTGCTACCTCGGCATCATCAATGTTTCTGCCGATGTCTGCTAGCTGTTGAACAGTTGTCATGATGGTGTTGATATATTCTGTCATGTTCCTGAACTGCAGGAACTCCATCCTATGTAGTTGTCTGAGCAATACAACGCGACGGTGCAGTCCCTTATCCTCAAATATTGCACTTAACTTATCCCACGCTTCTTTGGCTGTTTTAACACTATACACGTGTTGATATAAAGCTGGCTTTATCGTCAAACATAGCCGTGCAAGAGCCCTCTGATCCTTGTTAGCATCAGTTTCTTTACCCAAAATGGCTTGCCACAAACCATCCATGGTTAACGCCATGCGCATTGCAAATTTCCACGTCGAATAATTAGCCACGCCATCTAATTTTTCTATTTGAATATTGTTGGAAACCAACCTCTCGTTTGTTGCGTTAAGCAGTTGTGCATTAGATAAATCTGTATCAAGATTATCAGGCATGATTTACAACTTAGGTTATGTATCTGGTGGCAAATGGCTGCTAGCCGTGCACGCCGGCACGTGTGTATGCAATACTAGAATTTCTAAGTATGAAAAACTGGGTCCTAACCTGTAACGCAGATTGAAGCGCAGATGGTCAGCGTTATTTCTGAATGAATATTCTTCCAATGGAGATTAATTAAAACAGCAAATTATACTGAAAATGCAGCAGCGTGTATTCATGGTTGAGCGGAGGGTTACAAGAAGGAAGGAAATCATTTTTACATGACATATGTCAACATGCATGACTTTGACAGTTCGATAATACATAATTGCCATATAAAGATTTAAGAATATACTCTTATTTTAACAGTGCCATGGGCGGAGCAGCCGGGGATCTACTAATATTCCCTTATCGGATAGCAGATCTGTGCAATTTTGTGTCACAGTTTACGAACCGTTCGTTCCTTGCATTTGAAGAATGCGGGCAAACTACCCACAATGGGACTAATATTTAATGCATCTATTCTATCAATAGTTACTGATGCAATGCCGCCAATAAGTATACTTGAGTTATATCTAATCCGTTTTTCTTGGAAATGAGTACCTAACAAACCGTATTTTGCGGCTTAAGTTTTTAAAAATGAAAACTAAATCCTGTATGCAAGACTACATTCTTCTTCTTCTCCCTTACTTCTCCTACTCATGTAACGAGTAATGCTCGTTTATGTGGGGTCGCCACATTATGGTAAATGAAAGGATACAATATTATTTTTGCGCTCCCTCGAGATACTCGGAGAAGAAGGGGGGGGGGGATGCATGTTGTGAAGACTGAAGATGGTGTCGGTCGCCGGTTCCAGTAAGGTCTCTCCAGCCCATATGGGGTTATCTATGGCCTTTTGGATATAAAGCAAATACATTGCATACTTAGCTAATAAGTACATTTTATGTTGGTAACTGTAATCCAATGTGAAATACGAAAGAGAATTACTCACTATTTTTTAAAATATGTTATTATCTCTTTTCATCGATATAATGATTTTTATTTTATTTATTTTATTTATCTTTATTTAGGCAACAAACAGTCATTTACAATAATATAATTTAAATCTAAATTTAAAAACTAGGAAAAGACCTACAGTGCCGTAAAGTTTTTTTTTATATTTATATAATAAAAAGGGGTTCAATTACGTGGCAGGAAACTACTACAAAACATGAAAAGTACGTACTATCACGCCAGAAATTCAGCGTGAAGCAGGACAAGGAAGAAAACTAATGTAAAAAAAAAAGATGTATATAAACATTATGAAACTAGATGCTAAATTATTATAAGCTAGACAAATCATTTAAAAGTTTACGTTTTAAACTGTAAAGAGATACATTGAACAAATCTATATTAAGAAATTCTTTGTTGTATATGGTGGTGGAACGATGCACAAATGAGTTACGAGTATAGTTTTTATGTAGACAAGGAGGGAAAAATAGTGGAATTTTACGTGAGGGGCGTACTGGTAAACGTCTAGGTGTCAATAAGGAAATTTTACTTAGAAGTGTTGATGAGTCAATTAGATTATTAAGAATTTTATAGATATATACTAAGTCAAACATTTTACGCCTGTCTTTTAAAGAAAGCAACTTATGATGGTGTAAACAATCATTATATGAGTCGAAGTGTAACTGTTCACGATAATTTAAAGATTTCATAAACTTTTTCTGTAATCTTTCTATTCTATCTATGTGTACTTTATAATTAGGATTCCATACAACACAGCTAAAATCCAAAATTGAACGAACAAACGCAAAATATAAAATTTTTAATGTTATTGTATTACTAAATGGTTTACTCACTCGTAATATGAAACCTAATTTTTGAAATGCATTCTTCACTATATGGTCAATGTGCTTTCTAAATGATAATTCAGAATCCATAATGATACCCAGGTCTCTAATTTCTGTTACTCTCTTTAGTACATCATTGTTTAGTTTATATTCATAGTTGATTATGTTTCTTTTTCGAGTGTAGGTTATGATATAACACTTATTAGTATTAAGAAAAAGTTGGTTAGTAGAACAGTAGTGTTGTAACGCTAATAAATCCTCCTGTAATTTGATACAGTCATCCACTGACCTAATTATTTTATAAATTTTATTATCGTCGGCATACAAAAGGTGGTGGCTGTTATTAAGGGTTTGTCCTATATTATTTATATATAAGGAGAAGAGCAAGGGCCCAATATGGGAGCCTTGCGGGACTCCTGAAGGCACAGGAAGAAATTGCGAACAGTATCCCTTAATACAAACGGCTTGACTCCTATTACTGATGTAGGATTGAATCCACCGAAGTAGACAGCCGTGTATACCGGCTTCTTCGAGCTTTACAATTAGGAGTTTATGATTTAATTTGTCAAATGCCCGGGAGAAATCGGTATAGACGACATCCACCTGCACATTGTCATCCATAGCTTGAGCCAAGAAATCAGTAAAAGTTAGCATATTACTCTCGACACTACGATTTTTAAAAAACCATGCTGTTCTTGAGATATATAATTTCTAACTGAAAATGAGATATCACGAGTCACAAGCTTTTCAAGAATTTTGCCAAACACAGATAATTTCGAGATGGGTCTATATTCAGTAACTTGCTCTCTATTTTTATTTTTAGGAATTGGAGTAATCAAAGATTGCTTCCATTTATCTGGAAATATACCTGTATCAATCGATTTCCGAAATATAATAAACATTGGGGTTGCAAGTTCTTCAGCGCAATTAGAAATTATTACGGGGTGTATGTTGTCAGCCCCAGCTCCTTTATGTATATTTACTCTTTTAAATTCATTTACGATTGTTTCAAAATCAAACTTTATGTGATTGATGTCAACAGTTGTGTTAAGTGTATGTGTATTTTTTTGTGAATTAGATGAAAATGTTTTTTGTACGCTGTTTTCATCATTCGAAGAGACAAAAACGGACCCAAAACAATCGTTAAATGCATCACAAATTTTTTTACCATCAGATATGTACTCACCTTTATAAGTCATAATTTCAGGAATGTCGTTATGGTTTTTTTTAGATTTTACAAATGACCAAAAAGAGTTAGGATTTTTCCTAATATTATCCTCTGAAAACCGAATATACCTGTCATAACAAAATTTCTCTAATTTTTTGAAACGTTTTCTCAAAAGTGAATAAGTATGATAATCTTGTGAATTCCCATATTGTTTCCATTTTTTATGAATTTTTTCTTTTTCTTTAGCTAATTTTATTAAGGGGTGCGTATACCATGGTGGAAATTTATATTTGCTACTAATATTAGAAGTTGGTACATATTTGTCTAGAAGTTCGTAAAAAACACTGTAAAAATAATCAACCATGGAGTTGACATCAGACATAATGCTGAACTTACCTGCCCAGTCAATGGCTTTGAGTTCTGTTTTAATAGACTCGAAATCAGCTTTAAAAAAGAGCTTTTTCTTTACTTTCGCTTCCTTGAGTGAAGATGTAAAAGTTAAGTCAGTATTTAAAATAATTTCTAAGGATTTATGATTTGGATCTTCACTAACCAATGGTACATTACATGAGGTAACAGTACAAAATTCGCTACTAAAGACCAGGTCCAATAGCCTATTATTTATATTAAATTGATTATTATATTGAGAAAGCAAAGAAAAATTTAAAAAATCTTCAGTGATACATGCCAAAGTATTGTTGTTTGTATGAATGTCCATGCATTTATTCGACGCATTATATGACCAATCTGCGAAAGTTACATTAAAATCTCCAAGAACAAGAAAAACATCATCTGGGTGAGAGTTTATAAAATCTATGACCCTATCATAAAATGAGGTAAGCAAACACTCGTGATTCGGTCCGTGAGATATATACGTAGAAATAATATGCAAGCGGCGAGGTGCAGCGACAGCGGCGGCCGAAGGACGCGGAAGGTCAGCTGAGTGGGGCGCCGGGCCGAGCAGCACGGAGACCCACACCTCGTCTGCAGGCGGCGGCGCACGCATGTCCACACGGTGAATCGCGCGCAGCTGGCGTCGCACCGCTATCACAACACCCCCACCTCTGTCCATACTTGTAGCTACGGGGTCCCGGTCGCACCGGTACACTAGGTATCTATTATCAAAGTATTCGGAATCGAAAAAATTATCGTTAAACCAGCTTTCATTTATACAAATAATGTCATAGTTACCTGATAAAACATTTGGCAAAAATTCGTGTGACTTTGTACGTAACCCCCTCACGTTTTGATAGTAAATTGAAATATTATTGTTACCGAATTATGAAGCTAATCAAAGTTCCACCAACATAACTAAAATATATATAAAAGAAAATCAAAATATTACTTAAAAGAAACTTGCATATTTTCTTACTGTAAAAATAAAGTGAAAATGGAATGGCTAATAGCACAGACACATTCGACCGATACCGATAACAGTATAAACAACAGAGTCATTTGATTTTGGCGAGATCAGATTCACTCGACACCAGAATAGCATGCGAAGTGTCATTCTTACGCACAAAGATTTTACAATCGGCTAACCATATGTATTTGTAAGTTTTTTCCTTGGCAATCGCACGAACTTGCTTATATAATAATTTGTTCTGTGGTGTGAGATGATCACTGATAAAAATGGGACTCGCCGGGCCATCCAAACCGGCATCAACAGTGGTCAGCCCGCGTCGCGCTCGTACCGCCGCTAACATTTCCGTCTTGCGTTTTCGTTGGGTAAAACGGACGACAATATTTGGAGCGGGAGTAACATGACGCGGTGATTTTGACTCACTTGTTTGGGGATTATTAAAACGTCTCACTCGGTGGATGAAATCGATGTCTGTAGGTTCAACGGGGAAACCTATCTTAGACGTAATATTAGAAATGATGTTGTAAAGATTTTCACCCTTGATAAGAGGTATCCCGGTTATCTCCACATTGTTAACTCTTCCCTGTTGCTCCTTCAACCGCAGCTGTTCTGTGAGATCACTAACTTTCGACATGAGGCTATTGACATCACACGAAATATTCTCCATATTTTTATTTGTTTTGTCTTCTGAAGATCTCAACTCGGTGATCTCACTTTTTAGGGTCGACTGCTCCTCAATCACATTTTGCATCGCGATGTTTAACTCACTAATTTGTCCATTATATCTGCTTACATCATCACGTAATGAGTTTAAAGTGCTATTTATCTCTTCGGATTGACTAGCAAGAGATGCATTTATAGAAATGGTCATTTTCTTTTGAAAGTCCTGCATAATGTCCTGTATATTGCAGTGACAGTCCGGTGTTTTCCTTTTGTACCGATGGGCTTCATTCTTTGGTGAAGGCGTCTTGCGATTACTCATGATAAACAATTGCTATGATCACCACGAGTTAAAAACGAGGTAAAAATAATAGCGACGTCCACGCGCAACCGGTTCGCCATCCACCACGTAGCCGGCCCGAGTTCTGTTATTGCGCCTTAATCGCACTAATCCGAAGGTTCAAATTAGAATACACTACAATAAAATAGGTTATTTAACTGCGAAGCGACGAGATAAACGTCCTGCCATGAACGAACGCTCGAACGACTAACTATGATAATCGATTACCTCCAAATACAATTTTTCGTTTTCTATAGAAGAAAATAAATGTATGTTTCGAAAATTAAATAGAACTTACCAAATGAGTTAAGTTATTATCACTTACTTCAGATATGCCAACTAAGTTTACCTACTTGCCGGCCCATCTCCACTGACGCAGTTTTTCTAATTCAATGCAAGAAGTGAAGCGGAGAGGAGTTTAGCGGTGCATAATTTAACCAATCACAACGTATATCAGGATCGGATGCCTGACTGCTTGGCAGAACCGAATATGATGAGACAAATGTTTTTATACAAAACATCCAAGGTTAAGTCTAAGTGATATTTAGTAAATTGACTTGTTTTACTCACAAAGGTCAACAAACTGTTATTTTGAAGACAGTTGCAATCCTCCAAATGTTAGATTCAACTGCAGCTTGAAGTAATGTATAGAATTTATTCTAAAATAACGTACCTATAAGTACACGTTATTATTTGAAGATCTTGCTCCTGATTTATTTATTTTTTACTGTTTTATTCTCTTTTTGGCGTGTCTATTATATGTTTTGATTAAACAATTGGATTGGATTGAAAATTGCAAACAATTGGGTCTGCACTATACCTTCCTATTATTATTTGAAAATAACTCGATTAATTAAAACATAAAAATCTTTACAGCAACTTATATTTCGCTTAAATTTATATTATTTAGTCACGCATATTTGCAGACACTGCGATATTGGGATGATAAACCTGCAGTATCTAATGGATTAAGGACAATTTCACATGGCTATTTTAAGCCTGTCGAAGTAATGCTTTAACGTCAGCTGTTCAAATCAAAAAATGTTTTGCTCACGATTCTGTGAATTGGGAATATGTATAATTATATATACCTTGGTAGGTAAACACTATATGGTTACCTAGGTTTAATGAATTAAAATACATAGTTAATTATTGTAATTAAAACAAAGAAAAACAATGAATCTCATTGAATGAAATGGCAAGAGAAGACTAGTTGATTTATTTTTATATAAGAATAATAATAATAATAATGCTTCCTTCGTTTGGCTACACAGCCCACATTAGTTGCGTATTATATACTCTATTTATAGAAGAAAACGTGAAACTACATAAAAATAATACAAAATAATGGTAATTCTTTTGCGTTTCACCATAACCAACATTAGTGATTGATGCATTTACATCACATACCGTATAAACTGATGGAATCTGTTTAATTGCACTTTTGTTTTGCCAAATAAGACGACTCTTGAATCTTACTAAATTCTCCTTGTGATAAAACTAAAAATGTTAAACTTTGCATAACCTTCTCGTAGAGATCGATAACTCAAGCAAGTTGTTTTAAGAACGATGATTCTTATAGGAGAAAAATCATAAAGTAAAGTGGTTTTGTGTCTTTTACATAATTAATTTAATAAATTTATTTTAGCAGATATATAAGCAGGACTGTACTTTTAATATCTTATAATTAAACCTTTTTGTCTTCTTGAGCACTCATGGCTGTGTAAACTGAAAGATATTTTACAATATCAGTTACGTTGTATAAGATAAATTACAAAAATGGATATTATAAACCCAAATAAAAAGCAAGTTTTCGTTCAATTCATTCATATTTTATTTACTCGAGTAAATGTATAAAACGTAATAAGTCGATTCTTAAATTCAAAATCGGATGAAACTTATATATTATCAAAAATTAATTGATATATAAATTATATATCTTATATTATACATACACATCATCACGCCTGTACCTATAGGGTCAGGCGGAGAAACTTCGTATAGAAACCGATCTACGAATCCACGTTATAGCCATATCTAATTAAAACCCGCTAGCCGTGGGTTCATGATATACTTGTGATGTACGTGTATTTTTTGTTCATACTGTTGATATAAGTATATCATTAAAATCATGATAAACAGCTATATTAAAGAACTTTTGTATAATATTAATCGCAAAAATGTTTTGAATTGACTTGAATACATTCAAATGACAGAACCAAAAAATTAGAAATGAACCTACCGCTTTATTAATTAGGTAATTCCATGACTAAGGTCTTTGAGGTATCCTTAAAGTATTTCCTTTGTTTACATGTACTTACGTGTAAACATGACAACCTTAGTGTTATTTTTGTGGTCCTTTATAAAATAAAAAATAAAAACTTTTTCAAATTCTTGGTTCCAAAATTTTTACTCCAACATAGCGGTAGTCACTATGTTTTCTAAGAACTACTTATTTCATATATGAAATTCATATTATCTCATATCAATATCGTAATAAATAAAATATACTTTTACTTAAATGTAACGCTATGATCTGCTGCATAACTCAACAGCAGATTGTTTAAAAAAAATTAATTCGTTCTTGTCTCACCTTTGTAAGGAAATTAATTTAAAGATATCGGTTATTGACATTCATTAGACATTAATTCACTATCTAGGCAACTAGAATTTTTTGATAACCATTTCAAGTTACCATGTTTTAATCGTACGGCTGTTGTTGTTATATACTATTGACGCCTGTTCTCACAGGTGGTATTTTTCTAATAAAGAAATTAAAAAGGTAATACATTTTATCGTCAGTTTAAGTTAAAAGTCTGGTGTAACGTAGAGATTTACCTGCAAGTAGTTTTATCAATCGATGAACGAATTGATAAAATTTAGGTAAATCAGCAGCAAATTATTGCCTTGTCAATCGTCATGTCATTGATCACGTACGACAAGATTTTAAAACCTACAGGTTAGCGTCAATGTATTTTTACTTTGCTACCAGTATCTAATATACTAGCTCAATAACTACGTCAATGACATAAGATATCTTTGCTTTTTATATAAACAAAAAAAAATATATACTCAAAATATAATTCTGTTAAATACCTACGTATGTTATTAACAGAAGACTTTGTTATATTGAATTAAAATTCAAGGAAAAATTCTGAAAAATCTTTGCTATAAAATCTTTTATTTTATGACATAAATTAATCATGTATACATACATGGATTCATTTATTTAACTTGGGTACAAAATTTTCATCTCTAAACATCTACCTGTGTTTAAAATTATATCGAAGAATGAAACGTACGAAGTATAATTGATGATTAAACGAACTTACCTGAAGTGAAGTTCTATCACAATTATACGAGTACGTTTCATTCGAAGATATAATAAATTCCCTCCCTTCCCGGAACCCTTTGGAAAATTTTGTAGCTAGGTGCCCTAGGTATCTCTAAACAATGAGCGTTGATGACTAACAGTCTGGGTTATATCGGATGATAGGTCGTTTGTTTTCTAACTACCCCCTACATCCTATGAAAAGTGTGATCGTCCTATACAATAAGAGTACTACCTGTGTTTAAAATTATATCTTCGAATGAAACGTACTCGTATAATTGTGATAGAACTTCACTTCAGGTAAGTTCGTTTAATCATCAATTATAAGTATTATGGAGACTACTCGGATTTACTTTGCATGATAGTGGTTTCAAAATAGTCTCAATTTCTAATGAAAGGAACTGGATTAAGTGTGAGTATTTTTAAACAAATAAATAGTTGTGATTTGAAATATGTGTATGTAAATGTGTAATATTTTGTGATTAATTCAAACATAAAATGATAACATAATATTAATGTATTGTATTAATATATTTTTCTTCGTGATTTTGCTTTGCATAAGTGATAGTTTTGAAATTAAATATAAACTAAATACCAAATTATATATTATTATATTTTTTTAGTGGACAACACGTTGGGTGTAGCGACTTGCTGCAGGGTAGCCTTGCCGCAAAGTAGAAGACCGGCTATTATCTCTGAGCAGCAGCAACAATAATGTTGGAAGAATATGAAGGCGATGATTTTACCTACCAGGCGTTATGCTGATTTATTTGATGTTTCGATGCCTATCTACTGTTCGTCGTGCATATCAAGCTGGTGGCGTGCATAAAAAAACTGGATAATTTATTTCGCTTCCAGAAATAAATGTCATCCTTGGCCAGCGCGGTCTTCTAACCTCAACTCCATAGAAAATCTATGGGGTCTGATGGTGCATAGGAGATGAGCAAGGAAGAATTAGTTTCTCACTGTATGGATGTTTAGGACAGTTTTTTTGTGATTGAAATATGTGTAGAAAAGACAACAACGGCAACTTTACAAAATAGTGAGTTAATTATTTGTGTTTAAATTTAATCAGTGAGTTCATTCATTAAGTAGGTATATTCCAACTGTCCTCTTTCTATTGTATCAAATCTGGTTTTATTAAAGTATAAACATTATTTATTTTTATACTTATACTTGTTTTTGTATTTTGCATTACAAATACAAGGTTATGTTTCGTAATAGGAGATAAATTGTTAAATTGTTAGATGTTGAGGTTTAGTTTCAATCTTCTTTTCATGATGAAAACGAATACTTAAGCTATAACCTCAATATTTACTAACAAAAAGCGAAAGTATAATTTAGTAATAATATATAAAATAAATGAACAGATTCTTATAAGTAACTTACTACAGAATGCTTATTTTTAAGTTCTTATTTATTCTGTAATTAGCTATCTAATTAAGTGAGGAAGTGATTAAACATAAATTTTGAATTTGTTAGTGTAGTTTATAATAATAAATTTTACATAAGTATACTATATCTATTTACATGAATAAATAGTTGTCATGATTTTTGAGAATTTTTATTTCATAACAAATATATTAAAGCATATCAATTACATTATATAAAAATACTCTTGGCTTATGAATTGAGTTTAATATGAAAAATAAAATATCTGGATGTGACTCGAACTTTGATCTGTATCAACTGCAGTCCATCCGACTACCGATTAGACCAGCAGATGCATTAGCTTGTGACGAAATTATCAATTGGTTGCGTGTCACCACTATTGGTTTGCTTTATAATAAACTATAGGTAGTGTATTATTATTTCTGTGTCAGAATCCACTACTTAGTACCCCGTAAATTTGATAGATGGCAGCACGTAGGCAGTATGAGCACGAAGCACAAGCATGCAGCAGAGTTGTGTCTTGGTGTGGGTGGGTAATATGATAATTAGCTTAGTGTGAGTAGTGTTCTTATTGTAATTATACGTCCGTAATATGGACGTAACGCACACAATGAAGGACTGCGCGCCTGCAAGGTAATATGATATTTAAGGTATGACTCCACTTTTGACTCTTGACTGTACCTACGGCCCATTTGGGACGAAACGCAGAAAATCAAAATTAATCAAAATTTCATTCTGCAATTCGTCCCATTCTTTTTTTGTATGGAAATTTAAACCTTATCAACGCTTGGTACACCAAAAGCAAGGTTTAAAGGTTTAATTTAAGGTTAAATTTAAGGTTTAAATTTTGACTGTAGTCAGTGAGACAAGATTTAAGATAAATGTATATTTCGTTAGAATTGTTACATTTTGCTGTGGTTTTGTTCATAGCTAAATATAAAAACATTGATTGTGAAAAAAAAAAAAGGTTATTGCTGAATGTTTTATCAAGAAAACAGGTAATTGTTTCATTTAATAAGAAAACGCACAAGTTCAAGTGTTACCGAAATAAATACAATTGGTTGACATGTATGGCTTCCAGATAAGTAAACAATGGATGCGGTGGTCACTTTTGTAGAGGTATTATTTGTTCATTCTTTTGATGAAGTCCGTCCCTATAATAGAATGCAGATACCTAAATAATGAAACCTTAAAAACTAATATATCCATAAATCTTTTACAAATTGTTGATTATTTTTATCTTTTTTATTATAAATAACATCTTTTGTATTTATTACTGTTGATTTTTTAAATGTGATTAATAATTGTAAGATTGTAATAGAAACTCTTTAAAATTCCTTATTTTGTGACGAGTATAATACATCGTAAATAAGAAACTAAAACGGACAGTAAGGCCTAATGTCATATTTAGTTTACTAGTAAAAATACTTCTTGATTTTATGTTTTCTGTTTTTTTTTTAAGTCCTTTTCTCTATGTAACTATTCTATGATTATTACATTTCTTAATGAAAAATTCAATGTTTATTATTTCTACACTAACACTTTTTTTACTGATTGTACCATTTATAAACATGGGACGAATTGCAGAATGAAATTTTATATAATTTTGATTTTCTGCGTTTCGTCCCAAATGGGCCGTAGGTACATGGGACTCATTTAATGTGATCATGTCTAAAAGTTTCCTGAATTTAAAATTTTTATTGTTAACAGTTTACCAAATTCAATTATAAATATGATTAAAATTAGGATTGTGTTCAACTAGGTTGGTATCATAATTTAATTTATTTTAACGTATTTAATGTGTCGAATTCGGTGTATTTTTTTCGGGGTTTTATCCCTACCCTTTTTTTACAAGTCACTTTTCTACTTTATAAAATTAATAAAGTTAAACATAAACCGCTTGACACAGTTTCAACCATCTTGTGTAACCTGATGAATCTACAAAGTCTTACAAGTAATTCCCATTTTACAATGTTATGTGTAATATGACGTCATAAAGTTATCATATAGGCCTGAGAGAGCAAAGAGCTTTGCAGTTTTTAGAACTGAAGTGTCGTTAACCTAAACCTCAAGGTGTTTTTAGAGTGGGTATAAAATGGACAGTAAGTTTATTGACGTATATTTCTCTCTCTCTCTCAGCCGAAAGACGTCCACTGCTGGACAAAGGCCTCCCCCAAGGATTTCCACAACGACCGGTCCTGCGCTGCCCGCAAATTTATTTGACGTAAATTTATATAAGTATAAATATTCTACAATATTGCAAAATAAAATATAGAAAATATACTAGTTGTTGCGTATTCATGATATTTTGAGAGTAGGTCGAAATACCTAGTAAAAAAGGTAAAATTAAGAAGTAAAAGCAAAGGTATTAGTTACTCTACGTGACCAATCTTCGCATAAAATATACAAATGTAACTTTTACTTCACATTCAAAATTAAATATTTTAGGCAAAGGATAATGAAACATATTTAGAATTATCGAATAACACCGGCACTCATCCTACTATCCTACAATAAGTATTATAAATGAGAAAGTTTGGATATGTCAAATCTGTCAAATTTGATCTGTCACCACCGTGCGTTTTAAAAGACACCTCTTGCCACGTACGACCAAACTGTGGAATCAGGTTCCTGCGGCGCGCGGCGGTGTTCCCGAACCGATACGACATTGGAACCTTCAAAAAACGAGCCTACGTCTTTTTAAAAGGCCGGCAACACTCCTGCGATCCCCTGGTGTTGTGGTTGTCCATGGGCAGCGGTGATTACTTACCATCAGGTGACCCGCATGCTCCTTTGTCGCCCTATGTTTTAAAAAAAATGTGAGTTTGTGAGGATGTTTGTTACTACAATCACGCAAAATCTACTGGACGGATTTCGATGTAATTTAATATTTCGTTATTTTAATTAATCAGAAATTCCCACGGGAGCGAAGCTCCAGGGCACGGCTAGTTTGATATAAAAGAAACAACTAATCTCAATCATCCATCACAGATCGATAATAGGGTCTACTTCGGCATATATTTTTTAGGAAAAGTGACAAAAACTGGGTCGTCCTTCCGTCACTGTCCAAGTTTACTGTTTATCTTCGTAATAAGACCCGTGTGGAAGTCATAACACATATTGCCCATAATGCTGCAGAGAGAGTATAGTCCTGTACCAGCAATAAACTTTAAGTTGTTTCGTGACCTTTTTAGGTCAGTGCGTACATCTGTCTTTCTGGTGTTTTATGGTAAGGATAAGATATTTTGCGAGGCAATTTGAAAAAATTGAAGCAGACTATGAAGATACATTTGTTTTACTCACAAAAACAAGTGCAGAAGCCCAAATACCTGTAAATATATATAAATGATATAAATTCCAATAGAATTATGTACAAACATAATGCTATATTATGTTGAAGTGTACTTATATATTTATTAAATGTCTACTCTTCCCTTCGATCATCAGTACTAGATTAAAGGTCTCATACAAAATCAAAGCGAAAAACATTTCAACAGTCTAAGCAAAAAATATCGTAATGCAATGGACCGTACTGTCAGAAATAAGAATAGAATAACTTCTAAGTGTATGTTTCTAATTATTTTGATAAGTTTATTTACAAATAGTAGAACTGAGAATCAAACTATTATGTATCCTGAAGTTTATGTTATTCTTAGGAGTTTCACGTCCTAAGTAACCACTAAAGACAAATACACAAGATGAAATTATAACTTTACTCTCACTGTCGTCCTTTGTTCCGTGTTGGTGTGTTCGTAACAATCCGAGTTTGAACAAGCTTGACAACTCCAGTCGACTCGTCTGTTGTGTTGATGTTCCATTACTTATGAAGTTATAGGGAAAACTTCGAATTTAGGTCACACAATTCACCGAAAACTCCTTACAAAAGAACATCGGTTAACAAATATTTTAATTTGCCTGAATTAACACAGGAGGTTTTCGTTTTAAATCATATAATTCAATCTACAAAATACATATATATAATTCAATCTACAAAATACATAAGTCTACGGTTGGCTTGGCCAGTTAATAAAGTTTATAGCGATATTGCTAGAGCAAAAGAATTTATTATTAGATAATGTATCTATTGAATGAATGAATGATTTATCGACACACTTACATTTAACATTTAAAGATATAACAGTTGGCTCCACACTAGGCAACCTGCTTGTCCATGTGGTAGCCAAATACGATTTGACAAACGTAATTCAAAAGCCGACATTAGATTTAGTACATTCTTAATAAAACACTATACATCTCAATACATATTTATGCAAATTATTAATTTGGAAAAGAAGGAATAAACTTAATAATAAAAAAAAGACTAAAGAATAAATAGGAATTATAACTATTAATTTAATTCGAGAGATTCTCACCAGAAACTTACTTCAAAGTCTGTAACAACAACTCTGTCTGAAAATAGTCCCAGTTCATCAATAGTATTGATATAAACTTTTCAGAAATATTTTAATATTTTATGATAAAGATAAACCTCTTGTGCTTTTCAGACTTCAAGACTGAAATCATTGACTTAATACAATGAAACAACAAATTCTGTTAGTAGGTACTTAACTTACTTATCCAAAACAATATTTACCAAGCAAAATGCCTTAACAATAGGTGGTATTTTTACTTTCCCTCACGTTGCGCATTAATACTGACATTTACTAAGAGTACTAATTTATTGCGCAATCTTATTTCCTCATGGGATACGTATCCCAAAGTTGCTCTTATACGAATGTACCCTTTATAACAAAGTTTTCGTGTCCGCCCACGACTCCCAATTAGCTGTGGCTTCTCCGTGTTCCTTACCTTCCTCATCTAATTATTCGATATTAGTATTACAGAACTTCTGATTATGATATACATTATTCATGATATTGATACATTTATCGATAAATGTATTGAAAATGAAACTATCTAAGAAAAACTTGTATAAGTATACAATGTGTTAGTGAATTATTGAAAATAATACTATTTTTGGAACTCAAAAGGGGTGGAAAAGTATATTATAAATACACGGAAACATCACAACTATGTAAATGACAGAATAATGTTTTTATGCGTCAGATCTGCTTGTATTGTAAAAAGCTGTACAAATACTGTTTCGTGCGATTTTTGGCCCTTTATATTTTATCAAACATTTCATTGGAGTGAAGTGGTAATTTGAGAAAGTAAAATATAGTATTTGCGTAAGGATAGAGGATACTATCATAATATCCTCTATCCTATCAGGCAACTTAAAGCAAGCGACAATCACCAGGGCGCTAAGAGCTCTGAACGGGGTCGCAAGTAACATAGATCTGTTCAGCTGCACATTGAATGAATTCACAAAGGCAATGCTGTATGAATTATGTTATAATGTAGCAAATAGTGAATGCTAATTGTAATGAATTACCTACTCTATCGAATTGGATAAAACTGTAATGGTAGGGTAAGTGAATTAATAAATAAATATAATATAAAAACTCTGAAAGTGAGAATAATACATAACACTTGCGCTGATGTACTAGAGAGCTATGTCCGTCCTATGCTTGCTATGTAGCATGCTATCTGAATTACAATGATTAACTAAATCCAAGGGTACTGCTAAAATTGTTTTACTTAATTAATTCAAGCGAAGCGTGAAGTTCCATTAAGTGAACCTAAGTTCAGTCTTATGTAATTTCGCAACTCCTAATAAGGAAACTTGTTAAGTAAGTAGTATTTCAAGTTATGTTGCATTAACGTGAAATGAAGCGCACGTGTTGTATAGAAATTTACAGTTTGTAATACATGTGCCTAATATTTTAAAATCTTTTATCTACAAACTTTTTTTTATTTGCAACTAGCTTTTGCCCGCGGCTTCGCCCGCGTGAATTTCCCACGGGAACAGTGCTTTTTCCCGGGATAAAAAGTAGCCTATGTGCTATTCCAGGTCATTATCTACCTCTGTACCAAATTTCATCGAAATCCGTCCAGTAGATTTTGCGTGATTGAGTAACAAACATCCTCACAAACTCACAAATTCACAAACTCACAAATTCACAAACTCACAAACTCACATCCAAACTTTCGCATTTATAATATTAGTATGGATAAAGTAACTGAAGTTATGGTAAGCTTTTAGAAAATATCGCACGAAGATATACTTATTATTAAAGTTATTTTACTGAAAAGTGACTTATAATAAGTCTGATTCCGAAACTTCAACTAAAATTCAGCGCTTTTTTACACGACTTACCAAAAAGAATGTTATGTTTTTAACGCTAGGATTTACAAAAAAGAAACTAGAACATAACTTCGAATGGTGTTTATTATTTCTTTAATAGTCTTCGTTACTTATAATCTCTTGAGAGCATTAATGGAATCCAGCTCTGTGGTGGAACTAAAAATATATCGGACAAAAAAAACATGAAGAAAAATGAAGGTCTGTAAGTGAGTGTGGGCGAATAGACGCCATTATAAAGACGATAAAGGGAAAATAATTACATTGCAATTGTTTAGGTAGATACGGTATAAAACTATTTAGTTCTGAAGAATTAGAGGTAGAAACAAACTTTTACTTCATGTTCCAAAATAAGCATGACTGCTTAAATCCGATCACTAATTGATCCAGACCTATTATTTTGCGAATTTGGAAAGATTATATTTTATATTTTCGTAATGTTTTATAGGAGGACAAGAATAAGTATGTAAACAATTTTGATAACTTATACTAATACACTTCCTTTGTCTCAAACATGCTCGTTTGCCTACTATTCTTTATAAAAAAAATAAGTTATTCCAATCGGTCAAATAATAATTTTTGGCTTAAAAAATCACCGTTTACAAATGAGTATTTGTAAACGGTGATTTTTTAAGCCAAAAATTATTATTTGACTGATTGGAAAATTACATAGTTAATCGAGTGATTAACTATGTAATTTTCAGACGAATGATCTGTCAGAAACCAAGTTGTTATTAAAATGCAAAATGGAGATCCAGGTATAGGCAATCTCTGCTGGTGAGCGTAAATACTGGCCTCGGATATTAGCAATCCTATCTCAGTATAACTATTTCATGAAGCTGGTTAGTACCTGATTTTTATCAGCTCCCTTCATTATTTGGCAAAGGAAAAGTACCAGCCCTGTACAAAAGTAATAAAGGCTCTGACTTATATCGTGTCTATTTATACAAGGTCAACCTGATTCGACCCCTGAGTCAAATGTATTTCTTTGCAGCCGCTGAGAAACATCAAAGAATAAAACCCCAACCGAGTGAATTGTGATAACTTTTCACATGAAACTTTCCTCGAAAGATCTTTTCATAATCAAGATAGCTGAAAAGTCGTAGGAGGATAGTCGTCCGTACTTTTGTGAATATTGTTACTTAAAAACTTTAAATGGATTCTAAATGTATATCCCAAATTTTAGTATTGAACCTGAAATATACTGAGAATATTATTTAGATTTATTTTTGTTTAAAAATACATTTTTGAAAAGTATTTTCTAAAGACACTCGTTGTTTGTAGTGCCATATTATTTATTTTGCCCTGTCCAAATTGGTGCACTTTTAGAATATAATCTTTTCCGATATAGGTATACATATAATCTACTTGTACACTTCAATATCAGAATAATTGAAATTATTTAAACATTTTATTATTTAAAAAATGTAAAAGTATATACACTTACCCACCTCTCCACAAAATAGTCAAATAACAAAGAATGCTCCATAAAATTTGCAGAAAACGGTACGACGAGGATTATTCATACTGGTTTATTCAGCAAAGGTTTTGTTCTAACTTCACCTTATTGCCTCCTCACCTTCAGTATATAAACAGTTCTTAACAATACTTTAGCGACAGTCATTGACATCTCTCAGTTATGGAGATATATTGCCACTTCTCTTATAAAAGGATCCCTTGTTTAGGTTGTGCATAATAAAATGAACTTCAATTTGGTCGCGTATCCTCAAAATACACTTCAAGATAAGAGTTGTAACTCTTTTCAGAGAAAACCTACAACTTTTACTACTATTTCGCTCCTGACGATCTCCATTTAGCGGCCATTCGTCTGCAATTTCCCAAATCTTGTCAAGTAAAATACGTTACGCTTATCTTATTACCCTTTTGTTTGGTAGCGCTAAACGTTATCCTTTTTGTGTAATTCAAGTGTCGTCCCTTTACGAGTGATTGTTATCAGAAATAGCCCTTTAACCAACGTGTTTCCTTTTTGATTGTCACAATTGTGTACAAGATGGTTCTATTCTTGTCTTATATACTTTTTTTAACGTTTGTTTTTATTTGTAGTAATTTACTGAATACTCAAAAATCCAGCGTCTAGGTCACTAACAACCATAATGTTCTTTTAATACAAGGTTCTTTAAAGTTTATTCAATGTACACAAAGATCTCCGACATAAATATCAATTTACGTCCGAACTTTGAAACATTTTCCCCGAGGCCGAGAAAGTAGTATTGGTATCCAATAAATAAGTACTGATTTATGTTACGTCAATGCAAGTTATTGAAATTTTTATACCAAGAAATGTGACGTGACAACTTATTCGTGATTCAGAAGAAGTGACTTCACTTTTCTTCCGTCATACCCTCAAGAGTCGCCATTATTACAGTAGAAAGTTTCTTCGGCCAGCGAGGCCTTTTTTCGTATGTTACTTTCATATAATATTTCATACATCGCTAAATATCCGTTTAGCTATCAAATAATACCACGTTGTCGGTGTGAATAATAGGGATCTAAGCTAAAATTACAGCATTTTAGCATAAATAATTGATATAGCTTTGCTAGGTCTGTCTACCTACCTATGAAGTATTTGTTAAGTAAAAAAAACCACTTTGTTTGTTTATACTTTATTGTACTAAGGATATATAGCATAACATAAATAAAAACGTAAATATACAATGGCGGACTTATCCAATGAAGGGATCTCTTCCAGTCAACCAGCGATAGATTGAGAATACTTATATAATTACTCAGTAAAAGGGTAGAAGTAAGGGTAGAATTGTTGTTGGTTTATTATTTATTTAATTTTTTTTTTTTTTGCGAATACGAAAATGTAAACAAGACAATCAAACAAGAAGCCAAGAAATTTCGGTTTGCAAGAAAAATGTTTTTGCGAACATGTTGAGAAAACAAGATCCAGTAATGACGGTATCGGGTTTCGGCGAAATTAGATTGTCTACGTATGAATTTCCTTGCTTATTTGGTTATTTGCAAAATACGTTATATAGACATACGTTTATAGATTTTGTGTGAGATTGGAAATAAGTTTACTTGATTGGTAATATAGAAGCTGGGTCACATTGAGAATCACTGTATTCTAGATGAATAAGGAAAAAAAGAAAAAAGAGCAAGAATTTTTTTTCTGATGCCTAATGATTGAAAACTCAAAAAAAAACAAATCAAGTCGCGGAGATATCTCAGGACTGGCGCCTTTTTTATATACACTTCCTTTATTCTCAGGTTTACTACTCCATTTCTCTATCGCTTTAAACCTCTTGATTAGTTATCAATTAATCTAATTTACAAATTGATCATATCTATCAAAAGACTGCATGCGCTTTTGATTGCTAGTGCTCTTTCTATACTCAAAATATACGGTATTAGCTAGGTTTATATCAAAACCACACAACGGTACACGTAAAATATTTCAAGCTCAATAAGGTAATAAAGTCCAATGGAATGTATACTAGGTAAAATACCAAATTGATTTCACGTGTTAACACAGCAAAAAATATGCTGAAAATATTTTACGAGAATCAGTCCACTGGGAGTTAGGTCAGTCAGGTCATAGATTTTAGATACCTACTTAGATATATTTATCAACTTGGTCAGACCAATTAGCACTTGCTGTGGACATTTGAAACTTGGTATCTATCAACGCTATTTTGAATTGGGTTACAAACCCAATTCAAACCTTTTAAGGAGTAGATAATTGTATTTTTAACGTATACGAAGTAGAGCTACGCGTATAGAAATTCATTTATTTATACAGAACTAGCTTTCGCCCGCGGCTTCGCTCGCGTGAATTTCCCACGGGAACAGTGCTTTTTCCCGGGATGAAAGGTATGTCTTTGTTATGTCCTTCTCCATACTTCCAGCTATGTGTATGCGAAATTTCAGGAAGATTGGTTCAGTAGATAAAGCGTGAAGAGGTAACAAACAAATAAACCAACAAACAAACTCACTTTCGCATTTATAATACTAGTAGTTCGCCGCGAACTTAGACCTCGCGATTATTACTCGCGTTTTTATTGATATACTCTGATTTCGACTTTTCTAACATAATTCAGTTCCCTAAATAAAATCTAGATGGCGTTATCCAAAGTTAGAACACGCTATGGTTTCGTTTGCTACATAATCGCGGACATTTTTATTAATATTTCAAAAACTACTAAACCGATTTTAATGCCCAACGAACTTGAAAATTCTATTGATATTTCCTACATGCCTACCAAATTTCATCAAAATTGGACCATCGGTTCGGCAGTTATCGCGGTACAAACATACATACATACATACATACATACATACATACATACATACATACATACATACATACATACATACATACATACAAACAATGTGTTTCGCCCCCAACTCGATTTAGAGACCTTCGCTCGCTTCGCTCGCTCGGTCAATTAGTTAGGATATATGTCATAACAGAATATGTACCTATTTTTTGAACTAGGTAAACATTATTTTGTAACCAACCACGTTATTTATGAACAAATTGTTTATATTTCATATAGACTTTATCGAATAACAAATAAATTTAGCTGTTTCATAAAAACAGTTTGATTCTCAAATAAAATTAACAACGTTATTAGTACAAAACTAAGTAAATATAGATAGGTATTCACGTGTGTCGGAGGTCCCAGCTAAAAATGTACGTGAGTATCCGTTTTAAAATCGTAAACTAAGTAAATAATTTCTTAGGCACCTAGTTTCCTACCTTTAATTTAAGCTTATCAGAATGCAAAGCGTCTCATAGACTATGCTATTTCGAAGCTATTACCCTCAGTAGAGCTTAGTGCATCGAATATATTAACACTGTCTCGGCCAACTTAACCCTTTGATGTCACGCTTTGCTTGCATGTCACTACTGAAACTTGCATTATACTTCCCGATGCATTGCCTTTGTGAATTTATATTTTAACTTAGTATTTAATGACGATTTGTTTTGTTAATTCTAGGATAATTTTAATACAATTTCAGGATTATGCATATCAGGCCAGCTGCGTTTCGGGGCTACGTTTCCTATGGGAATTCCGAAATAAAATCAAAATCTACACGCACATTGGTTGACTGTACCCGTGTAAAAAATTGGTTAAATTCTGGTCAGTGGTTGAGTAAATATTTATTCATTCTAACTTTCGCATTTATAATATTAGTTCGTTTATAAGGGTTTCTAAAAATATAATTTAAGATGAAAACGGCATCGTATTTCATCCAGTAGTAGGTACTTTTAGATATTTATTTGCAAATTTAGCACGTAACTTGACTCAAAATTAGGTAAAACAAAACAGCCGTTTCGATTTATAACTGCATCTCACGCACATTTAACCAATCACTTAGCTCGGATTTCGAGCTTAATAGCCTTTTTAATTGTCTACAACTCGGTACATAGTCATTAAGCTGAGATACTTTGTGTGGGTGAGATAGGGCTATTAGCTTCTAGATAATTGAATACTACTAATTGTTAAAAGTAGGTATGTATGAGATAGTTTGGCTGTGAGTTTGTGAGTTGGTACATATGTTTTGTGTTATTAATACTGGCTAATTGCTTATATAGTTTATTAGGGGACCGGACCAAAGCTCTCATGCTCTCACATAATGTTTTCCTGATTTCCAATATATTTTTTTCTTGAAAACCATCACTTGAGCTAGCCTAAACCTTTTGGTTATTTGTCGCGGCTAATGTTCGTAAACTCCATTTATTCTTACCAGAGTCCTATCATGAAAACAATCTTACCATGTCTTTTTATGATTTTACAACAATATAAATTAAAATAGACTTTTTAGGAAATTACTTTCGTGGTTAATAAATGTTTTACTTTAGAATGTTTAGGTTTGAACTAATATTTGATTTATTTTCAACAAAATTAATTAAAAAGTACTGTGAAGATTTTTTTACATGATAGGACTGGTAAGAATAAATGGACTTTAGACAGAACTAGGCAAAATAAATAATATGTAGATACAGTCGGGCATATAAACCTATATATATAGGGAGACCTGAAATAATTCTTGGTCGGTCAGTTTTATCTGCCCCCGACTGTACCTTACAAGTTCAAAATAAAATTTATACATACAATATTTCGCTATTTCTATCCATCCATGTGTTCCATTCGTCTCCCCATAGGGGAAATGCGTGATAATATGTATATATGTAAATAGTATGAAAAAGGAAGAGAAAAATATTACGGAAGAATATTCCCAAATAATGTCATTTGGCAGCCCTATCTCTGTTTCCGTTACGTTGTTTCAAATAAACGTACGTCTGTAGCCATTAAAAGTTTATTATATGCTAAGCAATTTAGTGCTCTACGTGCGCCGTAAAAGAAAATAAAGGGAATTATTTGTTCCAAATCGGCTTTCTCATAACCTTTTATTAGATTTTCCAAGGCATTTTCCGCATCACTGGTATTGAATATATTGCTTACAGGATTTTTTCATCTTATTTCGAGAAAATTGATTAGAATTTTTACAAGAAGATGGATAATTTTAATATTACGCCGTAATATATTATTCGGGCTTGATATTTTTATATTAAAAAGCAGAGTAATAAAATAAATTATGAGTATAACAGGTTATCATAAACAAATATTGAATGAAAAACGATGTTCATAAGTGGTATTTATTATAGTAGGTCATTTAAATAATATGTAGGTAAATAACGTAAAATTTTAAATGTGAAATAAATTGTAATTATTGTGCCAATGGGTCAATCAATCAATTTATTTATAGAACATTCCTTGTCGATGGAGTATTTTCCATGTATGCCTCTCTTCTGCCGACCTTTTTGACCTCCCTATACGACACGACCTCTGCCTTTTGTTAAATTTCATCTATAAATTCTTGGATATCCATATTATCCATATCTTGGGTATCCATATTATCATTATCCATATGAAATAAATATGGTCCCGTTTTGTCCAATCGTGTAAAATACTTATAATTTAAACCAAAAATCATATTGACAACGAAATAAATGTATCGAAACCCCTTTTGCTAAGAAAGAACATATCTGAAACCACATGTTGCCTACTTTATTGTTCCTTTTCACACTACATTTGGTTGAGGAAGACGTATGAGGCAAACTTTTGATTTATACCATTTTCTTATAACATACGACTTCCCTTTTGGATATAAAACATCGAAAGTACCATGCTAAACGTAAAGCTATTTGAATTTATGGAAGCAAGTTGATTTTTGCACACTATGTTGATTTTTGACGACCTCCGTGGCCTAACGATCATCACGCCGGACTGCCACACCGGAGGTCCCGGGTTCGATCCCCGGTCGGGTCAAGATGGAAAATTATGTTTTTAGATTGACTTGGGTCTTGGATGTTTATCTATATATGTATTGTTATAAAATATAGTATCGTTGAGTTAGTATCCAATAACACAAGTCTCGACTTACTTTGGGGCTAACTCAATCTGTGTGATTTGTCCGTATATATTTATTCATTTATGTGATTAATACATGCATACTGAAACCCAAATTGCGACGAGAAAATCCAATAATTATATGACAAAAAAAGCACTATTTGTTTATCTACTACTTGTAAATTCCACCTTACTTGAAGTTACCAGTAAACTAATAAATTAGGCTGATCGATACATAAATTTCTAGCCTAGCCGTTTCTATTTATGTTGAAACTACAATCTCATTGTATTGTTCAAAATATTATTATCTACGTAGGTATCTATTTAGTAGGGTATATATACAATTCCAAGACCCCGAGACATAAAAACCACTGTCCATTTACGACTTTTCAAGCGGACTATATCTGTTCAGCTATATTAAAAAAAGAAATTTCCATTATTTTTCAAAATCGGGGCTTTATCCCTGTATTACTCTAGATCTTGTATGTGAATATGAAATTATGGAGATTTATTTTGTGCGTGAAACTGTGCTCACCGCTGCGACATTTTCATATGCAAAAATTCCGCTAAGGCGGCGTATTTTTCCAAAGGATGAAGCAAGTAACTGTATCAAAATTTCATCTAAGATAGAAAACTACATAATAAAATTAATTTTTAAGAACTTCATTCTTTTTTCGTAGATAATACTATAATCTCTTTAGTCGTATTTCCTCATGACTGAGGGTCGTGGTCATTATATGGAATGAAACACATACAACAACTCTCTTGGCAATTTTTAATGGAGTGGTTTGCCATTGCCTTCTCCATTTCACACACTAGCTGATAATCATCAACCAGAGTGCAGGTTTCCTCACGATGTTTTCCTTCACCGGAAGCAAGTGGTGGTCGATGAAAACTACCATGAGTCAGATTGGTATACAAACTCATGTAGCCCGGGCAGGATTTGAACCTGGGATTTTGCATCCACAGGCGGGCGCCCTACCACTCGGCCACCACCGCTTCACTACTCGGCCACCACCGCTACCATAATACTAAAACTAATTCACAACTTGTTTCAGATATTTGCGTCACAGGCGTTATAAAACAAAACGAAATATAAATCAATAAATAAAAAAAAATATCTTTCGGTTGAAATGTCTTAAAAATATAACCTGTAGGTACCTGAACCACACAGACTGACAAAAAAACTTCTCGCTTCGTTTATTATCTACATTTTACGAAACAGTGAAATTTTTACAGAGCTGTAGATACAAAAGAACAACATGAAATATGGAAAAGCAATTAGTATGAGAGCGTCAGAGATGAATAGGATCTCTAGAGCATTATGTTATTCTATTTGAGATTCGAGCCGAGTTTTCCCGCTTTGTTTTTAAGATAGGTAACAATGGTATATATATATACAAGGTGTAATGGAAAGGGTTACAAGTTTAAATTTATAAGATTGTTGATTTAAAAAAAAAAAAAAAAAGATTGTGAGACACTGGTGATTGACCTAAGCAAAGCTGTATCTCAGGTCAAATGTGATAAACAAGTAGATGCTTTTATGGTAAAATTCAATCTTAGGACCTTGCCAAGACGTTTCTAGGTTCCTTCAAAAGATCGACTCCATTCCTTTTACAACGTTATACGAGTATTTTTAAGGTCACAGTGTATGCAAAATTTTATCTCAACGAGGAAGTAGGTCAAATACTTGCAAGGATAAAACGAGAGACAGTAACGTAAAAGGTAAAATAAAAATAAGTTAATGTTACTGACATTTTAGTTCTTTTACCAAAAAAATTGAAACAGGCAATGGACAGATGGAAATAGAAAATCTAAACTGTGTAGTACTCGTACAGTCCTGCTAAATAATACTTCGCGAGAATTGCAAAGAAAAATAGATAGCTAATACAGGATTAGTAATTCAAGTTGGGGCGAAAACACATTGTTTGTATGTATGTATGTATGTATGTATGTATGTATGTATGTATGTATGTATGTATGTATGTATGTATGTTTGTTCCGCGATAACTCTCGAACCGTTGAATTAATTTCGATGATATTAAGAATACGTGTAGCAACTATCCATAGAATTTTTAAGTTCGTTGCGCAACAAAATCGGTTCAGCCGTTTTAGAGAAATACGCATTTTTATGAAAATAAATATTGCCTTATAACTTTTGAACCGTTATTCAGATTGGGATGAAACTTCACAAATCACGAGATATTATCACTATTTTTTTCATGTATATTGTATATCAAAATTGTTTCACCAGTTTTAGAGATATTGAGTTAAAACCTGAATCGTTCATTTTCGTATCAGCGACATCTAGTGACATTTTTGTACATGTATTTATGTTCCGTGATAATTATCAAAACGTTGAATTAATTTCGTTGATATTAGGAATGCGTGTAGAAATATTCCTAGAATTTTTAAGTTCTTTGCGCATCTTTTATTACAGATATATTGAGTTAAAACATGAATCGTTCATTTTCGTATCAGCGACATCTAGTGACATTGTTGTACATGTATTTATTTTCCACGATAACTTATCAAAACGTTAAATTAATTTCGTGGAATGCGTGTAGCAAGTATTTTGCCCGCGACTTCGCCCGCGTGAATTTCCCACGGGAACAGTGCTTTTTCCCGGGATGAAATGTACGGTGGGCCACATAGAAAACCTGAGACCGCTGCACCTGAAATACGATCCACTATAGAAGATTGGTTCAGTAGATAAAGCGTGAAGAGGTAACAAACAAACTCACTTTCGCATTTATAATATTCGTTAGTATTGGATTAGGATACAGTATCACGACATTTTCCCTTACGGGGTATTACTAACTATTACATAATTTTTTGAGATGAGTATTGCTATATTTCTCATTTATATTGAACTAGCTTTCGCCCGCGGCTTTGCCCGCGTAAATTTTCCACGGGAACCATGCCTTTTCCCGGGATGAAAGGTAAGCTATGTCCTTCTCCGTACTTATAACTATGTGTATGCGAAATTTCAGGAAGATTGGTTTAGTAGATAAAGCGTGAAGAGGTAACAAACAAACAAATAAACGAACAAACAAACAAACAAAAAAACAAACAAACTCACTTTCCCGTTAATTATATTAGTTAGTTAGTAGTTATTAGTAGACTAGCTGTTGCCCGCGGCTTCGCCTGCGTGAGTTTAGCTTAGATAAAAAAAAAATTGTGTTCCAAACTGTAGTTCAGCAGAAAATGCTCATCATGTTGAACGATTTTCACTAAGGCGCCATTTCCATATATCTTATAAAGTAGCTGAACTCTTGGAGTTCTTCATCAGATATTCCAGATCTTCAATTTTTATACGTCAGCAGAAAATGCTCATCAGGTTGAACGACTTTTGCTAAGGACCCATTTCCATGTATATTATAGTGTAGATGGTCTCTTGGAGTTCTTCATCAGATGTTCCTGATCTTCGATTTTTATCGTCAACAGAAAATGCTCGTCAGATTGATTAACTTTTGCTCAGGTACCATTTCCATATTTCTTATAGTTCAGCTGTTCTGTTATGGTTCTTCATCAGGTGTTCCAGTTTTCAAAATCAATTATAGCCTTTATGTTTCCCAGGCTTAATAGCTATACAACAAAAAAAGTTTCATTCAAATCTGTCCAGTAGTTTTTGCGTGAAACGCGTTTATACATACAGACTGATAGACAGACAAACAGACAAGAAATTCCAAAAAAATATTTTTGCTTTCTATTATTCTTTTTAAGTGTCCCTCTATCCATTTCAGTCAAAAATACTAAATGTACAGACAAAATATTTTTACTGTTTTATTATATGTATAGATTAGGATATCAAAATTTTTGAAACAGTTTCCGTGATATTCAGCTGAAACCTGAAACGTTTCGAAAAATTACGATGTTACGAACGACTCTTGGCTCCGTCTACCCCGTAAGGGATAAAGACGTGATTCTATGTATGTATGTATGTAGTTTAGTAACAATCCAAGTATCAAACGTAGCCTTCTTCCGAAATTAATTCCAAAATTATTTTATTAATAAGAAGAATTTGACGACCTCCGTGGCCCAACGGTCATCACGCCGGACTGCCACACTGGAGGTTCCGGGTTCGATCCCCGGTCGGGTCAAGATGGAAAATGATCTTTTTCAGATTGGCCTAGGTCTTGGATGTTTATCTATATATGTATTTGTTATAAAATATAGTATCGTTGAGTTAGCATCCCATACCACAAGTCTCGAACTTACTTTGGAGCTAACTCAATCTGTGTGATTTGTCCGTAAAAAATAAAAATAAATAAATAATAATAATAATAAACAAATCAGAGTTCGTTTAAGTAATGCTAATTTCAGTTTAAAAACAAAAGAGAGTAAAGTAATTTTCGTAGTATTAACACAGCTTCACCAAAGATAATTAAATTAGGATAATAAATGAATATTTAACTAACTCGTTATTGGATACTGTTTATACTTAATTCAAATATATTCTGAATGCTATGCTAATATAATTTGACTACCAAACCACATATAGCATGAAATTTAGGTACCTATGTGAGATTGCCATTAGAAATTCGGAGTTTCATATAATTTTGTTTATTTAAGTCGGCAAAAGAACGAAAACACGATAGACGTTAAGAAATTCTACTTACAGAAATACCGATTTTGCTTCAGGATTTGACCGAAATTAGTTTAGTTATGGAAACATGTTCCGATTCGCAAGCTCTAAAGGGATTTTATGATTCTGCGGAAGTTTTTTTTGCATTTTCTATTTTCGTCGCTTTTGGTTTTACAAATTAGAGATAAGTAGGCTGTTACCATTCAGCGAAGGAGTATAATTAACTGAACCTCAGATTAACAGAAAGTTAATTTCGCCTTTGGGTACTGTCTTAGATTGACAAAGTTATAATTGGGATTTTGGAGTTGATTCTTCTCATTTTGAATATAAATAGTTATAATAATCTATGAACAGTTCAAAGTTATTTTACGTGTTTTTATTTACTTACAAGATTACCGAAAGTTGCAACAGATTTGATTTTATAGAAACCAATTTATTAGAACTTAGCTTAAATTTTCCAAATTTTCACAAAAAATGAAAATTTGTATATTGAAAAAAAAAGGTAATTTTTTTTTATGTTAATTAATAATTTGGGCCTATAAAAATATTAAACGCTGTTTATATATGTAACAGTATAAAAAGAGAGATTCATGGAGAGTGCGAGTAGGCTTTTGCTAACTGTAAGGTATAGATATTATAGTAATCCTTGCCTGCATCTAAAAGTACGAAATAATAACTTCATAGAGACTGTCATCAAAATATTAATTAATTCAAGTCTTTGTGAACTTAATATTTTTTATTACACTAATAAAAATAAATACACAACAAACAATTTTACTAAAAGCACAATCTTGTTCATAGCGTCATAAAGAGTGGTTTTATGTAATTTAAATGGAAAGTTAATTTGACTTTACGACTTTATTCTTTTGTCCTTTACAAAATGTTATATACAGAATATTCTACTGGGGCTACCTAGACACTTAAGGGTCAACTGAGCCCAGAGACCAGATGAGCTGTCTCTCAAAGTAAATTTTTAAGAATTTATATTGGGAATATTTACGGCACATTGATTACAATATAATTTATTTAAACGATTACGTTTAAATATATTTTAGTGCAAACATTTACCTTACAACAACAAAAACAGTGCGACAAACTGCTCTGAAGCATGTTCTAAAAAAATATGAATTTACAAACGTGTATCTTTTATCTAAATATATTGTTGAATTTAAATGTCGAAATATATTAATTGAATTATTAATATTAATTACCTATCCACCTGTATCATTCACCGCCACGCTTTTTTCAGCTGCCATGCCCCAGCGCCACAACATTGAACATAACATTATAATTTTTACATTATATTTTTTACTGTAGGTACCTACCTAGTCAAAACAATCGTACACGTTCCGCCAAAAAAAAACATACGAAGATTTTTGTCGGAAATATAGGACTTTGGCGGTTAAAGGGTTAGGTAAATGGTAAATGTCTTGTCTCTGCCTATATAGATAAGTACGCAACTAAATAGCGACAGCAGGATTAGGTAGGTTGAAAGGTCGATTAATCAGTACACCTTGGATTTTTTAGTTTTTAGATTTTTAGTTTAGAAACTTGTTAAAGTTTAGAAACTTTAACAAGTTTCTAAACTAAAAATCTACCCGTCGATATTTCGGAGAACAAAATAACGTTTTCGTTTCTAGCTGATTGAAGCACAATGTTTATTGACGGTAAAAACCCAAAACGTTTAGGTTCTAAATTGTGTGTTTTTCTATGCAAAAAGAAAATATTCAATATGCTTTTCTTTTGCCTTTTGCTGTTTTCGTTACGTTCATAAAGCCTTTTTTATCCGAACAGAAAGTTTCGTTATTTCTGAATACTTTTTTATCAAAGCATGAAATATGTAAACGTGAAATATGTGTGTATGCCCTATTAATACCTAAGTTGTAGGTACTACACTTAATATTTAGGTAGGTATATCAAACTAATGACGTTTCACATATTATGATGATGATATTCCATATATCAAATTATTGTTTGCAGCCCAATGAATAGAGCTGCTATTTTGATTTGAATATAATAAACTGAGATTAAAGTATCAGTGCTGCGATCACATTGATATAGTCAGCGAATTTCTTTGACCAACTGCCCATTGGATAAAAGCTTTTGATAAAAAGAGATCGCAAGAGGTAGTGCGCCTATTGAAAATAATTGTTATAAAAATGTAGCCTGACGAAAAGGGGTGACCCACTTCACTCGTAGGAATATCTCTAGTAATACATAAGGGTTATTGTAGAGGGTATTACTAGAGTTAATTCGGTACCTAATTAATATTCCATACATTCAAAGTAAATTCGGTACTTCTATAAAAATTATTAAATTTTTGTGGTGCCACGCGTATTTTTTTTTGTAAAATGTACAGTTAGCAGTAAACTGATAACTCACAGTGTAGTATTAACTAGCTGTTTTTTATGTTAGATACTTATGTAAAACTAGCTGTTGCCTGCGGCTTCGTCCGCGTGACTTTGGCTTAGATGAAAAGTCTTTTTGTGTTCCAAACTGTTTCCTGTGTTCCAATCTTCGATTTTTATACGTCTACAGAAAATGCTCATCAGATTAACCAAGTTTTGCTAAGGCGCCATTTCCGTATATGTTATAGTGTAGCTCGTCTCTTGAAGTTATTCATCAGATGTTCCAGATCTTCAATTTTTATACGTCAGCAGAAAATGCTCATCAGGTCGAACGGTTTTTGATAAGGCGCCATTTCCATATATTTTATAGTGTAGCTGGTCTCTTGGAGCTTTTCATCAGATGTTCCAGATCTTCAATTTTTATACGTCAGCAGAAAATGCTCATCAGGTTGAACGACATTTGTTAAGGCACCATTTCCATATTTCTTATAGTTTAGCTGTTCTGTTATGGTTCTTCATCAGGTGTTCCAGTTTTCAAAATGAATTATAGCCTATATGTTGCCCAGGCTTAATAGCTATACAACAAAAAAAATTCATTCAAATCCGTCCAGTAGTTTTTGCGTGAAACGCGTACATACATACAGACAGACAGACAGACAAGATATTCCAAAAAAATTTTTTTGCTTTATATTGTTCTTTTTCAGTGTCCCTCTATCCATTTTAGTCAAAAATACTAAATGTACAGACAAAATATTTTTACTGTTTTATTATATGTATAGATTATGACTATTTTATACCGTGATCATCAAAACTAATGATGATTACTATCTTGATTGATTTACTTAATCGCAAGCAAATTGGCTGGCTGTGATAACATCAACGTTCGAAGGATTTTGTATATAAAAATAAATAAAATTGTGATACTTTTGATACATACCTATGCAATACAATTAATCCGACTAGTTTTTTATATAAATAACTAGACGTAATGGAAATTATGAAGCTAATGTTGTAAATTAATATTTTATACCTTAACCAAACAAAAAATACACTACCCTTTACTGATTTTATCATATTGGCTGCTTCTTTTTTGTTGTTGTCTGTACGAAAAACACCGAATTAACTCCAGGGAAGAATTTACTTACAATAACCCAAACATAATGCGAGGAATTTGATACTGGTTGTCTATGTAAAAAAAAACCGGCCAAGTGCGTGTCGGACCACGCATAAATTAGGGTTCCGTAGTCATTTTTGGCACCGCGCTGTTTTTCATTTCTTGCAAGAAAAAAGTATTTAGATTAGATTGATTTAGTATTTATTTTATTTGATTTATTTTTATTTTATTTACAATTTCAAAAGTATTCATCACAGGATACCCGAAATAATTTTAAATAAGAGTTTCCGCGCCTGTTTCTTTGCGTGAGTGATTTAAAGTTTATAGGTCCAAGACTTTAGAAAATACAGGGGGGGGGGAGACACCGTGTAAACGACTTTGGCGGGCTATATCTCGCAAATGGTAATGCTGATAAAAAAGTGTTGTATGGAAACCCTACCTTATTTTCATAGTCCTTTTCAACGATACCCCATACAAGGGGGTGCACTCAAAAAAATAATTCACCCCCCCCCCCTTTACATGTATGGGGAGGTAACCTTAAAAAGGGGTAATTTTATTTTTTTGTATTTTTTAAAATGAGATCTATATGTGAAGTATCCTCGAACCAAGTTATATGCAAATCAGTCCATAAACGTAGAAGATATTCTGCTGTGACAGACTAGGACGGACTGAACGATCTTATAAGGGTTCCTTGTCGGACTACGGAACCCTAAAAATATCCTGAGAAATATTTCTGAAGTACCCACTTACAGTACGGCATTAACAATCTTGTTACTAGTATACTTTGTAAGTGAATATCAAAATTTAATCAAACTATGAAAAGGGTTTCCTTTGAGTCTCTCATTAAATCATTACACAAGCAAGAAATAATAGTCTAGTAGTCTTTTGTTTTGCAAATAACCCTACCCTTGTTGTTACTGTAATAACATTCTTTTCCTAACAAGGCTTCGACAAAGTAAGAACTATGCCGACCCTAGAATTTGGAATAATTTAAGTCAAACTTTTTGACTTAAATTGAATTAAATTGCATAGATGCGAGACTTGACATAAGCCGTTTAGGATACTGGTACAAAATAATTAAATCACACTCTACTGACTGAAGCTCTTTACCTCACTCACACAATGTGACAATTCGTTTGAATTTATACCAAAAGAATTTTCGTTTAAATAATGTTTAATTACGTCGTACTTATTGCAGTAAACTTACTTGTATTAAGGGATTCCTAAGCGACTGATACATCTCATATAAAATGCATGACAGCAGACTTCTGTCTGACTTATGATTCAAAATTCAGTGATGCCGACCCAACAATTTAGTTTGCTCTCAGCCTTTACGATTGTTCATTATTCCACATCGATGAACTACAGAGTTAATACTTAACATCCTATGTTCCCAAAATAGTCGTACATTGCAAGAACAAAGTAGTATGCATGGTGTATTCTTACCGTCCACCACCATTTGTCCCTCACTAGGAGACATCGGAAAAAATGTTGCTATACCAGTCCCAACTTTTACTTGAAAAATAAATCTGAAAACTGTAAAATGTAGTTAACTAAGTTAAATACAGATTTAACTATGCCTTACGTTACGAACGGCAAGACAGGCAACCGATGTGATGGATTTTAGTACGGAAACCTCGGTGTGCGAGCCCAACTCGTACTTGGCTGGTTTTATTATTTATTGAATTTATGAATGAAGCTTCATTATTTATGATAATTAGCACAGCAACAAATAAAATGACTATAGTGTCTGTGCGAAATATTTTTGTCTCTTAATCTCTTGGTATTAATATCCCTTTATTTGGTTGAAGAGGATATATCCTACCCTATACAACAAAATGGAGGGATCCAGACCCTTGACATTCTTACGCCGCCGCCTGCCAACAAGGAACACTCTTCATGAAATGGGCTTTCAATGGCGATACAGGGAACCACTCACGTTCTGTTTGCACACGTCAACGACACCTATTTACCATTTACCAAGTAAAATTTTCTTATTCATCTCCAAATAATTATATGCTTACATGAAATCACAGATTTTCCTTAACCAGTTTGTTCGCTTCAGCACTTGTTTTGTTTTTATGGAATAGTAGTCAAATGACTATGCCGATTGCCTGATAGTAAGCAAACAACGAAGTCTATGGGCACCAGAAACCCAATAATGGTCACTGATGCGTTGCCGACTTAGCTGATGTCATATTGCCCAATGTACTACAACAACAGCTGGGCCAGCCACCAACGAGATAGGAAGACCGCGGATGCAATGGATGGTTAAATCAGATAATGTTCAGGAAAGACTGGTTGAAAGCTCTGGATTAGAGTGGATTTCAAAGTGATTGGGAAGAAGGGTTTGCCCTTCTTCCCTTTGTACAAGTTTTTTTATTAACCTTTGGGTTAAAAAAACTTGTATAAGACTTTTGAACCGCTTCCATTGGCATATTCCACTCATCTCATAGCTACCTATAAGTGCTACAGCATTTTGTGAAAAAGCTGTATCTAAGCAAATACAAATCTGTGGTTGAAATCCTCTCTGAAACAACCCTCGTCCGATACTAGCCCAACACAAAGCATTTCTCAAATGGCCGCCGGCCAGGTCTATTGACCAGAAAGGGATCGTCTGTTCGGAGCAAATTGATCTGAAAATAACTGGTTCGTAACATAATAATGTCTGTATTGAAACATGGTAATCACTCAGTCTTACCTACTTCATTCATTTATATTATATTAAATGAAATAATAATAAATAAATGTATACGTATGTTCATGTAATCATGAACCGTAAAACGTATTTTATAGACAGTCGTATAAAACATTATAGGTACTCCTTTTGTGAGAATTCGTGTAATAAGTCACAACACAACGCAACTTCACTTCACGTAGTATATTTTTTCATTGACTTTACTCCGATCATACGTTGCGACCATTTCGTAGCTGAATTCTAGTTTTTGTAAGCTACGAGCTACAATACTCTACGAATGATTTCGTAGACCTACAGCGCGCAGAGTGCAGCAAAATATTTTCTTGTGAAACTGTCTCTTTTGTAATTATTATCTTCTCGGCTACAATACATAGTCTCGGCCAGATAAAAATGTATGTTCCGAAACTGGCGCGATTTTGACGAGTCGAGAGTAATGCACTTCCGAGCTTGGCACTCGGGTGCAAAAGTCCATAGCTGGACAAGCTTATAATACCCACCTTCTTCATATTTTCTGTCTTGATCTGTTGGACGCTTCCATAAGTATTTAGGTAAACAATGATAACGAAATGCATAAAAAAGCTAGAGCCGTTTGTGCAATAGGAACCAAAACTCTATCTATTTATTTGAAATGAAAACAAAATAATCCCATATGGGTAAATAGCAAGCGGTACAGGAAAATACCGACTCCGAGCTTATACCTAAAAGTTCCTCACTTAAAACACAGATGGCAGTATTATGCACCTATTCTTCTATCAAGCATTATTTAATCTGTGGTATTATCTGGTTCTTTTTCAATGACCTCTTTCAATCACATGCGATTTTACATAAAATTGCTGCTAACTGATACCAAATCGAGAGTTTATATTCTCTTCAAAAGGCCTCCCCAAGGATTTCCACAACGACCGGTCCTGCGCTGCCCGCATCCATGCATCCTGAGTTTATAATTATATAGTATATGCTAATACCTCTACCTATCGTTGATACCATAGGTTGATACAGGTATACCTAGCAAGATCAAAGTCAATGATTGATTTAGAGAAGACATGACTTTACTAATTGGGAAAGTAGGTAGGCATTTGTAATCAGATATCAATAGCAATAAAACAACACTATTTAGTATTAACTATTTATATATTTCAATAGGATCTCTTATAATTTTAAACTATTTCCTCTAACGCTCCGCGCTCGCAATATTTGGTTTAGGTCTAGTGAAGACGAATCAACAGTTAGTACAATCAACTTATCATATCAACAGTCGAACAAAATCCAAATTATTACATTTAATGTAAGAACTAAATGTAAACTTAGATAAGGTGTTAGGGTGCTCCATCTACCTCCACTCCATCTTGGCCAGAATTGCATGATTTTTTAAGATAATTATTATTAAAGTCCCTTTAATTACACTGTACTTGAGTATGAGTAGGTATAGTATTGTAAAGTCAACAATACGCAGTTATATGTTCAAATTAGGTACCTTTACCTTCTAAACACTTGTGAAATTAATATTTTATAACCTCTTTGTGTCATCTGTCATCATATTTTCATTTTTCAAATCATTAAATTCTGGCCAGTAACCTTAATTTGACATCATAGTTGAACTTTGCAGTTAAACTAATCTGTAAATTAACATTTCCACCTGAACAGCTTCGAAAATACTGGTTCATCTTTATTGAAATAATAATAAACTATATCTACTATTTAGTGGGGAATGTTAACTTTGGTATAAAATATTAATTATAAACAACAAAACATTAAAACTCAAAGATACTCGAAACGAGACTTAATCAAGCATAAATTAAGAAAAATACTGTTTAATTAATACCCTAAGACCAGTAATATTATATTTACAGTAACTGGCAAACTTATCTTAATAAGACTGTTATGAAACCTGTAAGTTTGTTTACGACAATTATGGGAACTTTAGGTGTAACTATGTAAGTTACCACGTGATGAAAATGTTATCAAGTTCAGACAAAGTATTTAGATATGACTTCAGAATTTGTTAATGTTAACTTTCTGCTAGCTTTATAAATTTTCTTTAACAAAATGAATTTATATTAAAAATCGTAAACAAATCTTACAAATGTAATTCCAGCCAACTAAAAGGAAAACAACATCAGTTATTGGTCATTGACTTGAAAAAATAATTGCACTGTGCAAAAACTATACTACTAAATTAAAACGTAGAATGTACTGGGTGATTTTTTCATACAAATTCAACTATGTAACATAGTATAAGGATATATAAGAATCTTCTAATGCACCACATAAGTATAGGCTTTCTAAATAATCAAGGCTTATTTAATAGGTACCGTTTCCTACTAAATCCTTTTTTTTTCACGTCTCGAATTTCAAATACCATTTGTGAATACAATATTTTTCATTTCTTGTTACACATAGAGAACATTTTCGTTCATTTCTAAAGTATAACAAACATTTATAATTAACGTCAAACTATAACATAATTTTAGATAATTTTCTATACTTACTATCAATTTGAAAGCAAATATCCATAGTTTTTGATAAAATCACTAAATTAAAGAAAAACTGTACATAAGTCGAGTTGTTTGTCATTCAAGTACTCTTGAAACTTCGTTGATTTGTTTATTATCAAATTGAGATTTTACGATTTATTTTTATGTGAATCAATACAAAATTGCGTGCTGACAGTTCAAAAATACACACATAAAAGAACAGAATATTTTTCTCAATCATCTATTACGTAAATAATTACTTTGCGCGTACAGAATTTTACTAATATATCCATTTTTCGGTATAATAAAACTTCCAAAAGAGACGGCAACACTTATTAACACTTTATTCCTGTCACTTCGACTATCTGAACCAGAGCAAAAGGTATAAATATGTTGTTCAACATTGTCACCTTACTTGTAAGTTACCAGATAAATATGTATAAGTATTGTATACATATATAAAGTTAGCAATAAATACGTATTTACTGCATTATAAAGGTTTACGAAGTGTTATGTCTACAATATCACAACATCTACGAAGCATTCAGCTCATAGTAGACATATACAAATCAGTTTTGGTATAACGACATATAAAAAGATTCGAATTATATTCTCTCTAATTAGCTATAGAAATTCGTTATCTATACTATATAGTGTTACAAAAAGTCAGTCAAGCTTTGACTTACGAAGTATGAACTGGGACAGTATACGAGGAGGTATTGTAAATAAAAATATAGGCGTATATAAATAGTCTTATTAGTTACTCTTCAACTAGATACAGATATTTGCAACAATATTATTTGCAACATGAAAGTAAAAAACAACAAAAGGTAAAAATGAATGAATATTTCAATGAGTTTTCAGCATATTTCTAAACAGTTATGAATCTGATATTTTTGAAATGTGTAAATGTGAACTAAATAAAAACAAAAAATTGTGTATCTATTTGAAGTGTAACCGACTAATTCTATATACATAAGTAAATAATTACGTAGACAATGTTAAATCGTAAAGCGGAGAAAATATTGCACAAGCATTTGCACATGAAACTACTTTGAACTAATCATAGAAAGTTCATTCTAAAGTACCAATGAGAAACATTTTTTTTTATCCTAATTCAGCCAATGTCCAATGAACTCATTATTATAGTTCAACAGAAAGTAACTACACTAAAGAACATTGATCTCAACTCAAGTCAAACGATCTATATTTAGGTAGACCGAAATCAAAATAAATCCCAGCACATCTTATCCTTTACTTCAGTCACACTATCTGTATCATCATTTAAAAAAAATCTGCTATCAGATTTTCTCAGATCTTGCTCCGCCAAATAAAAATGGAAATGGTGATGATTATTTTTGATGGCTATGCTTTATTGAAATGCAATAAAGGGTATAGTTGAATACCGCGGGTATTTGTGTGGTCTAAGCGGTGGAGTCGTGCGTGGAGGGGTTGGGGATGACGGTCCCGGCGGCGTGTTGCTCGCGCAACCTCCTGACCTCCCGCGCTGTGGCGGCGAGCTCGGCCTGTAGTGTCATCTCTCTCTCACGCAGGCATTTTATCTCGTTTTGCCATGTCTGAAAGGAGAAACAGTTTAATTAGTATCGAACACTTTAAACCACGTTTTTTTTACAATTTGGTTTAATTTTGGATTTATTGTTGTACTAGCTTTCGCCCGCGTGAATTTCCCACGGGAGCCGTGCCTTTTTCCGGGATGAAAGGTACCTACCCTATGTCCTTCTCCGTACTTCTAACTATGTGTATGCGAAATTTCAGGAAGATTGGGTCAGTAGATAAAGCGTGAAGAGGTAACAAACAAACAAACAAACTCACTTTCACATTTATAGTTAGTTATAGTATTTCTAGTTAGGATCTGTGTATGCAATTAGGTGCCCGAAGTGAATTTCCTTTGTCCTTTATCAAATAAGGATTCATTTGATAACGTTCCTATCAAGTTCTTTGTACCTACCTTAGTTAAGAGTCAAATTTATATTGCAATCTTTCAGCTTTTCTTAGTACCTATGAGTTAAGTAATCAATTTCAACTCAAACATCAAACTTCTTAGAGATGTTCACTTCATAAGAATTAAACAATGAACTGAGATCATCAGTGCTTAATGTAGCGTACAGAGAAGTAAAATACCAATAAACGTACAATATTCTGTTTAAGCAGGTCCAGTTTATCGTTCTTGAGCCGGCAGACCTCCTGTCGCAGCAGCTCGGCGTCGGCGCGCGGCGCGGCGAGCTGCTCGCCGCGCGCCGCCGCGCCCGCCTCCGCCGATGACATAGACTCCAGGCCCGGTGTCGCTGTCTACGTACACTGCGCCTGAAATATCATAACACAAAATCAGAACTAGTTTATGACATAACCTTCCATTTGCACGCCTCAACGCGTTTGAGTTTTTATTTAATTCATGGCAACAAACAGTCATATACAGATATCTCTCGTTCTCTGTCTGCGTACAACTAGAAGACATAACTTCCTTCCTTTAGCACACTTCGCCTTGAGGTTTTTTTTAATTCCTGGCCATAAACTGTCAAATACAGATATCTCTCTTTTTCTAGATCGTGATTCTTGCACATCTCGTTCAAAATTCAGGCTATTTATATCTATCGGTCGAACGCCTGATGGATTGCCTCAGTGACTTTCATGTTCTTTCCGCTCATTGACTGGGACTACAGCGTCGAGGTCCTTTTGCTCTCTATCTTTCTTGTCACCATCAGACTCTCAAGATTATCAACACCTCACTTCTGCGTGCGATGTGGCAGAAGTATCGCACAATACGTTATAAACAAATAGAAGACAGACGCTTCATGTTTTACAATTTGAGCTTTTTTAGTAAGAGCCGTCCGCGGTATTCTTAGCAGACGATGCCGACTTCGTCCGTGCGTAATCAAAAATATCACAGGTTTGAAGCGGCTTATCAAGATGACAACAATAGAACTGTGAAAACCGCATCAAATTTTGTCCAGTAGTTATTGTGTGATTCGCGTACAAACGACAGACATAAATTAAAAAACTTTGTTTTCATCTTCTATATCCCGCTACCCATTACCACCCTCATTACCCATCATATTTTTTTTCTTAAATACTCGTATCACTTATGTACAGACACATACAGACAAGTTACACAGGTATAGATTTTTTTTTTAATAAATAGACTAACACTAGAGATTTCATGCGTTTGTTAAACTACAAAAAAAATAAATCCATGCTTAACATAAAATTATATTACGATTGGTCTACAACGGTCTAATGTACTACAGTATAGGCACATAGGTAACTACAGGACTAACCTGTTGCACTTTTGCCACAACTCAGCCAGTCCTTGTCGTCTAATTGAAAAGAAAAGTTCAATTGAAATTCTCAAACGATTTGTGGTTTCTAGGTTGAATTTATACTATACACTGAATTATAAACCAGGGTTTGTTACCGGTTGGTAACTATACCAAATTTTCATATAAAGTACCGGAAAGTTACGGGTTTTTCCGGGATATGTGGAAAATTTGGTACTGGTAATAAGCCCAATTAGGTACACAATTTGATTTCTACGTAAACACCATGAGTAAATATCGAACAACTGTGACGTGGTCTACTAGTTCGAATGCATTTGACTATTCATTAATTTTACTTTCGCTAAGATAAAAAGGGGCCAATGTGTTAGTACTATTGCTATTTGTGCTATCATTAGAGATTTTAAGTTTTATAATCCTGGTTTAGTCAGACAGATTAGTTTAATTTCCTCTTCAAAATTGTAGTGTTATCTAGCGGCGTGGCTATACTCTCTGTACCAAATCCATCGGCTCTGTCTCCCTGTGCCTCACAATTAAGAAAAATAAATCATCCTCCCAGTGCCTAATGACCAATGTCGAGGTGCCGTTTTATTGGGGTCATACACTGTCATATTTTACAGCTTTGATAAATGACGTAAATGCCGCCCCAACAGGCGGCGTAAAGCGTTGTACTAGATCCTGAGTTGTCATACAAATATTGCATTTTGAAATTATATATAAGGACTATGGAGCTTGCCGCCCTTTACCTCTCACACCACTCACGATTGCCCCGCGTAGAGGTGTTCGATGAACAACTCTATGAACTAGTGTCCGACCGAAACAGGATTTATGGCCGAAACCGAAACTCAAATAAAAAATATATAATGAAAAAGCAATTAAGTTTTAATGAAAATAGCGACTTTTTTTGCTATAAACTTTAAAATCAAAAGTTATTTATGAAATACATAAGCTTTTTTGTTGTTTGAAGGCCAAAACTGGCCGATTATTCGGTCGGACTCTCGTATGAACCATGTAGTCTGTGATATACTGACCAAGCGGGTCCAAGTCAACAGAGTTGAGGCTGGAGTCATCGCTGTGGTCGAGCGGGGGGCGGGGCGGCGCGGCGCGGGAGGTGACATCGGGCGACGACTCGCCCGAGCCGCCCGCCGATCGCACCGACACCGCGCTCGCTGACGACGACGCTATCGACGACTTGGAGCGCCCGCTCTGGAATCATCAATGAAAATTCATCATCATAATCATCATCATGTCCTCCTTACGTGTCCGTCAACGGCGAATCTTGTTATCTCCGTTACGGAGATATCCATTCCCATCTACGGTAGATGGGAATGGATAATACCATATGGCTAGCAAACTTGGTTTTGAAGATCCGGTTGCATGGCACACTGTGCAACTGACCTGTGTATGTTATGAATTTGCAAGTTTGAGGAATGGCTAAATGGGTAAATAGATATTTATTCATGAACGAAGAACTATGATTTTTATAACTTAACATTTTGTTAACTTTGATAAAACGCTAGACAACACGCGCTGTTATCGTAAGAGCAATTTGTCAAATGGTATCAAATACTTACATTAGGAGTATGTGTTTCGTGAGGCGGCATTTTGTTCTTGTTAAACGATATCTTGTTGCTGTCGCCCGAGAGATTCGTGTCCACGCTCGGAGATCTAGAACTAATAAAATAAACTTATGTTACAACTAGCTTTTTGCCCGCGGCTTCGCCCGCGTGAATTTCCCATGGGAACAGTGCTATTTCCCGGGATAAAAAGTAGCCTATGTGCTATTCCAGGTCATTATCTACCTCTGTACCAAATTTCATCGAAATCCGTCCAGTAGATTTTGCGTGATTGAGTAACAAACATCCTCACAAACTCACAAACTCACAGACTCACAAACTCACAAACTCACATCCAAACTTTCGCATTTATAATATTAGTATGGATTATATAATAAAGCTAATCTAATGAAACCTAATAAAACATAGCTCCACATGTTAATTTTTTAAGCCCATTGTCAATTTTTTTAATAGAATAAAGTAACACTTTTTTGACGACCTCCGTGGCCTAACGGTTATCACGCCAGGCTGCCACACCGGAGGTCCCGGGTTCGATCCCCGGTCAGGTCAAGATGGAAAATGATCTTTTTCGGATTGGCCTGGGTCTTGGATGTTTATCTATATATGTATTTGTCATAAAATATAGTATCGTTGAGTTAGTATCCCATAACACAAGTCTCGAACTTACTTTGGGGCTAACTCAATCTGTGTGATTTGTCCGTATATATATATATATATATTTATTTATTTATTTATTTATTAAAATTTAATCATCTACGATCTCCATGGTATAGCGGTTACCACACCTGTCCGCCATCTGATGTGAAGGTCGTGGGTTCAATCCCAGCGCAGATAAATATTTGTAATGTTTTCACAGATATGGGTTGCGGTTCATGGGATCCAGGACACAAGCTTAGGGCTTATTTTAGGACGTTGAGTGTTGTCCATTTATTTATGTTTTTAATTTTTTTATTATCAAATACTAACCTGACTTTAGATATGAGCGCCTTCTTGACTGTATCAATGAACCTCGCGCCAGGCCCGTCTTGCTTCGGCGTCAGCTCAGGCTGGGGGGACACTGCGCCCGTCTCTATCCTCAACCCGGTACCAAGGAATTCACTCGTCTTATTCTTCAAATCCTCAGCCAAGTTCTGCAGTAACGATGCCCGTGTTCGAAGCTCCAGTTGAGCAAACTTCTCGGCTTTGTAACAAGCGTTTTCCGCGTTGATCAACTTGGTAAGGAGGAATTCTTTCAATTCTCGGCCTTTTCGGAAAATCGGCGGTTGGGGGAGAGTCGGCCCGAAGAATGGTACGTCTACTCGTGCGGTGACGGCCACTTTGTACCTGAAATTTGTTGGATAAATTTTAGTTGTTGATGCAGTGAAATTAATAATCTTAACTTTATGCTATTTCGGAAAAAGTCTATGTTATTCGATAGGTATATGGGAAGTATAAACATGGAATATGATGCTAAAATTCCTATTAGAGAAAATCTACAAAATGTTGATCATTGGCTAACTTTTGATACTTACGAAAATCTTTGTATTCTTTCTAAAACAAAATGACGACAAGAACCTTATAATTGCGCCATTTCGTTTACATATAAATGACTAAGAAAACTCCATTCTAGTCCCTAGACATTTTCTTCATGCAAATCGAGTCGCGAAGTACCTAACATAAACTTTATGTGAAACAAGTCACTCGCTAACTATGGACAAAGAAACTAAGGAATTAAAATAGTTTTACTAATTTTAAGTGGGAAACTACACAATGAATAGAAATAATCTGTGAATAGAATGTGTCCCTGAAATTCAGCATTTCAATCGCAATTAAAATGAAAACCATTCACTAACACATTCAGTGTATGAAATGTATAGGTATCAAATCCTTAGAGTTTAAGATAGTGGTCTTTTGGTATTTCTCTACAACTGAAAAAGCTTAAAATATAAACAAAAACACACATCAACAACAGTGTCCTCAACGTTGGTGGAAAGGCAACTCTCCAATGATGAGGCACTGAATTTGCTAGCATACAACGCAAGCGGGTCTCGGCGTTTTGGGTAGATTTATAAAAAAACATATGTCCAACTTAATAGTCATAATGATGTTAATTGTCATATAAAGCAGTCTTATTTACCTGGTCTCCCCGCCGGCCGCCTCGACAGGCGTGACGACGATGAAAGCGTGGAGGAAGTGGGAAGCTATCATGTCCGGGGTGAAGGGAGTCGGCTTTTCCTGAAGATAACGATTAATAAATGAATATACGATGCAATATATATTTAATGTCAGATGCACGCAATATTAACTAGATACTGGAATAAATTAATTTACATAACATATTAGCCGTCAAAACAATAATGGCGCGCCTTGGCAATTAAATTGACTCGAATACAGTGACGGCAAATGGCATGACGCTGTCGTGCCACGATGCTCAGATGTTTAACAAGGGAACAACTCTGTCAGCAATAGCTCTAAAAATGACATACTTGGAAAACTATAGCAACGATATCGTTCCCAACGTGTCGTTTCCTCTGCAGCTGCTGGGCGTCGCCAGCGGTGTGGGGGAGCAGGGGGGCGACGTGGAACATGATCTCTCGGTTATAGTGCTGCTTGAACACAGCCTCCGAGGTTGTGTGACAAACAGAACAACTCTACAAAGTGAATGTCAGTAATAGCTCAAAAAAATTACTTACTTGGAAAACAATAACAACGATATCGTTCCCAACGTGTCGTTTCCTCTGCAGCTGCTGGGCGTCGCCAGCGGTGTGGGGGAGCAGGGGGCGACGTGGAACATGATCTCTCGGTTATAGTACTGCTCGAACACAGCCTCCGAGGTTGTGTGACAAACAGAACAACTCTACAAAGTGAATGTCAGTAATAGCTCAAAAAAAATACTTACTTGGAAAACAATAACAACGATATCGTTCCCAACGTGTCGTTTCCTCTGCAGCTGCTGGGCGTCGCCAGCGGTGTGGGGGAGCAGGGGGCGACGTGGAACATGATCTCTCGGTTATAGTACTGCTCGAACACAGCCTCCGAGGTTGTGTGACAAACAGAACAACTCTACAAAGTGAATGTCAGTAATAGCTCAAAAAAATTACTTACTTGGAAAACAATAGCAACGATATCGTTCCCAACGTGTCGTTTCCTCTGCAACTGCTGGGCGTCCCCAGCGGTGTGGGGAAGCAGGGGGGCGACGTGGAACATGATCTCTCGGTTGTAGTGCTGCATACACAGCATCCAAGGTCGTGTGACAAAGAGAACAACTCTACAACGTGAATGTCAGTAATAGCTCTAAAAATGACTTACTTGGAAAACAATAGCAACGATATCGTTCCCAACGTGTCGTTTCCTCTGCAACTGCTGGGCGTCCCCAGCGGTGTGGGGAAGCAGGGGGGCGACGTGGAACATGATCTCTCGGTTGTAGTGCTGCTCGTACACAGCCTCCGAGCCCGTGTGACCGTTCATTATGTCCAGGCCTCCTCGGTAGCCTGGAATACGTACATGTTTGCTATTTATTGCACCCATAATACGCCACGATACAAAACGTTTCAAAAATTCCAATTTGTTGATCTCCAAACAAAAATGAAATGAATTTGGCAAACTTTAGTACTTAATTTTAAAAATACTCAATACCAATTCAAAGTTAGAGACTTCTTTTCTATTTTCTCCGTGCCGCCTCTGAGATTGATACGCGTTATCTATTATAGTTCTCACCTTTATGATCTTTTAACTTGATCCTCTGTCCGAGCATCTCTAAGAACTCGTCAAATGCGGGTGAGGTCTCGTTATTCCCGAATAATTCTTCCTCCGTGGTCTGTCCGTACTTCTGGTACAGCACTCCGAACTTGAAGCTGTTCACGAGCACATGTTCATCGTACGCCGCGATCTGCTGCGACGCGTTCAGACTCATTACTGCTGCGAAGTTGTCGACGTTCACTTGGTCGTTCAGCATCTTCGCCATCTTTGATGGAATCATGCTTGCCCCTGGAATGCAGAGGAGGTTCATGAAGGTATCTGCAGAAAATACAATTTTATAGTTTGAAATGTATGCAGTTTTTCGTCAAGGATATATCCTAACATAATAAATAGTTGTGGTCTGGCCATAGATTATTCATAGCGCGCGTAGACCATATAAATCTTCTCCTGCACGTTTATTTACAAATTTGATACAAATCAATTTTGATCAAAAATTATTGTTACTTCATGAAAACAGAAACTTACTTGTGGTGGGTATAAGTCCATGCATGGTCTCCGTTTTAAGCCGCAGCAGTATTCTGGTGTGGTCCTGGCCTGCCACGTGCTCATTCTTCAGCGACATGACCACATGCCCCAGGGTCTCGTCTGTGCCGACCAGATTAATGTGCTCCTGGAGGCAAAATAGGATAAATTTAGTAGGTAATGCAATAAAAATATTACGTATCTTATCAAGTAGACATCGAAGCCGCGAATATCATAGACTATTTTCAATTGCATATTCGTAATTATTCCATGTTATGATCATATGATGAACCACTTATAAAGCAAAGAAAGCCACTCTATCAACTTAAAAAAACCCGAGTATGTCTACTTCGTAATCACCAATATGCTCAGACACGAGGTATAATGACTGTAGAGAGAGATGATGAACCAATACTAAAAATGAAATAAACTATGGATATGACAGTAAATATCGAATGAGACAACAGGAAAGTGGAACTAATTAGTAATGTAATAACCATGTCAATATTGACCGTCGAAACGGCCGTAAAATATCCATCAGTCACGCCTTACCCATAAACCTAACCTCACGGAATACGATAGGAAACTACTTTTACAGAACATTTGCAAAACTTTCGTAGACCTTATTGTTATAGGCGTCAATTTAGTTTGAATACTTGTTTATTGTTTATTCACAGTTGGCAGTCGAATAGTGACTACACATGACCTTTGAACAATTGCGTTCCACCAGACATATTGATGTTGCGTAATACAAATTATTGGTATTTATAATTTTCCTCTGTAGTCCTAAATAGAAATACACGGAAAAGTTCGACTAAAAAATACAAATCTCGTTGGGAAATAATAAACAACCGATTCAATTCTTGGAATGTTTGAACAGAAAAAAGGCAAGCGATGTACTTATACCAAGGTCTTCTATGGGTTCCAGTTATAGAGCAACAGTTGTGGGATTTTCTGTCACTATTGTCTTAAAAACGAGGGTCAAGCAGGCCAGTTGAAGGAATACAATGAGGTCGTAATCACCATGGGAGATGTTGATTAGTCACATACATTGTTTTGTTAGTCAACCTGGGACCCTTTTCACGGATCAAAGCGAAGGGTAAATGCTATTGTTTGAAAATAGAGCACAAATGAGAAGTTGGCAGCTGAAAATGTACAGTCAAGAGTCAAAAGTGCAGTCAGAATCTACAAGGCAATATGATCATTAAGGTCTTCGAGGTATGACTGCACTTATGACGCTTGACTGTACTGTACATGCAGTAGATAAAGGTAAAAATAAATCAAATTCGTGTTACAGAAATATCGGTATTTTTATACTGCAGTAAGAAAATAACGGAATAACTGAACGTTATTTGTAGTTACAATAGAAGATATGATTAAATCCACCTTTCTATATTACCAAAAAAGATTTTTTGGTGCACGCTCGCACGGTATTAAAAATACGTGAAAACGTACGTGGAGCTAGTTACGTGGAGCTGGTGAAAGAGCCGAACATACTGGGCGTGATAAAATCACAGCGACTGCGCTGGCTTGGTCATATCGAGAGAATGAAGGAGGATCGTGGCGTCAAATCAGCCTACATGGGAAAAGTGTCAGGCAGGCGCCCAGTCGGGCGCCCTAGATATCGCTGGAGAGACACTGTGGAGGCTGATCTGCGTGAGCTGGGAGCGGTCAACTGGCAAGCCACCGCGCAGAATAGGAGTCTATGGCGCTCTCTCGTTTCGGAGGCCAAGATCCACTTTGGGGTCACTGAGCCAGCGGAGTGAGTGTGAGTGTGTGTATTAAAAATACGTAGACGTATATCGTAGTTACATATATCAGATAAACAAACTGCTGGTAACATGGGTCCAGCATAGAGACGTACTACAGCCTAAACAATTTTTTATTATGAATTGGTTTATTTATGGCTTATAGAAATATTTTACTTCCCGGATATATTTAGCTTATAGATGATAAATACAGGAATATAACAGGATAACAAGACAATCGCAAAGTCAATAAAAGATTCATCTTCATGTGCCATCAATAGCTATGGTTGCATTTGGTATACGTGATCGGAGATCGCAATAGACAGTCAACTGCATGCCAAGTTACCCAGAATTGTCTTCTATGCGGCTGGAATAACGACGAATTTGGAATGAATTTGGGAAAGTTGATGTGCTGTCGACTGTACTCTAGTTCCTCTTGGAAACTGGATACGGTGCCAGGAAGTCATTAATGTACTTCGCCAATTAAATTCAAATTGCTAAATTTGTCTGTGTTCACTGCAATAAACTTTTCTGCAGTCAATTTCAATTACTTATTTATTATTTTATTTATAAGGTCTCAGGTCAAGAAATAACCGTCAGAGGTCGACGATTTAGAGAATTTAAACCAATGACCCAGCCAATACAAAGGAAGAGAATAAAATAGCTGATAATTTAATTATTATTAAAGTTACAAATTTTTAGGTCAACAGAGTTAATTTTGTCATTAAAAAATATGCTCTGTAATCTTCTCCTACATTTCCAAAGGCGAATATCTTTCATTTCTGTAAATATCGCAGATTTATGGCTTGTCCTTTTTCATCGCCACAAAGAGGCAAATTGAAAGCTAAAGATGGTAATTGGGAGGACGAGGGGTTAATGCCCCTTTCCTGATGGATCACGTCATCTCAGATAGAATCTACGAATTTTTTTCACTCCATTGAGCAAAATTTTCTATTCATCGTGTATTTTTTGGGGTTGATAGATGGTACGCAGCTAATATTCCATCAAAACAGGGTAAAAACCGTAGATTTTTTGGGTATTGAGGGTAATATTAGATTTATGACGGAGTAAATCAGTTAGGTACATGATCATCTCAAAAGGAGGAGTTTATTTTTCAATAACCGACGTTCCCTGAATGGATTTTTATATTTTGAATCGTGGATTGTGTTCTTGATCTTAACCTCACCGAGATAAATTAAAATAATGCTGATTTCCTCCAGAAGCTCGAAAAATAAGCTAAAGTACCCAATAAAAAGTAATTAATGCAGCTAAATCGGATCCATTATACCAACTTCGTAGCAAAGTTACACAGTATGAGAATAGTTTTGTCATTAGGAGTAGGTATAGGTAATCCGTTCGTCAAATAAACATTAGCGTAACTACCTAGATCAGTTACTTTTAGTTACCTATAATGGCAGTTGGATGGATATAGCAATATATGTGAAAGTAAACTGTGAGATAAGTGGACGAAATTATACTGTAGACCTTATGATACTATGGACCTTCTGCACCGGAAGGCTGAACATTCTTCTCTATTTACACATCTCCATAATACTGTCCCGCCTTTATTTCTTACACTTACGTTGTAGCGAAACCCACCACGAATTAAAGTTTTATTACCCTTTTGATTTGTAATAATTTTAAAACAGGCCATAATTACAAACCAGACTCAAACACAAACTAGTTTATGTAAAAAAGATAGGCACGAGGAAAATACTACATTATTATACTGACAACGTCATTCATATAAGTCATCGAAAACTGAAATGGCCAGTAAAGTGTATAAAAAGTTTTTACTAAACTTTAAGAAAAACCAGACGTTATGATACTATGGACGAAATGATACTATAGACTTTATGATACAGTGGACGAAATGATACTATGGACGTTATGATACAGTGGACGAAATTATACTGTAGACGTTATGATACTATGGACCTTCTGCACCGGAAGGGATCAAAGCCTCATTTTATTAATCAAAGAGGTCATTTTGAACAAAATGTATGCACCACCTATCTACTGATATCCAAATTGTAATGTGAAGGAAGATATCGTGATTTAAGTACTTGTAACCACAAAAAAAAAACACAATATCAACTGTTATACTGAGGTCATTTCAGCTTACCTGATAATATCTTAGACGACATTGAATACCAGAAACCGAACTAAAATCAGATCGACATTTTTCCAATCGTACTAATTCACGCAGATCCAAATGGCAATCTTTTCTGAGAGCCATCATTTTTCCCGCGCGATTGTCCCCCATTTTTTCTCATTTTCAAAGAAAGTGATTTTGCAATGTTTAATATTTCCCTTTCGCATCTGTCTTCATCAATGATTGTAAAGATCGAAATACAAATTACTGCTTTATTAACTTTGATTGATGGATATTTAATAAATTCTAAGGCCGAGTAATTAAATATCAAAACTTAATAGCAGTGGCAATAATGTCTGATTTGATAAAAGCTTTATGTTTTATTATAATAATATTCACTGATGTATAAATTTTGCAAATAATGTAGAATAGCCACAAAACTAAAAACATAGTTACGGTGTTGCCCTGTAAGAAGATAAAAAATCAAATTTAAACCAAACCTTTTTAAAAAAAAATAAACTATTACGTTAGTTAATTTATATATAAGTGTAGATTTCAGAACCACCACTGCCTCGTTTGTCTTCTGCTAATTAATCTATTTTTTAGTTTTATCTAGATTGCAGAAACAGAATCGATCAAACCCTCGTAGTTTGTCTCCCCACCGGCAGGTCAGCTCGTCGACAGCAGAATTGATGGCTGCTGGCCTGCAGTAGCTGTTACCTCCGACATTTGTTACACGATAGCCTAATAGCTGTGACGTATCCACAGAGATCGGAATACACGGGCTGTTTTCACGAAGACTTGGTTTTGATTATTCATTGCAATAGTTTGTCTCCTTTTTTTGCTATTTAAGAGCTATGTTCGCTCTCATCGGTGATATTATGTGGGATGTAATCATTGAAAATACACGCAACGACTTGTTGTATAGATTTTCTACGTTAATTAAATTAGGTATCTAAATATATTCTTCTGTTTTGTTTTTACTAATATTTTGTAAATTGCTGAAGAGTTATAAATTTATAGTTTTCAGTGCATTAGTCTTCTCTTGCAGAAAAAGCGTAAAAACATAAATAATATATCTGTTTTCTGTGAGAAAAAGATTGCACAGGAAAGCAGTTGCAGAATTTCTATTACGATTTTACATAGATATTTTCGAGAATATTATTAAGTTCTCGAAACATTACATTTTTTTCTCCTCTAGTCATGGATGCTTTCATGTTGTGTGTATCAAGCCCAAGTCGAATCAGCTTAGCGATCGCGCATCCATCTAGCTTAACCCACAATGACCTGCTCCTACCTCACAGTGACGGTAACGGTTCTAATATTTTATGCAAACGACATGCAATGGAATACATCAAGGGTTATTTTAGGAGGTGCCTTTATCGTGTTACTTGTAACGAAAATAATATGGAAATGTGCTGGGTGATATCCTTCAAAGCTTTCTTGTACATGTGCGTTATTTTGGTTACTGAATAATTTAAAATCTAAAATCTTCGTTTGCTATATTATACTTACTATAGCGTAGTAGCTGATATATTCGTATCCTAAACCTAAAGTATTAGGTACTAACCATATAGAAACAACGTAATGATTCAAGTTTTACAACTCTACACTTAGTGCTTGATTTTTGATGTCTATACGTTAGGTAAGGTTAAACAAAACCTGTTATAATTTTTGTTTCTTATGTTTTTTGGATTGTAACATAATTTTATACATTTCAAACTAGCAATTTAATATTTGTCAGGTGGGAACTAGTACATAATAAAAAGTCAAGATACTTATAAAGCGATTTGCATGTTGCTCTTACGAAATAAGGGAACCTTAAAAAGTGTGAAGGTGGTTTTGGAAATTATATGGTTAGCATAGCAATTGACAGTGTTGTAAAAACACACAATGATGTAATTTTTACTTTACATGATATAATTCAAAATCAATGACATTCGGGATATTCTTAAAGTATTCCTACATCATTGTTCAAAATGATGATTATAATTTTTTAATTGTTTTATAACAACATTCAAAGTATCACTTTCATCAATTTTAGCCATAATGAATAGTAAAAGATAAAAATTGCGGCTGAATTAACCGACAAACTGTGACGGTTACATTTTTCATAATAAGGCGTAGATATGCTCTTGCGATAAGGCCGCGCACACACAGCGAGACTCCAAATTGCTCGACAATGTCGTAATCGGCTCAATCTACATGCTGGGAAGTTGGGAACTTGACTCACTCGGCGTGAAGCCAGCCGTTCCGCTTTGGTGGTTTCATACGCCTTTTCCCACTACAGTTAAAGCTTAATTTCACTAGAGGTAAAGAAATTATATTTTAAAAATCTGATGAGAATAATTTGATTATTCGGTAAGAATTATATTACGCAATCACCTTCAGAGCAAAAAAAGTAATTACTGAAAAAAAAATACTTCTGCACTGCGCACAAACTTGTTCAAAATGTTGTAGAGTCTGTTAAAAATATTTATTTTATTTTGAAATGATAACCATAAGCAAATTTTATTTTATTTCTGTAGTCAGCAATACTTGAGGTTAAGAGCTGCGGTTTCATTTACGAGTTTTTTTTTTTTATAATGAGTAAAGCATCAACAGTCTTGCTCGTTTTAATTGGTATACGCATATTATTTCGTTCACGGATTTCGTTATAGGATTAGGTTACGCATAATTATTTTTCTTTTTTTCTACTATTACCGATGATCTTATTATTTTGGTTGCTGCCACTTTTTTATTTCATGAAAACGAATACCTATATTCACAATATCGTAAATATACCTAAATTACTAATTAAGTTTAGGTTATTAGTAATATTCTTTAATTAATTACATTATGTAGGTATCCTCCTTGTTTTATCACTGCCAGGCATTGTGTAATTAATGGAAAGATATTAAATAGGTAGGTACTAGGTACCCATAATAAAAATTAAATATTCTCGATTCGACACACATTATTGTATGGGAAGACAACAAGTTTCTTATCAAAATTGAATTCATGTAATTATCTTTGATTGACGTGACATATATTCTGTAACAATAGTTACGTGAGAATTAAAGAATTGAAAGCCAAAATGGGGCTAACACGCATTAACAATTAAGGGCCGCTGCCAACCTTCGCATAGGTATTTATATAGTCGTATTCGTAACCTAATAAGGTCTAAATTCAATTATGTATTCATAAAAGTAGATAAATAGTAAAATAAAGTTTTAAACGATTCTAATCTTTATCGATTTGTATTAAAGTAAGTAATAAAAATGTAGATAACATTGAAGCTATACTTTTAGAGTAGTGGATATTAAAAACAATTAGTACTATAATTTGAAATAAAAAATGCAAATAGTAGGAATTTGGAGCATCTACTTGGGTCTGTAAATACGCATTGTAATGTTCAATTACAGAACACGCGCGAACTTCGTTACGATCGATCACAGTAGCCTAACAACCCAAGTGGCAGAACTCATACGTATAGACAGTAAGCCTAAGTACAGTCAACAACGAAAGTGTGTCACCAATTCGTTTCTTAAATCTGTGCAATAAGGACTTAAATTGAATAGGTGGCAAGTCTAGGCATTCACTTCACTATGTGGACGTACTATGTAGTAGTAACCGGATCGAATGCAGTGTAGAACTTTGGCGATATGCACTTACGTGGACGTGAGCACCAATGATCCCTGGTAATGTGTCGGTGTGTACAAAGCCTTATGCGAATTAGTTCGTATGCATACATAGGATTCGTACATAGGATTGAACAGAATTAAATATTGTTCAATATGTGCTAACTACTTGGACTATATTTTGTCGACTTTCAGGCAACAGCTGCTGCTATACTTATTGATTACCTTGTTATACTTTAAATCTTGCAACTTTGAATATCTTATTTAATTTCGATAGTTAAAAGATTTTCGGGTGTAATTGGTATGTAATACAAGTTTATTAAATACCGGTTATTCTTTTGCATCGTTTTCGACAATTTTAAGGTAAATTCGGATATCAATCCGAAATTAATTTCAGACATTGTGAAAAGTTAGTGCTGCTGTAACACCAAAATAAAATAAACAAAAATAACTGTCAGCTACAACAAATAATATCTTTTTGTACCACGAACCTTTGTTCGAGCTAAGTCCCTTTATTAAAGGAATAAAAAATCTAGTACATTAAATTAGGAATATCTTATTATCATGATCAGATGATGTTACTACAATAAAATCTATGATCATGCCACAAGTGTCGCACGATTCAGAGACAGTACTTAGTGAGTCGAGTCGAGATGACATTAAAAAAAGCAAAATAAGTCTACTCGTGGGTATGGGAAAGTTCACACGTGTTAACTGTACCAATGGTTGAGTAGGGATAGGAATAAGCGATATGAACAGACGGATGAGTTTAAGCGATAACCCTTTAGATTTTATAACAATAAAAAGATGATAGTAAAACGAAAGAGTGATTAGACAAAAATAAAATATAAAAGCACATTGAATCAGTCAAAAAAATATATTTATTACTCTAGTTTTATCTGGATGCAAATTGAGAAAATAAAAAGACAAAATCAATATCTTGATTTTAACTAAACCAAATATTATCATTTATTAAATTTATATATTATTATATTATTATTATTTAATTTTTATATATATATTTTTTTTATTTATTTATTGAATTTACTCCTATGGGAACTGATAACATAAAATAAATATTAAATACTACATTACAAATAAGGAAATTACGGTAATACCTATACCAACCGGAGATAGATCAGAAGAAACCAACCGTACACTATGGTTTGTTATATATAATGAAAAGATATATCTCAGTTGAAAATACAAATAAGAAGTTATGTAAAATCATGATGCCAATGATTAGCCATGTCTGGAGATAGATTACACTACATTACAAAATATTAATAAGAATAGCAATAGGCAATTCAGAATTCATAGAAAGAATTGTTAAAGATGGACTTTTCAAACGTCTGCACGGCTTACTTTAAGTTCATACAATACAGTCTCCATCATATAAATAGGTTTGACATAAAACAAATGAATGGGCAGTTAAGAAAACGTCAAACTACAAATAATACGAATGACATAACACGTTTTGGCAGGATGATGAATCGAGAACCGTCTTAGAAAACGCTCCATGTCAATCATTAGCGACCAAGGTTGTTTTTTCTCGTACTAGAATTCTGATCTAACAGTCAAAAAAATATACGTATTTCTAAAGCCGCCGCCGCCATCACCATGGCAACTAGAGATTATTATGGCTTACGGAAACTTTGGAATCTGAACTAGAAATAACCAGCGAAGAATAGAAGCTAGAATAAGATATTAACAAGATTATTAACTTTAAATTAAGATTTAAAATATAATCAAATGATCCTCAAAGTCAGAACCTGAAATCAAGAGCCTGAAAACCAAAAATTAGAAGACATTAAAATGAAAATATGGCTGAAAAGCAAATCAGCGGGGGTACACTACAAAACTATAGCACTGTTTACGTATTTCTAGAACGCACTTAAAAACTGAAGTAGCCTATCTTTAGTATCCTTAGTTAGAACCTGGGGTGTAAATCACCGGTGGGCCTTTTACATAAGGTCATCTTTTAAAAGGTCGCTGACTTTGACGAATATATCCATTAAGTCAAGGGGAACGTGACGTGACCAAGTGGAAGTTTTAAATATCATCAGAAATATATTGAAAAGGGGCATGCGTCAAGTTGCGGAAGACTAGATGTAATGAATGAATAATATAAATACATAACATGAATAAAATATAAATGTTCGCAAACTTAAAATTAACAACATCCGTGTATAATAAAATATTAGAGAATAATAAAATACTAATTCGGAATATAACGAATAGTATTGGAATAAATTGATGGTCACGATGCATCTAGAAATCGTTATATTAATTATTTTACTGAATAAAAAGACTAGATATAGATTAATTTCGATGACATTTATGTCACTGAATAGAGTAAACGCAATGTGTACGTTAAATATCTTTAATCCCAAATGGAACAGTTGGGCTTTGCCCGTAACACCTATTTTCATTCATAGATTTAAAAAAAAAGCTGAACACAACTGGAACTGACGCAAGCTCGTAAAATATATGTAGTTTGGCAAGGTCAGTTGGCAACAGGATCTCAATTTATGCTGGCTAATGGCAGACTGCATGGCGCGAATGTGCGGTCTGCCGGTGTTGTAACTTTTTATTTTCGTTTTGCCTCGAAGAAAGTGCGGTCACGATCACGAAGGCAATTACAGTGATTTCATTTGTCCATTTTTTATCGCCGCTGATGATTTCGTGGACGTGATTTGGCGCACGATGATTTTGGTTTTTCATTGATGGATGACTAAGCCTCTGTTATTACCTTTTAGAATTCAGTAGCAAAACATATCATTAAGTTGATGGATTGCGTATTATTAAGGAATATTGAATAAAACTCTTTTAACGTTGTTGGGAACTCTTGACTAAACTGATTATAATAGTTATTTATGAAACGAATAAATACATGGTTTTTATAGTTCTTTAAAGAAAATTTAAGACAGATTGTTAAATCGCCAATGTTATGAGAATCTTACCTTGCCAAGGAAGAATCGCCTGTAGTATTTGGCTGTGTCGTCAGTGTCGATGTTGTGCCGCCGTCCGGCCTGCCGGGGAGTCCCTGGCTGGGCTCTGGGTTCCTCTTCCCCATCCTGGGCGTCTTCGATGCCGTCCACCCAGTACCCGCCGCTTGGAGGTTGCACTATTGACGGTGGGGTTCCTATGAACAATAAAAATGTCTTCATATACCTAGCAGTAAGTTTTTATAGAGAAGTAAATACCTGTTGGAGGATTGCCTGGAAAAGAGGAGATGCTTCACTCTTAGAAATAATATAAATACTCTCGTAAGGACAATTACTTACCAATAATAAGGACAGACTAGATAAATCTAGTCTTGCAGACTGTACATATAAATAAAAGTCCGGTCACAAATCACTATTTAGTGTAGTGCATATTATAACAGTTACTAGGGAATACATTTTTGTTAAGATACCTATCAAACTAACATAACCGTTAGCCTATCAGTTCATTCGCTAAACTCGATTAGTAGGTATTTACAAAACTCCTAGTTACTCGCAAACAAAGCATTAGCCTAAACGGTTATATTCAACCAAGGTTAGTTCTGTCACAGCACGCAGTTAAGACAACGTAACAAATTGATATAATTACCTATTCGAGTCCATCTTAACGTGTTCCTCGGTCGTTACAAAACATGATAGGTTGAAAAAATACTTATTGTTTGAATATAACCTCAAAATTTTATTGCGTATTACTCAAGGCTTTGTCCCACATTTATTTAGTTCCTATCTTGATATCATCGTGATGTTTTACATTGTTTTAGCGTGTTAAGGAGTATAAAGACTATATTTATTACAAATTCCCGTAGATCATGGACGAAATGTAGACAGTGGCTGTTGTGAATATTAGCCACTTTTAATTTACTGAAGTAAAAAGGAGTGAATGAAAAAGTATAAAACTCTATTATTCTGATTTCACACAATTTACTTTGTATTAGGAGGCCCCAAAAAATAGTTTAGGAAATAAAAATCTTTAAAAACGTTTTTACAATGTAACACAATAATCTTCACATGCTCTCCAGAATTTAACAACTAGATATATTCGGCTTATTTTACGAAGAGGGCAACATTGACCACGCTGGAAACCCCACAAATTCAGATTATCCGTAGATCAAATACATTAAGCTGAAGAATTAATTCACATCGTTAATGAAATTTGCCTTAAGGCCATACCCAAGGCTGATCAGAGGGGGTGAGGGGCGGTACGTAAGCACCGCCTTAAAGCAGACACAATAAGATAACTTTTCGAATTTTCAATAATTTGTGTTTTTGCTAGCGAGTTTTCGTTAGGCGTTTTGGTTAATTATTTTAGAGGTTTTCTTTTAACTATGATAAAACACTAAATATATTTAAAAAAATAAGCCGGCATCGTTTTAAATAAATGTATTCTTTATTTAATTCTTTAAAAAAAATCTACTGTTATCGCTTTAATTACGGTGATTTTCGACGATAAAGGATAAAAAAACAGGATTATGTATTATATTTTTTATCTAGTCTTATTAATTTTATTTGTAATTTGATTCGGTATAATTTTAGTTTAGTATTTTCCTCTTTAAGGGATATTTTTCCTGCTTCAGTACTTCTAACCTATGCTTCACACTTGACCCTTAAACACAGTACGTTTTCGGAAAATCCTGATTGGGTATAGCCTTAAAGTTCTCTAGTTATTAGCCGAGTCTTTGATGCGACAGGATTGTTTGAGTTGAGAATTAAAATTGTTTCCAGATTTAACTTCATTAATTTATTTTGTACTTATTTAATCTGTATGTTTTTGAAGAATATTTATCAGAAAGAACTCTTCAGTTTATCGACTTATTAAAAAAAATTGTATGAATGTTAAAAATGTGGCACTGGGATAGCGTGTTTTTATCTTTCACTTTATTTAAAATGTTTTCCGAATATTGTATTCATAAAATGTTTTTCTCTCTTCCAGTTTCAAACAATCACAATGAATTTACTGTGAACAGGTTTTCATTGTTTTTTTTCCAAGTACTTTGATCCTCATACTCTCTCTCTCAGCCGAAAGACGTCCACGGCTGGACAAAGGCCTCCCCCAAGGATTTCCACAACGACCGGTCCTGCGCTGCCCGCGACCTTCACCAGGTCATCGGTCCACCGAGTGGGAGGCCTGCCAACACTACGTTTTCCGGTTCGTGGTCGCCACTCGAGAAATTTTCTGCCCCAACGGCTATCTTTTCTACGAGCTATGATCCTCGTACATAAATGATGTAAATAATTGTGGTAATATTTATGATAATTTTATTATCAAACTAACGATAAGCCTCTTATATACCAAATGAGTAGGTTTATGTAAAACATCGAACAGGTTATCAATACACCTCCGGACAGCCCATCTAAACGTCTATTCGCCTTTGTTGTTATATTTTCACAAGAGTTTCAATATAGCCCTTTCCCCATTGTTCCGATCCTCTTTATGAAGCTCCGCCGGACGTATACAAACATCGCGCAGACAAGCCAAATACTTTGCAAAGGTTTTGCCTTTTTTTCGCTATTTATACTGAAATATAAACCATGTGGATAAGTGTTCGTGTTCCTTTCATACATTTACGGTCTACTTTTGTCGCCGCCACAAAAAATAAAAATCAGGCCACTTAAGGACAACATAAGACCCTGAAAGCGGGACAATCCCACCCAAAGCGAGATGTGTGGTCACGTTATCTATATTGAACTACTAAAACCCGGCTATGTTACTGCACACTAGAAAGTATGAAATAAGAAAAGCCGTGGTCATATGCCTTCTATCATAAAAAAGCAATTGCATGTAAGTGAGCACTAAGAAGGGGGAGGCCTTTGTCCAGCAGTGGACGTCTTTCGGCTGAGAGAAGAAGAAGAAGAGCACTAAGAAAGGAATTTTAGAAATTCCATCCCTGTGAGGGTGAAATGGGTGAACAAATGAAATTTACGCGGGCGAAGCCAATAGCAAATACGATATTACTTTCACTTATAATTTTAATATTTACGTGTAATAAGCAATTAAATGATTGACTAAAGCGGAAAGCATAATTTTAAAAACAATTTGACAGTACTTCCGAATTCCAAGATCGATCGATCGTCAGTAAATATTAAATGAGTTTATTGATCAAAGGCAACTAGTTACTGGCTTTACTATTGACTACTTTGATTCAGAGCTCGAAACCGGTAATTTTTTAACCTGGTAAATTAAAGATAGAAATGGGACAGTAACATTCAAATTTGTACATGTAACTGCAAAATTCATATCAAACAATAACAATAACAATTTAAATGCATCAGACAACGATATCCAGTAATCATAGCACTTGCATACTGCAAATAATTCCTAGAGCGCAGCCGTGCACTCGCTCGCTGATTTCCCAAGATATGCCTCGTCCTAATTAAATTAATGTTTTAATCAGCTAACTAGCCAACTAGACATTTTCTTTCATGGCTTTTACTTTGAGAGAGGCCCTGAATTCGTATTGACACGATAATGTAAGTGCTGAATTTCGACATCAATTTTTGTAACTACTTATTTTGGTTTCAGTGTAGTTCTAATATTTCCAATGAATGAACACTTTCTATTTGATCATGGCCGGTGCGTTTAGTAGAAATTATGTTTGAGAAAAATTGTGATTTATGAGCAAATGAATAAGTTATTATTATACTTAATCATTGCTTATTGATTACGCTCATGCTCCACCGACGAGAAAAAAAAATCTTAAATATGTGAATTGAATTGAAATATGATCAATGCAGCCTTATTACAGGTTGTTGGAATTACACAAATCTTAATAATCTTGTTTAATTTATTTTATTTCAGCTAAAAAAATATTTATGCAAAGGTTATTTTTGAACTTTTAATCCTCCTCGCTTTGTCTGCCATGTCAATATTGTATGTACTTACATTACAAGTTACAGGAATCTACAGTACAGGATTCATCGCATATCAATTTTATCTTATCTCATCCGCAGAAGAGGAAGTAGGTATTTTATTACGTGGCGGTTAAACTCCTCTTTTATCAGATTTAACCACCTATATAATTCAGTTTATTTCATTTTTACATTATTTGAATCAGTAAATAGTACTTTTACTTATACACAAACATACCTAAATAAATAATGATTATCATTCAAAATGCTCTTTCAACACTATTTTGAAATTCTCACAACAGGCTTAATTCAATGCTAAAGAAATAGAACAAACGGCTAAATTACACAAATGCACTAAACAACGCAATTTTTGTGGCATTTTGGCATTCAAGAATTGTTACGAGAGAGACCTTTAATGAGCGTCATAATTTTTGAGAATTTTATAGTTTCTATACTGTTTGCACAATTAAATGAATGGGTGTAATAAGTTTCACAACAACACATAAAGATTTGAGCAGATAGTACTAACGATATGAACTAAAGTTTTAAATAACCAATGAATCTTTTTTAATTTGATTAAAATGAGAAACAGATATTACTGATACAAGAAACTACGCTAAAAGCAAAATCTGCACTAACACTCTCAAAACAAAGTCTAAATTAGGCACAGCCAATGCAGATAAGCACATAGGTGAAAATACTATGGTTTCAAATAGTCAAGTATTAATTTTGACGTTTCTTGGAAGACGTCTGCAATTCGCTCAAGCGAATCATCGGATCTCTTCACAGATTATAAATTTTGGCTCGGTTTCAAGTTACACCAGTTAGGTAATTACGACTAGTTTAATGGATGAAGTAGACGTGAAACTGAGATCTCCGCTTTAAACTTGGGTACTTAACTGTGAAATTGAAATTTTGCGGTGCTGTTACTTGTATCGCATGCACTTATAACTTCTTAACGCATATTATACCTGTGAGTTTATTATGGTAAGTAAATTTAAATTAAACGAGATATTATGACCCTACATCAAAGAGCTTTAAATTGTACTTATTTTGGATTTTTGTGCATCTCAGATGCAGTTAGTAGATGAGAGTACTTTAGCTTTAAATCGTCTTCTTTTCTGCGAGTGTGTTATTGGTATTCACTGGTTTACTTGTTTTAGATTTGTCATCTTTATTATCAAAAATATGTTCTAAAGATATGATGGTATTAATTGATAAACTTTAAACTTACTTCAAAAAGAAATTCGTGTCTCAAGTTACATAATCATTAACTACCAAAATTTCCAAAATGCAAGCACGGATTGACAGAGTTTATCAGCAATTGTTAAGAATACAAAAGGAATAAATTTAAAGTTACAATTCAAAATTTCTATTGAGAAAGTGAGCGTGTTTCTTTGTTTGTTTTGTTGTTCCACTTTCACACTTCAACAGTTGAAATGTTTGCCATAATTACCTTCCACTTAGTCAAATACTAATAGAAAAGTTAGACTGACAGACAGGGTCAGGGACTCTTTGCCTTTTAAAACCTATAATGTAACAAAATTAAACAAAAAATAAAAATAGATTAGGTACTTAGAAAAGAAAGAAAGATTTAGAACGTTAGAAAAGAAAGTGTGCGAGTTTTCAAAGTGGAAGTATATCCATAAGTAAGTAAGTAAGTAACTCTTTATTGCACCAAGAATATAAGCAGGAGTACAATGTATCTTAAAGGCTAATGTACAATGGCGGCCTTATCGCTACAGCAATTTCTTACAAGCAACCGACAGGTAGGACTTATAGATCATAGATCAGCAGGCTACTTCCACTTTTGAAAATGAAATAGTAGTACTAGGACAAGATGTGGCCTGCGAAGGGCCATCTAAATCATCATCATATCCCTTATCATGTCCTATCATCTAGGGTCGCCGCAAATCTCTAATCTTTCCTAAATTCTCTGTTTCCTGTCATACTAACATCCACTCCTACACTTTCATATCGTCCCTCACGCAGTCAAACATCTCTTTTTTGGTCTCCCTCTCCCCCTGTAATCATTCACCTTCATATTCAACGTCTTTTTAATTAGCTATGTTGGTCTCCTCTTCTCATTACTTGTCCACACTAGGTCAATATATTACTACTCTCTTTTTATTCATAGGCGTTACCTTTAAAACTTCCTCAAAAGGATCTAAAATTCTGTACATGACCCAAAGATTGGCTGTTAAATAATGACTTAGCATTAAGCCCTCCTATTGTGCTTTTATTTCTGAATTTTGTACAATGAAGGTTAAATAAACATCTAAAATCAACTTCATTACTGACCTGGTTTGGCTAAGGTATCCTCCAGCAGTCTCCTGCTGGCCTGGCAGGCGGCAGCCACTCGATGCTGCGCCGCCGTGGCACCAGGAGACGGTGGGGGGACATGAGGAGCTGGCACCCGACCCTCGGTGTACGAGTGTCTTTCCGTCAGCCGACCCACTGGTAGATGAGCCCTTGCTTCTGGTCTTGGCACCTGGGAAAGAAAAGATAAGATTAGTCATGTAGCCTATTGACAAAAAGGGGAAACTTTCCGGTGGACTAACATCACTAGACTGCATGGGAATTAGAACCAAGAGTATCAGAAAATATAGGATGGGGACAGGGTATTCTTAAATTAGTTAAGTATATTACGTCCTTCTTGGTTGTAGTACTAAAGTGGGTTTTTAGGTCTAATGAGACTCTTGTTTCGTATATATTATTTTGTATGCCTATGAATTGAAAGTCCACTGGCAAGTTTAAGTTGAAAATTTCAGAATATTTTTTCTCTAAGTACAGTCATAGCCAGTAACCGTGACGGTGGCATCGTCCATCGACCTCGCCGTGGGATCCCATCATTGTTGCTTTTCGTTCTAACTGTACCAGGCAATCGTTTTGTGGTAGACCGATTTGTGACCCAAACGAAATACGTGCCGGATAGGGCTAGCAATTTCAAGCAAGTAAATTGAATTTTGTTCCATGAACTGTGAATCTGGGCCATTATCAATTCTTGTGGTAGGTAATTCAATTACTCCAATGTTAGGGAACGCACAACCGACATTGAATTTGAACGTGTGAAAGTAAACATAACGGAGATGCGGCGAACAATAGTACAACAAAAACAGGCCATTGATTTGAGAACGTATCATAGATACACATATAAATCAATAGAAGCTGTATGGAATGAGGGTTAGCGTGTTTCCGCTCATGCTGGCGCTACTGGTGACTGAGGTCTATCAGATAGTACAATGTTTTCATCAGATATCAAATTCAAATGACAATATTATACCATCTGACAGACCTCATTCGCCATTACCGCTAACTAGTGAGCGAGGAAACGATAACCTTTATTAATAAAAACTTCAAGCACTAATTCTTGTAGTAGAATTACAAGACTATTTGATCTTGATTCACAATTTTATTAGATAAGCTTCCAAAAGCATATTATTTAATATGCTTTTTGACCGAGCGAGCGAAGCGAGCGAGGGCTATAATTCAAGTTGGAGCGAAAAACACATTGTTTGTATGTATGTATGTATACATACATGTATGTATGTATCTATGTATGTTTGTTCCGCGATAACTCTCGAACCGTTGTTCCGATTTTGATGAAAGTTGGAATATATGTAGGGATGGTTAATAGAATTTTCAAGTTCGTTGGGCATCAAAATCGGTCCAGCCGTTTTTGAGATATTTAATTTTTTGTGAAAATAAATATTGTATTTTAATAGTCGCGAGGTCTACGTTCGCAGCGAACGACTAGTGATAAGTAAGTAGAATTTCAAGACTATTTTATTGTCTTCCATGCTGGTCTGGGAGCGAAGAAAAAACATAAAATGTGCCAGCTGCCAGCTGCTTCTCTTCCCGCGCATATTGTAAAAATCAATCGAGAGAAAGGGCTTTAAACTGGGGTTTCCTCCACTCATAGGCGATGGGATAGCAACCTGTCACTATGCCTGAATCTCCATTCCATCAGAGAGCCCACTATTCAGCTAAGCGTGGCCTTCGAGTCTCACGACTCTTTGCTCTGTCTACTCCCGTAAGGGATAAAGACGTGATTCTATAAAAAAGATAAAAAAAATATTATTGAACACAATTTTATTAGGAAACCTTCCAAAACCATATTATTTAATAGGTCGAATAAGCAAGTACATCATACAAATGTACAACGTGAAAGTTTCCGAGTACCTCTAAATCGAAATGTCCGAAACACGATCAAAAGTTTAAAATGGGAAATCGACGGACGCATTAGTCGAGCTGTTGACAGCAACTCGGAACAAGTGCCTAGTGTGGAAAACACCCAGCCATTTCCACTTTGATCAAATTAATCTGACGTCATTTTGTTTACACCGCGACTGAACTGTTGAAAGCAACCTTATAATCCCATGAAAATAAACCACAGTTTTTACATCGAAAACAAAATTCAATTTACGATACTACCGTAAATTTTAAACCTAAATATTTTAAAAACAAGATTGGTCGTTAAAATAAACCGATTAGATCTATCGAATGATCAATCTACTTCGATTACTGACTCTGATTTCACGCGATGCGTTTGATCGATATTTTCACGGAAAATGTTGTCGGTTCAAAGGTGATTGAACGCCATATTGATCGCATGGAAGTAAGAAACCCTGATTAAATTTTCAGAACATCTATTTGTAGTTTATATACCAAATAACAGGAGCACTGATCAAAATTTTGGTCATCCCGAATAGAGACTTATTATACAGGGTTATTTGTAATAAACTAATAACCTTCCTAGTGGTGAAAGTACTCATAAATATGAACATCTTTTTGTATGGGACCGACTCTGAAATGGGCTAGTAGGTATTGCAAAATGTATGGAACAGCTGATTTTTTTTTGAGATTTCAGAGTCGGTCCCATACAAAAAGATTTTCATATTTATGAGTACTTTAACCCCTAGGAAGGTTATTAGTTCATTATAATTAACCCTGTATACTTTACGCCAGTATCTTATCACGTTTTATGGATTAAATCTAGATTGCAGTAATATTTTAGCTATATTTTTTCTTGAATCTTTAAAATTATTTAACAACTATATTTACACCTGTTACGCCGGTAAATCTTGGGATATATCCTTCCTAATAGACTACTATGTTATAAATCATTCCTTAGTAATTTCCATAAAACTAATCTTTTAATCGGTCTTCGTTTGAATGAACATGTAAATTGCACTTGTCATTCATTTTGAAACGGAAAACAAATGAAATCAGGAAAAAAACGTAATTACTTAAATTAGCAGCATACACTGTAATCGTATGTTTCTTTTGTATCGGTACATGTCGGTGTTAGTGGTTTTTGTGCTAAGCCTATTTATTGTCGTGACTTCTTATTATCCTATTACGAGGACTAGTAGTCGTATTGGTATGTTAGGAAACACAAAATGTTATGTATGTTACGTCGTGATGTTACGTATCATAAGAATCTATTAAACTTCTGTGATTCGCCCTTCGAGATTACACATAATTCACTTGTAGTAGCACGAAATATGTGCTGCCTTCGTACACTTTTCAGAGCCTATTAAAATAAAGAAAGAGATAAAAAATTAACCTATCTCCTACCCGCAACACTCCGCCCATTTCATACACGTTTTGTGTCGCGGCCATCGTGCACGTACTTTTACTTTCCATACGAATTTCGTCGTGTTTTTTTTTGGGAAGATAAGTGTTTTTACATTATGGGGAAACGCAGACATCGCGATGAAGAGTATATTGACCGGAAAATACGAAAATTAGAAAAAAAGAGATCTAAGATTCGTACCCGGCATCGTCGACATAGTTCCCGGTCTAGTTCGAGTGATTCTATGACTTTAGAACCCCATCGTTATTATTACAGTGATAGTGACCAAGGTGATATGGTAGAACCTGATCCTTTGCAGGAGGATTCGCAAAATGAAGGTAAATATCATTTATTGTTTTTTGTATGCGGAAAACATATCTCGCTTGACCTTGACCTACTTCGGGCGGCCAGGGCGGCGCCGTCGGCGCAGAGACAGCCTTTTGTTTTTTGTGCGCCTACGATCATCGTTAAAATGTAATCGATGCTACGTTGTACAAAGAGTCTAGTCTGCAAGGCTAGTACCTTCCCGTTAATTATACCTCAGTTCAACCTGTAAGGTTGATCGTTGTATAAATGGGCAGTACATACCTATTATTCTAGAGCACAGTCCGCGAGGCTGTGTCATGAATACCTAATTAAGTAACTCTGGAGCATAGTCCGGGAGGCTATGTCATGAGTGTTTATAATACTTAGATGTTTCTTCAAAAAATTTCGAGGGTTTGTCTTCACTACAAATCAAAATGCATCAAGATTATTAAATAAATTAAACTTTACACATATATATTTTGTATAAATTAAAATATTTTACATACATATTTAAAGGTAAATATAAAAAAAAAATAAATAAATAAGATAGGTTGTTTGTATCGTTTTGTTTCAGAACTTATCATAAGTTATCATAAGTTTTAATCTAATCGACGAAGACGTCCCTACGACTTCAGCATCCGCTATATCTGCTAAGCCTACGGTCGAAGGCATGTCTATAGCGCAGCCACCGCCCTCGCCGACGCCTGCTTTTAGCTCTGTAGTGGTTCTAGCATCGGGGTCCAACGACGCCACGCCGACCCCTGAAGTTACAGCTGATTTGGAGCCCGATGTTCTACTCATTTTGGGTGACGAGCCAGAGGTAGAAGAAAAATTTAGTCCCCCTATCCAAAAAGAGATTGCTACCAGATGGTCCAACCTTTTAGTCAATGGCCTCAAAGAAGAAACCAAAAAAGAAATTTTGCAGCAATATGATGTCCCAGAGAACTTAAAACTAGTTATGGCACCCATTTTGAATCCGGAAATTAAAGCGGCTTCGAATGAAAATGTATTAAAGCGAGACAACATTCTAATAGAAAAACAAAAGCTTCTTGCTACAGCCATAACCAGCATAGCTAGGTCAACGTCTTTGTTGTTATCTGAGGGCTCTAAGGATTGCAATCATAAAAATCAACTTTTAAAGTCACTTAGTGATGCAGGGAGGTTATTATGTCACTTACATTTTTCTGAGTCTCAGACTCGACGAAATTTTTTATTATCAAGTCTTAATAAAGATGTCAAAGATAATATAAAAAACCTTAAACGTGACAATTTACTATTCGGAAACGAGTTACAAGAAAACTTGAAGTCTATGAAAGCAATCTCCAAGACAGGCGCTGAGATTAAGCAGAGCATTTCAAAACCTAAGCCACCACCGAATAGGAAACAAACGGAAGCGTCATCCTCAAGGGCTTTAAACTGGAGGGGCGGCCCGACGCCGGCGCCACCGCCGCCCCCTCGCCGCGCTCAAGCGAAGTCTAACTCGACGAGTGGTGGGCGCAGACAGCCGCCGCCGCCGCCGCGTCGGGCGAGCGACCGCCGCGCGCCGCCACCGCGTCACCACGGCCGAACAGCGCGCCGCTAGATGCAGCTGCTGACGTCAATGCACAGGCTGGTAGACTTAATTTTTTTTTTTTTAATAATGGACACAAATCACTAATGATTCGGTTATACTATCATGGATCTCCGGTTTACGTATACCTGCATCGATAGACTGCTCTCAAACAGTTTACCCAGTAAATAAGCCTGAGTCTCATGAAATGAACATTTTAATGTCTCAGGAGATTCAAAGTCTTATTAGTATTGGTGCTGTGCGTGAATGTGAGCCTTGCGAAGGCCAGTTCCTTTCCAGCATTTTCTTAATCAAGAAAAGCAATGGTAAAAATAGGTTTATATTAAACTTGAAATCCCTTAATAAGTACATCCACGCTCCGCACTTTAAGCTTGAAGACTACAGGACAGCAATGAAACTTATGTCTAGAGGTTCTTATATGTGTTCAATCGATCTGAAAGATGCTTATTTCTCTAGTATTCACAATGATTACAAACGATTGTTACGCTTCATGTGGTTAGGGAAGATTTACGAATTCCAAGTCTTACCCTTTGGATTGAATATCGTCCCATATATTTTTACAAAAATAATGCGTCCTGTAATGGAATACCTACGCAGTAGGGGTGTATTATGTGTCATATATTAAGATGATCTTTTATTATTTGGGGATACTTTCTTGGATTGTAAACAAAATTTTGAATTTACAAAATCATTTCTTGAATGGTTGGGATTTACAATTAATTTCGATAAATCTAAGGGTACTCCAAGTCACACGGTTACCTTTCTTGGCTTTGTATTCAACTCTGTAGAATATGCAATAAGTATTCCTTCTGACAAAAAACAAAAAATTAAAGACGAACTGTTATATTTCTCATCAATTAGAAGATGCAAACTTCGTCGTTTTGCGCATCAAATAGGTCTATTAATTTCTATTTGTCCCGCGGTACCGTATGCTTGGATGTACACGAAGAAAATGGAACGAACAAAATATTTATATCTAAAACAAAAAGACGATTATGATCAAATTATTATTATCCCTGATTCTCTAAACGAAGATCTTGATTGGTGGGTTTGTAACATTAACGTACCTGGCAACCCTATTCGTTTAGGCAATTATAAACTTGAAATTTATTCCGATGCAAGTCGTTCAGGCTGGGGTATTTCTTGTTCTAACCACACTGCCAGCGGGCAATGGTCTGAACAAGAACTTACCCAACATATAAATTACCTCGAATTAATGGCAGCTTTTTTCGGCTTAAAGATTTTTGCAAAGGATCTCAGGAGTTGCGAAATACTATTAAGAATCGATAATGCAACGGCTATTGCATATATAAACAGGATGGGTGGCATCAAATTTCCACATTTAAGTAATTTAAGTCAAGAAATCTGGAAGTGGTGCGAGGAAAGGGATTTGTTTATATTTGCTTCATACATTAGCTCCAGTGACAATAATATTGCAGATGAAGAATCTCGCCGCACTCATGCAGATGTTGAATGGGAGTTGTCAGACCTAGCTTACCAACGCATTTGTGGTCAATTTGGCCTACCAGAAATAGATTTATTTGCCAGCCGCATTAACAAAAAATTTAATAAATTTATTTCCTGGCATCGCGATCCAGACGCTTTTAAAGTTGACGCTTTTACCATCTCTTGGGCTCCTTATTTATTTTATGCATTTCCGCCTTTTTTGTCTTATTCTGAAAACTTTACAGAAAATTAGGTTTGATAAAGCAGAATGTATTGTGGTAGTGCCGCTATGGCCTACACAACCTTGGTATCCCCTGTTCAAAAAACTTTTGATTTCCGTGACAATTGAATTTCTACCTAATCGTGATTTATTGTCCTCTCCTCACAGCATGGAGCACAAACTGCACCGAAACCTTACCCTGGTTGCAGGAGTATTGTCCGGGCGGCGTTCTTGAGGCGGGGCGCGCCACCAGAGGCCACCGATATCATGCTGTCCTCTATAACCGACAATACTCTTAAACAGTATGATTGCGCCTTGAAACAATGGTTTAGATTTTGCGAAGAAAACCATTACGATGTTTTAAGTGCATCCTCCTTTAGTGTTTTAAAATTTTTAACGTTAATTTTTGAACAGGGTAATCAGTATGGGACAGTCAATAACGCTAAATCGGCGTTATCACTAATATTAGATTCTAATACTGTTAATGATACTCAAATTAAGAGATTTATGCGTTGAGTTTATAAATTGCGTGCTCCTCTTCCAAGGTATTCTAACACCTGGGATCCATCAATAGTTTTAAACTATCTCAGCCATTGGTACCCTAATGAAGATCTTTCTTTTGAATTATTATCGAAAAAGTTAACTACCATCCTCGCATTAGTTACAGCGCATCGCGTGCAAACTTTATCTTTGATTAGAATAAGTAATATTATTAGATTTAATGATAAATATATTATAAATATTACTGATCAAATTAAGACATCGGCTATTAACAGAGAACAGCCATCTCTCATTCTTCCTTACTTCAATCCCCTCAATCAAATTCAATTCTCTTACTGAAAGACCCTCTATCTGTCCTGCGAGGGCTTTAGAATGTTTTTTATCAGTTTCAGCTTCAAAACGGGCACACGATTGTGATTTTTTACTGATTAGTTCTAAGAAACCTTTCAAGAAGGTTGGCTCTCAATCGCTGAGTCGTTGGTTCAAAGCTACCTTAACAGACAGTGGAATCGATACCTCTGTGTTTAGAGCTCATAGTACAAGACACGCCTCCACTTCCGCTGCTAACAGACTGGGCGTGAGCATAGATCTTATCAAGAAGTCTGCAGGCTGGAGCGGTAACTCTCAAACTTTTGCAAGGTTTTATAACAGGGAATTGGAGGCGAGTCCGGATGACTCATTCGCTTACTCGTTGTTAAGGATTAGCAGTTAATTGTTGATTTTTGTTGTTAAATTTATTAGTAACTCTATTGTATTTTTAAACATACAGTACTTCTTCACTAATATTTAAGGTTTATTTTAATTTCTACCTACCTAATGTCTGCGTGTTTTTTCAAACTATTTCGTAATGATTGCTCTAAACATCTACAAGTGAATTATGTGTAATCTCGAAGGGCGAATCACAGAAGTTTAATAGGAAATCAAACGAACTTACCTGTAAGTGACGTTCGATGATTATTAAACGATGTGATTCGCCCGAGAGATTACACACCCACCCAGGCCCCTCAACGAAATGTTGTTCGTTTCTTACCCGTTTTTTTTAAACGAAATAGTTACTTATGGCCTTTAGGGTTAACGTGTATGAAATGGGCGGAGTGTTGCGGGTAGGAGATAGGTTAATTTTTTATCTCTTTCTTTATTTTAATAGGCTCTGAAAAGTGTACGAAGGCAGCACATATTTCGTGCTACTACAAGTGAATTATGTGTAATCTCTCGGGCGAATCACATCGTTTAATAATCATCGAACGTCACTTACAGGTAAGTTCGTTTGATTTCCTAATAATAATAGACAATGTTGATGTTTTATTATTGGTTGAAATTCGGGATGTTACTTTTAGGCTAATTTCAACGGATTGTTCAATAAACTCGTCGATAATAATGACCAGAACGTTAAAATTATGAATAGCAAATACGTAATTTTTTTGTATCATCATTTGCCACTACTATATCATTTTTATTCGTTATACATTCATAGCAGTCAGTGCTATTGTGCACGAGATTTATTTAGTACTATAAAAGCTACATTTTCAACCTAATTACCATATAAATACCGACACGAAACTAATTAAGAAAGTTGTATGTGCATTACGAACGTGAAAGGTCGCAAACGCCTCGGCACCTGGCTGGGACCTCATTTTGACTTTGTTTCTTCGTAATTAACGGTTCGTTATAAAAGCCCTTTCAAATACTATATTAGGTAGAAAATTAGACAGACCTTAAAGTAATAACCACGAAATATTGTGTTAATTGAATTGAACTTTGCTGCTGTAAGTTATCAGAAAATCTATGTAGGAAAAATACGTCGTAGTAAAAATTTTGAAACACGCGATTTTTCTAATTTGTTCAGAAAATGAAGTTATTAAGGTTACCTTGAAAACGCAATGTCCTAAAAACCAGCCAATTATTTCCATACTCGAGAAGTAAAATAAAATCTGACGATTTTTTTAATCAACAAGCATTTTTAATTTATTTACATAATACTGATATACACATTTCTATTTTATATTTCAAAGCTAGATTTCATAAAAAAAAATTAATTGATCTGTTTTCGGGCAAGATTGTGGTCAAGAGCAAACCCATCTTTTATTTAAAAACATTTCCTAAACCACGAAAACAGTGCCATATTTTTAGACACACAAAAATAGATAACTGTCCCATAAGCGGGATGCATCGGTCTAGTTTGCTTGTATCAATTCTGAAGGGTAAATATAGAATCAACCAATAGCTAGAGTATTTTTACTTTAAGTCTGATCGAAGACAGGACGAGACGTTACAATTTTAATCGAATCTTAAGAGAGGAGGGGGGGTTCCACTGATTTTATCTTTATATGTATATTTTCTAACTATTTAAAGTTTTTGTGTCAAGTTAACCTGAATGTATGTATATGGTGTCAATAGCGACAAATTTTCAACTGGCCAATTGATCATACTTCTATGTCTTTGGTACTTGTGAATTCTGATTCTTTTTAAGGTTCCATACATCTTTGGTTCCATAGGCCTTATGCACCTTATTAATTTAATTATAACTTATTCAGGTATGATCAAGAAAATTTATGAATTTCGCATACTTATATAACTTATTGGGACGAGACGCAGTATCATTGCATCATGAATTTCAGGAAGACGTGATTTTCATTTCAGTGATGAATCACAATATTTGTTCACGTGACGGAACCACCGCTCCAACTTTTTCAATAAGTAAATGGATGTTGCATTTGCTGAATGAGATGTGACAGACGGACGGACACTATATTCTGTTGTTATACTGTTATTCCTCTAGGGATTTAAAGCATTTATTGGGAAAATAATTATATGATGATTGTTTTCTCCGATAAATTGTTACACAATTTGATTAACCTGTGTAATATTTCTTGGAAAAAATACTTAATTAAAAAAAAAAAAAACATTTTTCCCGACCCTCTTGTAATTTTTTTCCGAATTTTGAGTTGTTAGGTTAACTTATCCTAGGAATTCATCGCTCGGTAATAATCGTATCGTCGGTATAAATATTTCTTAATTGGTTGCACCGTGGTGGATTGGATGATACGACTAACCATAACCATAGTTTTTTCTGTCATCTAACCATAAGCAAGTCTTTGGTATGATAAATACAAAGACCTACCAAACATATGGACAGGAACTATTGTACTATGGCTACAATAAATTATACATATATTATCATTTTCGACATAACACTATGAAATATATGTTTGTCTCTTTTCATCCAAGGACAATATCGCCTTTAAATGAAAGAGATATACATATTTAATGTTTTCTAGTTTCTGGCAATGTTTTTGCATGACGTCACGATTTTGAGCGCGCGTGCCACCTCCGCCATTTTATTTCACTCTAGTCTTTGGTACATGCGCTGTCAAAATGTGAAACTGTTGGTTGTTTACTGTGAAAATTTCGCGATTCATTTGTTTGTTTTAGAAAAAACCATTGAATATTTTGTTATTTAACTGTTGTCATTATGACTAACTGTTGTATAAAGTGGTGCAGTGCGAGAAAAAATAGAAATCGCCATCAACTAACATTGCATAAGTAAGTTGCCTGTTTTTATGGTTTACTGTGATTATATGGTCAATCTGTTTCATGATATGATAATAAAAGCTGTGTTTATTAATAAAGTAGACATATTTTGGTTTATCTGGTGTTTCCAAGTTGGTTTCTTGTTTATTTTCATAAAAAAGATTTACATACAAATCTGCATAAAAGTAGTGATGTAATCAAGCACGGCTGATATCGATAACTATCGCATTGTGCAAACTAATAATTTGAGAGCGTCTAATTAACTTAACGCGACATTTTTGCACTTTATATTACTGCTCTAATTAATTAATGGTCATTTTTTTATATTATTATAGGTTGCCTAGTAATGAAGCAATGAAGAAGAAGTGGCTTGATATAATTGGTAGGGAAAACATTAACCCAAGTATTAAAAACTATTCGTCTGTTCACTACATTTTGAAGAAACTTGCTTCAACAGAACCCTTGACGTGATAAGATTACATGACGAAGCAATGCCTTCACCATCTCTTGTAGTAAGTAATTCTTATTTTTTTTTTCTTGTCTAAAATACCTTGTTTGAGTGTTAAAAAGGTGTATATGTAGAATAGAATACATTTCTACATCCATCCATATATTGCATGTCAGGTTAACCAATGGCCGCATTCAGCAGAACAAATCTCTGACAATTGCTAAGTCATCGTTGACCTGTCCAATGGAGTCTGCTGACCGTGCTGTTTCTGCATTTGTATTGTTTTAACGTAAACACGCACAAAGCGACACAAATCACTACGTTTGACAGAAACCTGAACTAATCCCTGCTTCTCATCGAAAGTCTAATGCGATGGAAAAAAATGGCTTCCAATAGCTGTGCCCGGGGCTCCGCTCTCGTGTGAATTTCGGGATAATAAGTATCCTACATGTTAATCCAGATCCAAAAAGACTACCCGTATTATAAATTTCATCAAAATGCATTCAGCAATTGAGGCATCATTGATTGTTACGACTTAATAGCGTGATTGAGTAACAATCAAACAGACAAATATCAAATACAAATAACATACAAACCTTATAATAACTTTTATAATATTAGTGGGATAGCATTTGGAACATAATAATTGTGATCAATAAAATTTAATACTTACCTGTTATTTTTCCAGTTGAAAGATTCTACTCCTACACAAGTAGCTGCAATTCAGTCCCCTGATGCCCCAGTAAGATTGAATTTTAAATATTTAAAACTCAATTTTTAATTTAATGAAGGTTATTTGAAAACATTTAAAAAAAATTGTGCTTTTACAGATGAGGGTATTAGTTCCTGTTCAAGACACAATTTTAAAACCACTGCCTTCTTTGGTAAGTTGTTTTAAAATTTTATTACCTATCAATTTAAATAAATTAGTACAGGAATAATTTGTGCATTATATTTTACCTACAGGCCAAAGATACAGCTCTCAATCAAGACAACATTGTAAAAACACTGCCACTTCCAAGTACTTCTTTTGTAAGTATTGGTATTTATTTTTTGGTCCTATCAGTTGTGTGGAAATAATTTATTTATGCCATATATTTTACTTTCAGGCCAAAGATACAGCTCTCAATCAAGACAACATTGTAAAAACACTGCCACTTCCAAGTACTTCTTTTGCAAGTTTTGTAAAACCGCTTAGTTTTAATTTTTTTGAAAAGTTTTTTTTTTGTGTGTAACGATTTTTTGTTTCATTTATACGTATGTTGTAAATATGTATGTTTGATGATAAATAAATGTGAAAAAAGATCAACTGCTCTTTTATTCGATCAATTTTTAGAGCGTCCGCTGCGTTAAGCGGTCCTCCGTCACGGGTTGTCTATTTCTGTCGCAGGGAAGGTATGGTATGATGAGATAGACTAAAGGTTGCGTCAACTTGCGTCTCATTCAATCGCATCCGCACCGCCTTATCTTTTAATGTTCATTGCAATTTGAGCTTTCGGACGTCCTCTGTAGACGTTCATACTTTACATTGACATCACAAATTAGCGGGCAGCTATCCGCCGATGTCAGCTGTCAAAGTATGTCTACAGAGAACGCCCTAAAGCTCACATTTAATGAACATTTAAAGTTGAGGCGGTGCGGAGGCGATTGAATGAGACGCAACTCACACAACCTTTAACACGCGAAGACGGACGCCCGTTTAACGCAGCGGACGTAATATTGTTACGCCACTTTAACAGCTTTGAATTCAGCTGTTCATTTTCTTTTTCATTCAAATTTCTTAAATTTGGAGCTGTAATGTTCTTTGTGTTTGTATGGAAAACACGCTATCACGCGAGGGCTAGCAGATTTAGGCTCGAAGGAGCCTTTAGGCTGCGCGTTTTCGATACAAACGGAAGTACTTACATTTGTATGGACGACAGCACACATACCGCGCACGTGGTAAGTGTGTTGCCGTCCATATGAATCGGCCCACTGTATTCCCGACCCGCCACGCGCCCGTCCTCTGTGTGTAAGAAACGTCGAGGGAAATGTTTTTAGTTTTTGAGAATTTTTATGAAATTATCAATCACAATCAAGGTATACAGAAAAAAACAAACAAGGGTTTAACTATGTTGTTTGCGCTAGATAGCGATAGCGGGCGTGTCGACATCGATATATCGATCTTTTTTTGTCATCCCTTCTTATAGACGCCATTTTATATTACTCAATGTTGTAGGTATGCACGTTTGTTTTGTAGGTATTTCTAGTCCATATCGTTTGGTAGGTCTTTGGATAAATATAAGATTATTATGATAAACTTTTTTTAAACTTTCGTGACATAAATCTAAGTATTGCCATTACTGAAAATGTTTATTTACACAGACTAAAAATGTTTTCAGTTGGCAACTTCGACAATATTTTGTGGTAAAAGCAGACTTTGCAGTTTAAAGACCGTCGACCTATGATTGGTTTGTGATGGGAAGTAAATTGCTTGGGCGTGCTACATGAAATCACATTAGGATACATTTTCAGGACAGAAAGTTAAAAATAATCGGGCAGTAATGTTGAAATATGAGAGAAATAAACGAAAACTATGGCTATTTTCATGTAAAGTATCAAGAGTTATACTTAATTAGAGCAATTAAGATATACGTTTATTTATTTATTAATTTTTATTTTTATCACAATTTGGAAAACTATAAATTAGTTTCCGAGTACTACTTAAAAATACCTCCGAGCAAATTTAATGGTCGCATGCATGCAAACACACGTGTCAACACAAGAGCCCAACTTATCTAACTTCAAACATGATAACAGATAAGCTTCAACCGACTTCGCAAGCACATTGCACTGTATTAACCTCACGGCCTTGAAACAAACTCAAAACATCTTTCAACGATATCAATTTATCAATGAAATTTTAAAAAAAAGAAAACATAATCTGAATCTGCCCACGCAGAAAATGTTCATTCTGAGAACATTTAATGAAATGAAAAGATTCTTCAAATTTTGTTATTTTCTGAAAAAAAAAATCTGTATTTTAAAATAGAATTCATTTGTTAGTCTGTTCACAGCTTTCACTTTATCAATAAAGAAAAAAAAACAATACAATACACGGCCCACATACGGGTATTTGAACGATCTAGGCGGCCAAAATTATTTTAGGGTCGATATTGGTTCTTACCGATATAAGTAAGTAAAACAAAGGTTTAAATATCAAATCGAAGCTTATTTATTCTAAACAAAAAATAAAATCAGGAATTAACAAAAAAAAAATAAGACAAATTTTCATCTTCGCTTTCTGAAGAATAATTAGGATCATTCGGATTCGCAGGCATAAGTAGAGCAATTGTTTCTGGCAAGAAAAAAATATGTTTTCTTCTTTTTACGCTTCTCATACTACTTAACAGGGGATCCGAAGTCAAAAGAAGCCTGTTAAAAATGTTTTAATATATCGGATGCATTTCTTTTTCCACTTTTCCGCAACTCAACCTGAGCAGCATGAACGATCACTTCTTCTTCTAGATTAGACCGAATCTCCTCAGTTTTTCTCCTTTTCGTTCTTTCACTCGAGTCTCGAAATATCTTACGTGGGCGGCCTGGCCGGTTTTGTGCAACAGCGGGAATCTCAATAGTTCCTTCAAGCCATGATTCATTGTATTTGCGAAATATGTCTTCCTTCTTATGAGCCTTTGACCATCTTTGTTTTAATTGGCTTTTAAAGTGAGAAAAGGTACATTTGAAATTTTTAATTTGATTTTCTGAGTATCCTTTGCATGACAGTAGTTCCTCATACAAGAAAGTCAGTTTTTTTTTCCAAATTAGGCAAATTAAAGCTCTGCATGCGTTCGAACAAGTATTTACGGGTCACAATTCTTGCTCCCGAGGTACTTGGTGAACCTAAAACAAAAATACTTTCTTTAAAACATAATTACGGACTTTTTTATATTTTCGCCAAAAAAATAAAAATGGTCTAATTTGGGACTTATCCGCGACTTTCCGCGGCAAATTTTTTAATTTGTTACTACTTAAAGCTTTAAACTTTTGACTATATCAAGAATTATCACAGGATATAACTTGGAAGTATAACAAATTCCTTATTAAACACAATACATAGCTTAAAAATACCCCTTAAATACACGTGACATGCAATACACTAAAACTAATAGTTTCAGCTATAAAAACTATCGAAATTTTATTTTAAATAGAAGATAATTACCTGTTGTATTAGGATCCATAACTTTTTATTCCAAAATAAGCGTAAAATAATAAATATTCACTATTAAAGTTTTTCTTTGCACACGAAAACCGAGAAGAGACACGTACACCAAACGAGACGATCAAATTCCGACTACTCGGGTAGCGCGGCACGCACAGGTGGGAAGACGGGAGGTGTTGGGTATTGTTCTTAAACCTGTCCCGCATTCCAGGTAGTGTTTTTTTTTACCTGGCTTGCATTTCATAAATTTGACTTTTGGCCGCGTAGATCGTTCAAATACCCGTATGTGAAAGAAAAAATACACTACGCGAAGCTTGGCTACATAGAAAATGAAATTTGAATATCGAACCCCTAAACTAAAATTGACTGATTCCTCTACCTCAATTTGAAAATGGAATTTATTTGTTCCTATTTTACTTCAATCAATATTTTCAATATGTGCATAAGTTAAACATATACAAATATGAGGGAGCATCTCCGAACAACTTTGTAAAGAACTTTAGAGACAAAGAGTGCAAACAATCGTTTAAACCAGTAGACGTTCAGTATCAGAGCACTCCCTTGTTCATTAAACAGAGGGGTGCTACATGTGCCATTGTTTGACGGCAGATAGTAACGATATTGCTGTACCATTTACTCGTTTCCAAAAAAGGGGAGTACAGGAATGACACTCAAAATATTATCACATGATATAATTTGTGTTGTCTGATGTTGAAAAACTAACAAGATACTTTCATTGTTCATTCACTGTCGACAAAATTACAGATCTAATACGCTTATCCTTTAAACCTCAATTTCTCTAAGGGAGTTTTATGTCCTTATTTGTAATCATTTTATCGTATCGAATATATTTATGTTATATCATAAGTTCTGTCATATGTCGAAGACCTTATGGCCTAGCCTTAAAGATCATATAGATTTATCAAGATTTATAGATTCTGACTGCACTTTTGACTCATGACTGTACCAAGAACCGAAGTGTTTTTTCTATTCTATCTATATTTTGTGTTAGTTCGCAGATAAAGGTGCTCATGCGGCTTCAGTTTGAAATGGCGACGTTATTTCAACATTACATTCACACTGAATGGCGTCGAGGCCTGGGAGAATGTACGGGATCTCGCAATACCCCATAGAATATCATAGAGGCTGAAATAGAGCGTTGTTTAGATTAATATTGCTTTTATTTACAGGTTAGAGTGTCAGTTTTGAATATTAAAGTAAACAGGATATTATTTTTGAGTACGCAAACATCGGAATTTCTAGTTACGAAGCTAAACAACCATGCATGCCACTTGCGTCAAGGAATCTGAAATAAATAAGTAGTTATTTTAAATACCTTTTCAATCTGTTGTTACTAAAACTGCAATTTTTACTCGAATAAAATCATACTGTGAGATTAATGTTTGTAGTACGCATGAGGTAAAAACTGAATCTACAGAATTTGGACCGCTAGTATGATCTGCTCTAGGAGAGAGGCACTTAATTTGGAAGCAGTGAGGAAGTTAATTTTCTGCAACAAATTTCTGAAAAGATATTAAAATCGAGAATGAGAGCGAATAGTTTCCTAGGTTTCGAATAATTGCGTTTTTTGGAGCGTTAAATGAGCGTTGCGATCTGTAATCAGGCAGTCAGATAGAAACCGGACTTTTTCAGAACATAAAGGTATCGATTCTGTTAAATCATAATCTTATCTCAAATGTAGTTCTTTTTTACACAGTTTTTATTACTAGTATATAAAAATCTAACTCACTGGATTCGACCCGATGGGTGTAGAAAGAGAGGGAGATCAAGAACGTGGTGGTCTGATGATTTTAAAGGATTCGATAAGAACTGGAAGGAAAAGACGAAGGACAGAGATGAGTGGAGAGAATTAGGGGAGGCTTTTGCCCAGAAGTGAGGCATAAACAGAAAAAAAGTATTCCTATAAATAAAATTGCAATCGGCACGAAATGACATCAGAGAAATTTAATTGGGTAGGAACCTATTCTTCAATGCCTATTTTATGCATTTTTTATTTTTTTATTTTTATGCATATAAATATCCAATTAAAAAAATTCTAATCAAAACAACCAGAAAAGAAATCTTACTTATATTATGTTGTATTATACATATATGGGCTTAGCAATTAAGATATTTGACATTGTATGTATATAAAAACTGTTTAAATCTATTGGGCTTAAATTCGTTTTCAAAAAGTCCAATTTTGGCCGGATTCTTGTCAATCCCTGGGCAGGTTTTCTTTTTATTCAATCCACGACCTGCGTCTGTTTACCTGGCTGTTGTCTTTTGTGCTGGAACCAATTCGACTTTCGCCTTTGTTTATGTTCGCGGACTTTCTTTACTTTTTACGTACGGTTGCTCAAGGGTTAATGAGTAAAGAGTTCGAGAGTATAAAAAGGAAATACGTTTTCTAGTGGCTTCCTTGTGAATATGCTGCGGGTCAGTCACAATTTTAATTTTGTGCAGGTTATTTTAAGTTTTATATTTGGACACGACAGTGCCCTAAAAGTACCTAATACAATCAATTATTATTCAATTATTTATATTAAAATAAAAGACATTTCAAAATATAAAAAAGGGGATCCCATCGGTAGCGGGGCAAAGACCCAAGCTACCGGTGGTCAGGACTCCAGCAAGAGGAATCTCCGCTCCTCCTCTTTATCAATTATTATTATTCTTAACTAAATTTAACGATCCATAGCCCAAAAATGTCGAGGTTATTTATATGTGATCTTCTAAATTCAGGCGTAATCATTGTAAACAATGTTATAACAATAAGCAAGCACTTCGTCTATTGTATTGTAATCTTTCAAACAGCTAATCTAATATCTCCATAATAGAGCTAGCACCGCTATTAACGAAAACACATTGTTTACTGCGCTAATAACGCGTTGCTAGGAAATTATCCATTGTTTTCGTATAGAGAAATATGTTCCATTCTACCTTCTACAATAATACTGGCACAAAATAATGAGAAAAAAGAAGGCAATTCGAATATTAAATGAACTTACTTAATTTTTTTAAGATAACGCATTATAGTTCAAGATTATTTTTGTTTAGTTATCAATATGTTGATGATTTTAATAAAGATTATACTTCGTACGTTTCATTCTTCGATATAATTTTAAACACAGGTAGTACTCTTATTGTATAGGACGATCACACTTTTCATAGGATGTAGGGGGTAGTTAGAAAACAAACGACCTATCATCCGATATAACCCAGACTGTTAGTCATCAACGCTCATTCTTTTATTGTGTGCGGGACGATACGCACGTCATTATATTTCCTATGGAATTCGTTTACGATTGATTTTTTTGATAATCATTTTTTTTTAGTTTATTTAAACATAAGTATTTTTAAATCAAATTTAGTGATAGTGAAATACGCGAAGCAGTTTCAACGAAGCTATCACGACGAAGCTATCACGGCGAATGCTGTTCCTGCGATGCTGTTTTTGCGATGCCGTTCCTGCGATGCTGTTCCTGCGATGCTGTTCCTGCGATGCTGTTCCTGCGATGCAGTTCATGCGATGCTGTTCCTGAGATGATGCTACTGTTGACACATCGTAAGCTATCCTGGGGGATATCACGAAGGCATAGCAAATGCGCTAGCCCGGAGGGTATCACGAAGGAAAATAACACGATGCATAAAAACTGCAGTCTCAAAGCTATCCTGGGGGATATCACGAAGGCAAAGCAAATGCGCTAGCCTGGAGGGTATCACGAAGGAAAATAGCATGATGCATAAAATTTGTAGCCTCGAAGCTATCCTGGGGGATATCACGAAGGCATAGCAAATGCGCTGGCCCGGAGGGTATCACGAAGGAAAATAGCATTAGGCGTCAAAATAAGCCGGGAGGTTAACTGCGGGTTAACACGAAGGTCAAAATCAAAACGGTTCGTATTGTTACGACTATTGCACATCATGTCACAAGCATGGAAGTACAAGTCACAGGATATGCAGTAAGTAAATCTTGGCCTAAATCGAGTGTCATAGGAGCGTCGTGCCATGGGCGGAGCAGCCGGGGATCTACTAATATTCCCTTATCGGATAGCAGATCTGTGCAATTTTGTGTCACAGTTTACGAACCGTTCGTTCCTTGCATTTGAAGAATGCGGGCAAACTACCCACAATGGGACTAATATTTAATGCATCTATTCTATCAATAGTTACTGATGCAATGCCGCCAATAAGTATACTTGAGTTATATCTAATCCGTTTTTCTTGGAAATGAGTACCTAACAAACCGTATTTTGCGGCTTAAGTTTTTAAAAATGAAAACTAAATCCTGTATGCAAGACTACATTCTTCTTCTTCTCCCTTACTTCTCCTACTCATGTAACGAGTAATGCTCGTTTATGTGGGGTCGCCACATTATGGTAAATGAAAGGATACAATATTATTTTTGCGCTCCCTCGAGATACTCGGAGAAGAAGGGGGGGGATGCATGTTGTGAAGACTGAAGATGGTGTCGGTCGCCGGTTCCAGTAAGGTCTCTCCAGCCCATATGGGGTTATCTATGGCCTTTTGGATATAAAGCAAATACATTGCATACTTAGCTAATAAGTACATTTTATGTTGGTAACTGTAATCCAATGTGAAATACGAAAGAGAATTACTCACTATTTTTTAAAATATGTTATTATCTCTTTTCATCGATATAATGATAATCGATTACCTCCAAATACAATTTTTCGTTTTCTATAGAAGAAAATAAATGTATGTTTCGAAAATTAAATAGAACTTACCAAATGAGTTAAGTTATTATCACTTACTTCAGATATGCCAACTAAGTTTACCTACTTGCCGGCCCATCTCCACTGACGCAGTTTTTCTAATTCAATGCAAGAAGTGAAGCGGAGAGGAGTTTAGCGGTGCATAATTTAACCAATCACAACGTATATCAGGATCGGATGCCTGACTGCTTGGCAGAACCGAATATGATGAGACAAATGTTTTTATACAAAACATCCAAGGTTAAGTCTAAGTGATATTTAGTAAATTGACTTGTTTTACTCACAAAGGTCAACAAACTGTTATTTTGAAGACAGTTGCAATCCTCCAAATGTTAGATTCAACTGCAGCTTGAAGTAATGTATAGAATTTATTCTAAAATAACGTACCTATAAGTACACGTTATTATTTGAAGATCTTGCTCCTGATTTATTTATTTTTTACTGTTTTATTCTCTTTTTGGCGTGTCTATTATATGTTTTGATTAAACAATTGGATTGGATTGAAAATTGCAAACAATTGGGTCTGCACTATACCTTCCTATTATTATTTGAAAATAACTCGATTAATTAAAACATAAAAATCTTTACAGCAACTTATATTTCGCTTAAATTTATATTATTTAGTCACGCATATTTGCAGACACTGCGATATTGGGATGATAAACCTGCAGTATCTAATGGATTAAGGACAATTTCACATGGCTATTTTAAGCCTGTCGAAGTAATGCTTTAACGTCAGCTGTTCAAATCAAAAAATGTTTTGCTCACGATTCTGTGAATTGGGAATATGTATAATTATATATACCTTGGTAGGTAAACACTATATGGTTACCTAGGTTTAATGAATTAAAATACATAGTTAATTATTGTAATTAAAACAAAGAAAAACAATGAATCTCATTGAATGAAATGGCAAGAGAAGACTAGTTGATTTATTTTTATATAAGAATAATAATAATAATAATGCTTCCTTCGTTTGGCTACACAGCCCACATTAGTTGCGTATTATATACTCTATTTATAGAAGAAAACGTGAAACTACATAAAAATAATACAAAATAATGGTAATTCTTTTGCGTTTCACCATAACCAACATTAGTGATTGATGCATTTACATCACATACCGTATAAACTGATGGAATCTGTTTAATTGCACTTTTTGTTTTGCCAAATAAGACGACTCTTGAATCTTACTAAATTCTCCTTGTGATAAAACTAAAAATGTTAAACTTTGCATAACCTTCTCGTAGAGATCGATAACTCAAGCAAGTTGTTTTAAGAACGATGATTCTTATAGGAGAAAAATCATAAAGTAAAGTGGTTTTGTGTCTTTTACATAATTAATTTAATAAATTTATTTTAGCAGATATATAAGCAGGACTGTACTTTTAATATCTTATAATTAAACCTTTTTGTCTTCTTGAGCACTCATGGCTGTGTAAACTGAAAGATATTTTACAATATCAGTTACGTTGTATAAGATAAATTACAAAAATGGATATTATAAACCCAAATAAAAAGCAAGTTTTCGTTCAATTCATTCATATTTTATTTACTCGAGTAAATGTATAAAACGTAATAAGTCGATTCTTAAATTCAAAATCGGATGAAACTTATATATTATCAAAAATTAATTGATATATAAATTATATATCTTATATTATACATACACATCATCACGCCTGTACCTATAGGGTCAGGCGGAGAAACTTCGTATAGAAACCGATCTACGAATCCACGTTATAGCCATATCTAATTAAAACCCGCTAGCCGTGGGTTCATGATATACTTGTGATGTACGTGTATTTTTTGTTCATACTGTTGATATAAGTATATCATTAAAATCATGATAAACAGCTATATTAAAGAACTTTTGTATAATATTAATCGCAAAAATGTTTTGAATTGACTTGAATACATTCAAATGACAGAACCAAAAAATTAGAAATGAACCTACCGCTTTATTAATTAGGTAATTCCATGACTAAGGTCTTTGAGGTATCCTTAAAGTATTTCCTTTGTTTACATGTACTTACGTGTAAACATGACAACCTTAGTGTTATTTTTGTGGTCCTTTATAAAATAAAAAATAAAAACTTTTTCAAATTCTTGGTTCCAAAAATTTTTACTCCAACATAGCGGTAGTCACTATGTTTTCTAAGAACTACTTATTTCATATATGAAATTCATATTATCTCATATCAATATCGTAATAAATAAAATATACTTTTACTTAAATGTAACGCTATGATCTGCTGCATAACTCAACAGCAGATTGTTTAAAAAAAATTAATTCGTTCTTGTCTCACCTTTGTAAGGAAATTAATTTAAAGATATCGGTTATTGACATTCATTAGACATTAATTCACTATCTAGGCAACTAGAATTTTTTGATAACCATTTCAAGTTACCATGTTTTAATCGTACGGCTGTTGTTGTTATATACTATTGACGCCTGTTCTCACAGGTGGTATTTTTCTAATAAAGAAATTAAAAAGGTAATACATTTTATCGTCAGTTTAAGTTAAAAGTCTGGTGTAACGTAGAGATTTACCTGCAAGTAGTTTTATCAATCGATGAACGAATTGATAAAATTTAGGTAAATCAGCAGCAAATTATTGCCTTGTCAATCGTCATGTCATTGATCACGTACGACAAGATTTTAAAACCTACAGGTTAGCGTCAATGTATTTTTACTTTGCTACCAGTATCTAATATACTAGCTCAATAACTACGTCAATGACATAAGATATCTTTGCTTTTTATATAAACAAAAAAAAATATATACTCAAAATATAATTCTGTTAAATACCTACGTATGTTATTAACAGAAGACTTTGTTATATTGAATTAAAATTCAAGGAAAAATTCTGAAAAATCTTTGCTATAAAATCTTTTATTTTATGACATAAATTAATCATGTATACATACATGGATTCATTTATTTAACTTGGGTACAAAATTTTCATCTCTAAACATCTACCTGTGTTTAAAATTATATCGAAGAATGAAACGTACGAAGTATAATTGATGATTAAACGAACTTACCTGAAGTGAAGTTCTATCACAATTATACGAGTACGTTTCATTCGAAGATATAATAAATTCCCTCCCTTCCCGGAACCCTTTGGAAAATTTTGTAGCTAGGTGCCCTAGGTATCTCTAAACAATGAGCGTTGATGACTAACAGTCTGGGTTATATCGGATGATAGGTCGTTTGTTTTCTAACTACCCCCTACATCCTATGAAAAGTGTGATCGTCCTATACAATAAGAGTACTACCTGTGTTTAAAATTATATCTTCGAATGAAACGTACTCGTATAATTGTGATAGAACTTCACTTCAGGTAAGTTCGTTTAATCATCAATAATATAGTAAAACTGAAGTACTACCTGATTGTTCTATTCAATTTTACTAGTCAATTTTCAAAACTCTTTTTGTATTTTATAGTAGTAGTTTGTAGCTTTGAGATATAATATATTATGATTAAATAATTAGTTATCGGCGTGAAAAAGAGCCTTCTTTGAAGGCCAAGTTTCAATAAAAAAATTGACTTTGACTTTGAGCCCATTTATAGAGGAAGGTGTGAACGTGAATGTGCTGAAGCCTATACCGAAAATGAAACAAAAAGTTAATCTCAAAATGCAATAATTCCGTACCCTCTTTATTTTGCCATCGAGCCCCATAAATACCGTAATGCAACATTAGGGGCTTCTAAGGTTTGTATCGTATCTGATCCCACTATTTTTCTTTTGCTAAAGGATAGAAGTCATCTTGCTAAAGGATAGAAGTCATCTATTAAGTTTACAGTTAAATCAGGAACGGAGAGCTGCTGAGAACGTTCAATTTATACCTAGAAATACGCATTTTCAATGTAAAAAAAAAATATCAAGATTACATCATTTCTTCAAATATAAAAGTTTCATAGAAAAACGTTCATATTCAAATCTTTTGCTATCCTATGGTAATACGCCCCCTTCGAGTTCACTTTCATTCATAATCAGATTAACTATGCGTGACTTGACATAACGACATCAACCTTTAGACTATGATGGCAAAAACTAATGGTTCAAGTTCAACACAACGTGAACAAGCTTGAGTCAGACTTGACGCAATATGTTGCAAAACCCGCATCTTTAATGAGGTTATGGTTATTGTATCAGATTTATTATTTTTTCTCGCTTTATTTTTATTTTAAAGATTTACTACTGGCTGCTTTTTATCATAATCTGGCCAGTTATGAAGACAATTTGAAAAATTGTTCCTTTTTCAAAATATATTAATATTGCTACAGGAATAATGTGATAAATGTTGCTAGTTTAACAGGCATAGCATACAAACTTCTTGCCTCAAGGGAAATAAACTGTCCCAGATTTGAGATACTATGTTTCTCTTAAAAGCAAACTATATTCCTAACAAGGAGCAAGTCATCGCTCAAATTCAATGTGACAGAAACGAGTGAAGCAATAACGCAAGTTGCAACAGCGTACAACTTTCAAGTTATCTTATGTGTGTCTTTGATATCATATCACGAGATCGTTAGGAATTTCGTAAATTTTACTCTCATTTTAAAAGATTTGCATAACCATTTGCTTTATCTACAACCACTGACTTTAAATGTCATCGAGTTTTCTGAAAGCTAAACGCAAAAATATTCTAGCGACTCTTGCCTCGTAAGAGATAAAAGACGATAAAGATGTATCTGTAAACGAAGTTATTAAAATAAATCCATTACGTACTAAGTATTCCATAATATTTCAGACTCACGAGAGTTACTAACAATGCGAATCGCAACCAGTCGTTGCTATTCAAATAAGTTTACGAAAGACGTTCATATATTTTTACTATCGCACCTGATGCTCAGATGAGTACGTCACATAACGAACCACTTTCGTATACTCGGTACACTCAGCAGCAAATGTGGCTTTATTCAAAAGTTCGCAATCATGAGAGTATTTCCCTCACAAAGCAACTGCCGTGCCCAGGATTACGTCATTGTGTTCAACAAAAATGCTGCAGTGCTAATTTTGCATGCACCGCGCTCCCTGTGAATACCATTATGGCATCGCGGATGTGGAGCCTAGACCTGCAGTAATGAACCCTAAGTCTGCAAAACAGGAAGATTTTGCAGCCGTCGGCATAGGAAAAATAAATTAAGGAGTCGCGTAGTAACTCTAGTATTACTTTATTTGTTAAAAAGTAAAACTAAAAATGAAGTAGGTATATCTACATCCTACATCTCTATTCGAGATTTAAATAATCAGAAGTTGACATTGATACTGGCAAGACAAAATTATAAGAAAATGAATTTAAAACAAAAATCTACATCTGTATTTGAAATTTAAATATAGAAGTTAACATTGATACTGTCGACCTATCCTACGATTACTTGATGAGAAAAAAAAAACATTGAAAACATGCTAATGGAATGCGAAATTTATTACCTGTTGTCATCAAAGGCGTGTTTGCATAAAAATGCGTAAAGCCGAAAGCTAGTAACAGGTTGTCCACGACAGATACAGTTAACTGACATACATTGCCCAAAAAGATGAGAACGTCCGTGAAAGGGTCAAAGCATTTTGAGATGAGTGCGCGAGACGAATGCGGTATCGCTGTGTGGCAATTTTAGGTCATTTTTCGTAAACACAATTTTGCGTATGACGTTATATTAGGCGTGACTTTTGTGTTTAGGTTATACTGTTTATTTGAAAAACTAAAAGTTGACTAATATTTATGGGCACATTTTGAGATAAAAGATTTTAGTAGTTCTTGACTAATGTAAAATTTTGAAATGAGAAACACTTTGAAATCTACAATGTACGGTTTCTGTTACAGCTCACTTTTATTTCCATGAAAAAGCTCAAGACTAATGAGTTATTGGAGTGTACAACTAACAAAGCACATGCATTTTTCTTAAAATGGAACAGAGTACGGTAAGGAGAAAGCTCGCAAGAAACGTTGTGGCGAATTTTATCGGATACGGAGAAACAGGGCATCAAAACAAACGCATAATTACAGAATAATAAACAGACTCCGACGCTTGATCTAATAATTGAAGTTTCCTCCTCGATAAAACAATAGATGATTCCAATTCCAAATTAGAAAAGGAAACAGAATTGAAGAAAAAATGTGCAAAAAGAGAAACAAAATTTAAAATAGGTAATGCTCATTGGTAAATGCAATATTTTAATGGAAAATGATAAAGGAAAATTTATGATAATGTTAAAATACATACGTTATATGCCTTTGGACTAGAAATGTAAGTCATTTGCTAAGACTTTATATTTTCTTGCCTTATCAGCCGCCATAAATCAAAGACATGTTACAGGTCTAGCAAATAAACTAAAACCACTTCATTACCAAAGTTATGAGGTTAACAGCCGCGGCGGGTTTCAAGCCCACACTTTCGTCTCGCCTCGCTAGGCGCCACATGAATGACTTGAATACTCGCTTTGTCACCCGGCTCAACCCACTTCTTGTTACATAAGAGCGCAACCCAAATTGCTACGTAGAAAATAATCCTAATCCTAACTAATATTATAAATGCGAAAGTGAGTTTTTGGTTGTTTATTTATTCGTTTGTTTATTTGTTTGTTCTTTACCTCTTCACGCTTTTTCTACTTAACCAATCTTCCTGAAATTTCGCATACACATAGTTAGAAGTACTGAAAAGGTCATAGGGTACGTTCCATCTCGGGAAAAAATACTGTTCCCGTGGGAAATTTACGCGGGCATAGCTGGGGGCAACAGTTAGTAAAAAATATTTGCCTTCGAATGCGGTGTTTCGAAAATTACTTTAAAAAATACATAAATGTAATAACAGAGTTAACATGTATATTAGGTAAGTTCATTTTCATTTACTCTCTGTTAACTTCTTTCCGACTTTAGGACAGGCGTCAAAATAAAGATAAAAATAAAAACAGTCATAGAGAATTTAATCAATTCAAATAAACCAAAGCTGCGGTCGCGGGGTTCAGTCGGATATAGAATATAGAGAATAAAAATAAAGAGAGTATAAATAATACACCCCAATCTAAACTAGGACACATATTTCAAGCAAAGTGTGATTATGGTCAGACACAATGACAAATTAATTAAAATGTTATACATAAAAATAGAGTAATAAAATTAGATAAAAGTATTTAAAAAAGTCATCTTTATCCGAAAATAAACTATTTTGACCATTATTTTCTCTCAAATTCAATTCTTTATCCCGATCCTTTGAGTCAACCTTTTGTGAGCTTATTATTTTTTAAACAGAGACACAAACGCCATCAATCTGCGGTAGAGTTGTTCAAATCCAATCTAACGCGCCGCGTCGCTCCCAATACGTTCGTTAAACAAAACGAAAAAGTATCTGAAATGGCCAATATGGCCATGCCAATTTTGGTCACCTGGAAAACGAAACTCGTAACAAATTAACACTATAAACAATATTCTTAGTGTTCATAGATAAACTTATTTGACTTAAAAACAGTTAGATAACATTTTATATTTTATAAACAATTTTAGCTGAACGTGATCTCCGTCTTAATTATTAATTTCCGCATAGAAGAAGGCTGTTCTGCAAAAAATGTTTAAAATATAAAAAGTCGTGTAAAATATTACACACGTTTAGTTACACTTAATGATAAAATTAATTCAAAATGAAAAAAAACTTATTTGACTAAAATAGTTAGATAACATTTTGTATTTTATAAACAATTTTAGCTGAACGTGCTCTTCGTCTATGTTAATTGTAAATTTCCGCACAGAGAAAGGCTGTTCTGCAAAAAAAAAATATCAAAGTTGTGTTAAAAATATTATACACACGTTTAGTATTTAATTCAAAATGAAAAAAAATATGTTGAAATAAAAAAAAGATAGATAAATGAAATAGCGTGAGGTGGGGGCAATTCGAGTTTCGCGTGAGAAACAGAGCTCAGCGCAAGTGTAAAGTTATGCGTTCCACTTCATTTACATTTTCCATTCGTTATATGGAAATTGTGCTAATGACTTGAATACCATTACGTGTTTCTTTATTGTCATGTTGATAAATATTGTTTTCACTTCTCATGCTCTGAAAGTGCTTATTTGTGCAGGATATAGGCTGCACAAAATCGAATTTTGTGCACAAGGGCATTAACGTATCTACTCATAAATGTATCTATATTAAGGCAAAGAAAATTAGCCATACAGCCAAACACGATAAAAAGTTCATAGACAGAATTTGTTATTTTATAATATTTACTTTTAATTTAATTGCCTTATATGTTTTTTAAGACATAAAAGATATTAACATTAAAATACAAGTACGGTAGGGTATTTAATTAATTTAAGAAAAATATTATTACAAAATTAATTTAATAGTAGGCTGTATAGGTCTGCAACCCAAGCCTGTCAATGTCGTAGGATTAAAAAAATAAAGCGGCGGGAAATAGCTCTTGTTTTTTCGTGCGTTTATTAATTTCTTCAATTTGATTTATTTCCTCGCAATCGAAGTGAAAAGCAGAGTTTATAACTCGTCCACAAAACGATTTTTATCCTCGACATTACTATCAGCCCTCGCCTTCGGCTCGGGCTGCTAAAAGTCTCGGATAAAAATGATTCGTTTTGTGCACTTGTTGTAAAATCTACTATTTAATGGTTAGTCGATTGGTTTTAAATATTTGTACATGATAAGTGAACATATAACGTTTTTATAAGAAGACGGAAGACGTATAACGGCAAGACTATTGAGGAAATAAAATATGAATACCTACATAATTTTATTTCCAAAATAGTCTGGCCCACCATACATTTAATATTTGAAGAAAAGAAAATCATATTTGTAAATGATTTTACGTGAATAAATATGCATTTGATAAAAGAATACCAATCAAAATTAAATTCCACCGAAAACTATAGTTCATTTTAAATTTTCTAATTTTATTTTATTTTTTTATTTTATTGCATTTTATTTATTCATTAATTATTCTAATTATCGCATTTGAAAGTTATTCGTAGGCAAAATCGGAAACTATGACTGAAAATCAAAAATCGAGCTTCAGAGCTCAATATTATTCTATTGTGCTTTGCTTTTGAAGGAATCCCAAGCGAACATGCACTTTATTACAAACGGAGGTACTATTCAAAGTACAATGGAAATACTAGCTCTGATTCTGTAGCATCACAAATGTCGCCACATTTTAAAAAAGAGCATTAATCATTTCTCCCGTGAATAACGAGTATAAAAGTTATTTATTATTAAAATAAACTAATCGAAATAAGTACCTATGGAATAGATTGGCCAATAGCAGAATTTTGGAGATTCATTCATTCGTAGTTCTAAAATTTTATTAATTATTTCAATTTCTTGCCCCTGTACATGTATACGAAAAAATATTATTTCTGTTTTGTTCTATTAGTTGACATTTCCCTGAAAACTCCTTTGTATAACTCATATTAACTTTGAAGCAATTCATCTCATAAAATGTTATCATCATCATCAAACTTAAAGAGCAAGGCTTGTCTGTGGAGTAGATACCCCTCATTTTTCTTTCTCTCTTATTTAACCTTTTTCCTGAAATTTTATATAAACAACTAGTAGGCTATATTGCACAAAAACTTCTCTCTCTCTCTAAGCCGAAAGACGTCCACTGCTGGACAAAGGCCTCCCCCAAGGATTTCCATAACGACCGGTCCTGCGCTGCCCATATCCATGCGCATCCCGCGACCTTCACTAGGTCGTCGGTCCACCGAGTGGGAGGCCTGCCAACACTACGTTTTCCGGTTCGTGGTCGCCACTCGAGAACTTTTCTGCCCCAACGGCTATCTGTTCTACAAGCTATGTGCTCCGCCCACTGCCACTTAAGTTTCGCGATTCTGCGGGCTATGTCGGCTACTTTAGTTCTCCTACGGATGCACAAAAACCTAGTATTACCTATTAGTATTAGTATAAACCTAGTACCTAGTATTTTTCTAGTTACAGAATAAACTTCAATATCTGCATTCTAGGATATATTGCACAAAAATTACTACCTAGTATTTTTTTAGTTACATAATAAACTTCAATATCTGCATTCCAGGATATATTGCACAAAAAAATACTACTTAGTATTTTTCTAGTTACAGAATAAACTTCAATATCTGCATTCCAGGATATATTGCACAAAAATTACTATCTAGTATTTTTCTAGTTACAGAATAAACTCCAATATCTGCATCGCTCCGGGCTGGCAATCGTATTGCGGCAAAGTAGGTCGTGGGATTGAACTTCTTGGATTGACAATGGATTTAATCAAACGGCTCATTCATTATGCGAGTATTTCATAGATCTCCTATGTGATACTGATCCGCGGTTCAGACCTTGAAGATGAACTGGGATGTGGCTTCATTTGGAACGATGGTATTGATTTCAACCTTGAGATGATCTATTACATTACAAAATTCGTGGTTACAGGTAACGTACAATGTAAATTAATAATTTCATATAAAGAAAATTTAAAATTAAAATATCAAGAACGTCGTCATTTTAAAGTATAAGATAAAATATAAAATGTAGTGATAACTACAGAATTATTTTGAACTTCTAACTGGTCAACTTTGCATGTCATATTTTAGGTGAAATAGTTGATATATTGGGATACTATTCCTGTGGCGTATTACCTGCATGATAGGCTCTCGACTCACTACAATAGCAGGCATTCAAATCCATTAGTCTCCAGACAAATTGAATGGGAAAGTGACACACCAGTACACAAATTTCATATGTTGTTTTTACAATACTTATTAAGAAAACAGGAGACCCGCACATCAAAACGTTCTTTGAGTCACGCCGAAACCATTGGTAGCAATAACTCGACGCGATTTTGTGTACTTACGGAATTATATCAAAAACTAAACATTCATAACAAAACATTCTATGATTAAATTAGACTGTCAACAAAATCTGCAGAGTTGGACGTCTGACATTGACAGCTGGTGACACACGTTCCGTCTCAGGGTCCTAACAAACCTTTCTTATCATAAAAAAATAAGAAATCATGGTAGGATTGTTGTAGAATTTTAATTATTCTCCTTTAATATCGTCGACTTAGATTGTTATAATATTCAACGAATAAATACCTTATTTAAACATTAGTTCTTTTAAAGAATGTTTAAAAGTTGGTTTGACGTGCGTCCGAATTGGGCGAAATGGAGCGCGACGAGGCGGAATGTCAAATCGAGTGGAGAGGGATCGGTCTCTTCCTAGATAGGCCGCCACGACACGTAACATGGCTTGAGCGATTATTAATTTTTGGGGTTTTTTCACTTTCGCCGCCCTCGGCCTCCCGTCATGGGACTATAGTTTAACCTTTAGCTTTAAAATCCGCGATACGCGCGAGGACACAGGGGATATTCGCCGCCATGAAGTTGTCGGGAACATGAGCTGTTGATATCCACGTGCCCGCCCGGCTATATGAATTGGCGCTTCCTGGAGTGTCCTCCCATCACCGGAGGGTGCGGTTCTCCCGGACCGTGGACCGCATGCCACGGCGCAGGCCCCGTCGTCGGCGACCCCGAGGTGCAACACACGGATCCTAACCTTATTTCCAAAGGCCGCATTGCCGCCTCCGTTCCGATATCCCTGTAGTGGCTCAGCGCAAACCTCGGAAGGTCCAGCCAGCATCTACTATCTCGCATACAACGGAGCGTCGCAGGAGCACCGCGCCGCTTTGATGTCGCGACCAGCGCCAGTGCTCGAACCCAACGGATCATAACGGTGAACGGAACGACGTTCTAAGTGCGCACAGACGTTTGTGTACGGACCTGGCCAGGTACCCTATATTTGGTTTATGTTAACTTTAATTTTTTATTGCGGCAAAGACTTATCAGATTTTGGTATTAGTATAACATGTGCCCGCCTTCAGCGGCTAGTGTGTTTATGGAATAAAATGCTATATTCTATCCCAACCATGTTGTATTAATTATATCACCCTGCCCATGACTCCCAGGACCTAAGGCTTACTAGACAAGAGGTCCTTGTACTTCAAAAGTGCGAGGCTCTATCCTGAGCATTACATCCGGCTCTCTCTAAAGTAATTGTTCGTGTATAATCGCACTGCGCAGGGATATTGCCCGTCTTCACTTCAAGTAGTTGGAGACCCCTGCGCACACCGCACACTACACACTTTTTTATTTTTTTTATTTTTATACACGACAAAAACAAAAAGTTAACAGAGCTGGTAAAAATATTGCTTGTCTACTTTGAATTTTCGAATTATTTTCAGAAAACTTCAAAAGAGAATGCTCCTGCTTATCAAACTAAATTTTCAAAGCAAACGTCGATCTTTACAAGTTTACCTGACAGGGTGACACCAAAAGGGATGTTTACAAAATATACAAAAAATATCCAAAAAGTCTCTTTATATCGAGCAATGTAAAAAGAATTTTAGATAAATAAGGTTTATCGTTAAACAGAAAATCATCCAAGAATATTCATTTATAGAATAACAAGCTGAACGCTACTTCTTTTAAGAGTCGAATGCCTTCTAAGATATCCTAAACAAAAAGTAAGTACGTCATTATCCAGTTTCTGTGGTACCACAGAATTCTAAATAAAATAAGCCAGATGTGGTATGTACCTATGTCGAGTTAAAAAATCCCACCATCGCGGAAAGTCTAGCCTATGCAAACGACTAGAATTTTCAGGTAAGCGGAAGTTATTAGCGGGGTCGACGACCCTTGGGCGGCGCGTCGTCGCCGCCCGCCCAAACGATGTCGATAGAATAGGTTTTATATTAATATCGAATATTTCACTTGTACTGTGAAAAGTTTTTAAAAGTTTTTATTTATGCTATTATGAATTCACGGAAAGTGGGTTTACCTTTGTGGCTTTGATAAATTGTTAATTTTACAAGGAGAGACAGGTTTCCAAGGCATATTAGTTTGTTAAAAATAATAAAATATTTGTATCTACGAAAGCTTTCTATTTGACTCCAGATTTATTGTGACATGGAATTAAAAATATTGCGGTAAGTTGATGAAATTCAGGTTTCAGTTTTGTAAATAACTTCATGGTCTAGGAATTGATTTGATATTATATACCAACAATGCCTATATTTAAACTATTTTAAGCAATTTGCGCTGCAGCTAAATATAAATTAAGAACCTTATTAACACCGTTAAGAATTTAAAGTCTCAAAGATTGCTCAAAGGCTCTATGTCGAGCTAGTTCAGGAGCCGCCAAAGTACTTCACCTACTAATTGACGACGATATCGAGCACTCCTAGCTAAGCTCGCACTCGAGCGAACTTCAGCCTGCTTCGGCTTCCAATTTCAATTTTAAACTACGAACCAAAGTTTGTACAATAACGCGAAGTTAACGCGATATTGTTTAATTTTGGAACGCGCACAGAATTGAAGTGAAGTTAGTAAGACGTGGACTCTAGGACAAATCCAAAATTGATGAATGAATTACCATTATGAATGTACCGTTTGGTAGTTTCTTGCCTTCATTAGTTTCAAATTTTAAAGTACCTAAATAGCAAGACATTGCATATATAGCTTCGCCAGTGACCTGTGACATTAAGATATTATGGTTTAGAAGGGCAGATACGTTAATCGACCATAGTTTAATGCAGGAAATGGTTACAATGGACTATAGCAACAATAAAGCGGCCTTGATATTTCAAGTGAATGGGGCCAACGAATTCTAACGAGTTTTGTCGAAATGTTTAATTTGCAATATTTTCATTTTTGACAAAAATATAAAAAACTTATACCTAACTAAATTGTGTATAAAAAATTGAGGCTCAAAATCTACCTAAACCGTCAAATTCTGGATGAATACGGTTTTTAGGTTGCAAATGAAAAATGCAGTGCACCAGTGAATGAGATGGGCGCAAAGTGAAAAAATATTACACGCCGCCACAGATTTAGATTAGGCTAGATATCGCATGTTTGTTCGATAGTATGAAAATCGAACGTGCCATTATTTTCTGCCTACGATGACGTCACGCCAGTAATTTTAGTGATGGGCACAACATAAACGCGAATGAAGGCTAACTGAGTAGCAAACGCTTGATTGTTTGTCTATTGGACATACGCCGGGCACGCTTGGACATACTGCATGCGGCATCTAGAGTATATCAAAATCTGTGCACGCCGCCCTCCGCCGAACCGGCAGCGGTCATATTACCAAACAAGAAAGGAACGCTTTTCATAAAATTTTATAGTTATTTATTTTTCAGATTCGTATGAACGGTTTCTTTGTGATGTGCCTGCGTAGATTTGACGGTAAATCGTAAAACGTTTTATGCGTATCGTCAAAATATTCATATTTTTATGTATTTTACAGCACCGAATAATATGTGAAGCTGGGAAATGTGATAAAGCTTTATTACTATAGACAGATATAATGTGTTTTTTTTTTTCTAGTAGTTAATATATGTTAGATTTAAGTGGATTTTGTCACCATCCAAAGTTAGTATTTTATTTTGTGGCTGATAAAAATCTATTGTTTCTACGTATTTACATATATACATACATACTATTTACATACATATTATCACGCCTTTTTCCCGTGGGGGTAGGCAAAGACTAGCGATTTCCACTTACTACGATCTTTACAGATCTCTCTTGCTTCCTCTACACTCATCACTCTCTTCATACATGCTCTCCGGTTATAGCTCCTAATATCTCCCTTTTTAAGGAGGTCCGCAATCTGGTCAGAATGCGTTCTTCGAGGTCAACCCTGACCAACTCTTCCATTCACCTCTTCTTTATAAATAACTTTCGTCAATCTCTTTTCATTCATCCTCTCAACATGCCTTGCATAATTTTTTCTACGATTTTACATTATAAGTACATATTTTTAAACTTTACATAAGTAATAACTTATAACATGACTTGAATACTTACGCAAAACTAAAATTATATGTACTTATATCCGTTTATTGAAAAAAAAATTCGTAACGTTTTTAAAATAAACCAAACATAGCTTTTCCTGTTTTCTCGCCCGTGAATAATGATCTGCTTTCCTTTAGTAAACACATCCGTATTCCAGATATATAAGTACAACCGATATTACATTGAACGAGTTAAATTCTTCCAGTTTCGTGCATTTCACACACATCACACGTAAGTACGCCACGCTTCGATAGCACAAAATAAAAGTAGGTCTTGACAGACGGACTGAAAGACAGTAAATTGATCCTATAATGGCTGTTTTAACCTTTAAAGGTACCCTGAAAAAGGGAAACATTATAAAGTTTAATGATGTAAGTGTGACGTAAGGTCAGATTCCTTTAGGCGACTTGAATAAAATCTGATACCAGTGTTAGTAATAAAATATACACACTAAAGAAGAAAGAACAAAGATTGAAATTGATAAATTTTGTTGTCTAAATATCACTAGTGTTCAATTGTTTAAGTTTCATTAAATCGCTCAACTGTGACGTCTCATTTCAAAATCCAAAATTATCAAAATTACATAAATGTCAGGTAAAAGTTAGTGTAATATTCCGTTGGCGAGCGTCGCTCGTAGTCGCCGAGGAAATCGCATCAATTCAATCCGCGGTCACTTTGAATTTCAATTCCACGGGAGTTTTATGATAATTTCTCTAAATTGGAGTTACCTAGTTTCTTACCGGATTTAAGTTGTCCCAAAATACCTGAAACAGATGATTAAGACATTAGTCAAGTAAAGAAGAGCAATTAGAAGAAGTACGTCAAACAATAAATCGATTAATCGATTTGAATCTCGCTTGCATGTATTCATGCAAGCGAGATTCAAATCGATTAATTACCTACTTTTTTCTTTTTTTTTTAATAACTAAGTAAAGACCCAGTCGTATGGCGAAATGTTTAGCGTTGGCAGAGCAAATCCCAGATTAGACAAAGAATTTCAAACAGTTTCTATTTCAGGAACTATGCCCGGTATAATAAGGGATTTGAGGAAAGAGCTCCTATTTCGTTTACAATACGTTTGCGATTTTATTTCAAATAACGGTTTTGTCATCGTTATATACCTAGTTAGAATTTAGGATGCAGAGATTTTTGTATTAAGAATAAAGTTCAATAAACAGATTTAAGAATAGACAAGACCATTTTATCATGCAACTATAATGGATGAATTAAACAGTCACGAAATTTGTATAAAAACAGAATCTTCTAGTAAAAGTCTTCCAAAAAGGAATAAAAGTTATGATTGTTGAGACAGTCATCTTTAATATCAAACCGGAAGAAGTATGGAAATTTCATGAAAAGTGCAATTTGTTTATACTTTTTGAGGTGCAAATAAATCTCAAGCAGTCTTTTATCTGAGCAAATTTATGCGGCGACATGAATAAATCGAAGAAAGATATTGATGCTATAAATAAAGAACAGAAATATTCTCTTACAATTTTCTGATATGAAAATTCTTTTATTGCTAAAGGTAAGTATGATATTCATCTGCTAGTTTTGACTTCAGTTTTATCCTCAAATAGCATAATTGAAGTCTTTGTTTAAATTATGTAGCAAGATCATGCAAAGTCGTGATTTAAATAAAAACGATTTCTGTAATACGAGTAAAAACTTACTGGATATATGTTGATGAAGTAGTAGTAGTGTATTTTATCTCAAAATCCCCAAAATCATATGGTGATATGAGACCTATTTATTATTATTACTAGCTGTTGCTCGCGGCATCGCCCGCGTGAATTTCGCTTCGTAGTAACTTAAACTCCAGTACTCGAAATTTCAGCCGTTATGCCGTGTCCCGCGGGAATATATTATTATGTTGATGAACGGGAACAGATGTTCCAGATCTTCAATATTTATACGTCAGTAGAAAATGCTCATCAGGTTGAACAACTTTTGCTAAGGTGCCATTTCCATATATGTAATAGTTTAGCTGGTCCCTTGGAGTTCTTCATCAGATGATCCTGATCTTCGATTTTTATACGTCAACAGAAAATGCTCGTCAGATTGATAAACTTTTGCTAAGGTACCATTTCCATATCTCTTATAGTTTAGCTGTTCTGTTATGGTTCTTCATCAGGTGTTCCAGTTTTCAAAATCAATTATAGCCTATATGTTGTCCAGGCTTAATAGCTATATAACAAAGAAAGTTTCATTCAAATCCGTCCAGTAGTTTTTGCGTGAAACGCGTACATACATACAGACAGACAGACAGACAGACAGACAGACAAGAAATTCCAAAAAAATATTTTTGCTTTCTATTATTCTTTTTAGGTGTCCCTCTATCCATTTCAGTCAAAAATACTAAATGTACAGACAAAATATTTTTACTGTTTTATTATATGTATAGATATAGATTATTTACTTTTTGGGGCAAGCACCAGACGTATGATCAGTCCACTCATGCTGGGACCATTTCATCCAATTCCCCGAGACCCGTATAGGGTTTTGAGTTAACCGGTAACTCACGTTGGTGGCGACCCACTGAATCTACTTGTTACTTTGCAGAATTTTAATAACTGTTAATTTTATTGTAATGTTGCTCAGATTATTTTCGAGATACGAGACCACTACCATTGAAGTAATACAAGTTTAAAAGAGTGGGAATATAATATGAAAAAGTAAATAGAATTTGGAACACGTTCAAAGCCTTTCTACCAGTGAAATAGGTTGCGGATGTTCTCGTACGGGAAAGTTGCCCAGGGCCGCATCGGAACAACACCGAGTTTTATGAAGCTATTTTCGTTCAAAAATTGATTGTAAAACTATTTGTAATCTCACAATATTCGTGTATAGCAATCTGTGAAGCAAATTTTCTTGTATACTTGAGTTAGATCGCATAGCAATGCATAAGAATACTTTCTGGTAAATATATGTACGGTGTATATTCAACTTCTATGAAAAACAAGTACGGATGAGCATACACTGTACTCTATGCGTTTTATACGTCTTCTATATAGCAAAGAAATTTGATTAGTCATCAGGGCTTTATTAAAACTTTAATTCGTCTACTCCTTGTAGGAGTTTGATTAAAAACGATATCAACAACTCTATTTCTTTAAGTTTTACTATGGGTACAAAGTACTCTACTCCTGACATATAATCTATAATGATCATACGCTTTCTCTGGCCATAAACCGAACCTAAATTAAGCATCGTGGGTACTTTAAACTAACGACATGACTGAATCACTTTCGCTTCTTGGTACAGATATGGCGGAAATCAATATGGCTGATATCATTACGGTATCAATATATTTGTACTCTACTACGATATGAAACTAGATCATAAAATAAAGTAAGTGCAAGTATGAAACAGTATATAGTACACAATATAATACGGCTCCAAACAGTACCCAGTCCCGCTGAAACTTTTGAAAACTATACTTGGTTATTTCCAACATTAAAGCTAGAACACAATTCCAAAATTTCCACAAAATCTTTGTGACTCGGACTGTTAGCAAACTGTCTTATTATAGGCATTTGTTAATAATGCTTCTTAATGTGTAATAATGCTCTGTTCATCTACTTTATTTAACAGATTTGTCGTTACCTACTAGCATTGTAATTATATATCTGTGCTAACGTAGCCAACATTACTAGATAATAAAGAGCTAATTTTTGGAGTAACATAGTTTGGGGATTGCCCGACAACAGTATTGATATGTAAAGAGCATGAGTTATTCCTCTGTATTATCCTTATTTCGATGCTTTGTTTAGTGGTAATGGATGGTATCCATTATTGTGTAATTTACTATCAATGTCATAAGGAATTCTAAATGGCTACTATGTTCGAATACAGTCAATTTGACATTTGTTTTACATTGAACAGTACTTAGTTAGCTAGCACCTAGGTAATGTAAAAAAATAAATTATAAAAAAATAAATTAGGTAACTTTGTAAACTACGAATTTTTTATTTCTATAATAAGTATCGTGTAGTTAACATTCGATTTATTATGATACTTTTTACCGATTGAAGTTATTTTATTGTATTATGCAACCCCGAGCATTACCAAATATTATTGAAGATATTGAAAAGAAACCTCAAATACATTGTTTAGTAGAAAGTTGGTCAATTTAAAGAAATATTTGTTATTTAATAGGTAACAATTAAGTCGGTTATTAAAAAGTGAAGTAGAGAGAAAAAAGCTATAATTGTGTTCTTCAACAAACAAACTTACTTAAGGTTGTAAGTTAAGTGAGATGTTATCAAAAGCCACAGTGGCTATATAATTATCGCATACTATAAGAAAAACACTTAACAATAATTAAATACCGTTAACTTCAATAGCACATCATTAAGAATAACGGTTGATCTTAAATAATACAATCAGGATATCTATAGGATATTTTTTTTTTATTAAAAACTAGCTTTTGCCCACGGCTTTGCCAGCGTTCCCACGGGAACTGTGATTTTTCCCGGGATAAAAGGTACCCTATGTCCTTCTCCGTACTTCCAGCTATGTGTATACGAAATTTCAGGAAGATTGATTCAGTAGATAAAGCGTGAAGAGGTAACAAACAAACAAACAAACAAACAAACAAATAAACTCACTTTCGCATTTATAATATTAGTTAGGATGGGGTTGCTGTTGACCACAATCTTACCCGGGGACAGAGATGAGGTCTCCGGTGTAGCGAGCTTACCCAGAAGCAGCCTATCTACTCTGGTTTTGAAGTTAAAGGGAATAAGATAATAATAATAGCCCTTTTTTACTAACTAATATTGATATTTTTGATAATATCTTGTGTGTGTTGTTGTTTAATAACAACAATCCCGTTTTACGAGTTTATAGTAAAGTTACTTTAAATCACCTAATTCATCTTCCATATATGTAATCGAAATTGGATATAAATACGTTTAGTTTGAACAACTAATAACTATGCTAGCTTCGATTTATGTAAATTAATGTTTTGCAAACGCTGAAGGCATCATGCAATCGGACATCGTTGCTTCACTACCAAAAGGTCTAAGTTATACTTGGTAAATAACAATAACTTAGATCAGTACAAATCTGTTAGCAGTTCACATAGCAAAACCTAATATAATTTATAATGTATCAAAATTACAACATGTAAAACAAGAGACCTTTGTTCACCCATTACATCTTCTGTAGTCAAAAATGAAACGCAATCTTGATAAAATCGATCATTGGCATAGAAATCGCTCCCCAAGGCAAATCGAGGGCTAATCTTTGAGAAGACGATGATAATAGGGCCACCAATTACCTTGATAACATCGGAGGACCTTTTCATGTTAATGGAAGGGAAAATATTCGAACAGAAATGAAAGAAAATCTATAATTATTCCAGTACTAAATTGGAAATACTAATGTAAAATATTTTTGTAGGAAGACAAAAAACATGTTTACGAAACATAAACACTATTTGAAAATACCTTAGTACAAAATTAATTACATTTAAGCAATGTCAATGAAAAAATTTGAGTGGACTCAGTAAATAAACTTGACTTCATAAGTAAATGTATTAAAGAAAGTGAAATTAAGTTTGGTAAAGTATTGTTTGAGACAAATCCATCGATCATTAAATTTGATAGTTAGTAAACAGACCACGCTGTGTCGTGTTATAAAACGGCATTGGAGTACCAAATCTGATTACAATTGCTTGAATAACTGATGCAATACTCTGAAGTATTTATGGACTTAGTAACATACTATATTTTGCGTACCGCCGCCGTCTGCATGTAGATCCTTTTTACTTCTTTACACCAGATCATTTTTATACCGCTTTCAATATAAAATGACAATGTAGTAAATGTAGCTTATGCACTTCAATTACTTTTATTCAATAACAATTTACAATTCATATATATATACATTTAAACACTAAATTAAATAAGAAAAATAAAATCTAATATTAAAACTATGTTCCTACAAAAAAATAAACATAAAAACTAATAATTTAGCTTATGCACGAAAAACAAAAAGATGCACCTAAATGCACTTTGATGTAGAAAAAGTGAACGATTTCGATAGATCATAAAAACTGTATTTTTTTATTTCCGAAACAGGAAGTGTACCTATGTATGTAATAGTGATGCAAGATATATCATAATCGTGAATTCGTTAGATACGGTACATTCAGAAACTCTAATTGCATTTAATAGTGCAAACAAGATCTAACTGCTGATTAAGGCATACATAATGCAAACAAAAGATAATACTCTACAGTACATCTGACGTAATATTTTTAAGAATACCTAAATCTTAAAACTTACCAAGGAGAAATCATTTTGGTTTAAATGTTGGATATAACAAGAATGAAGAACATGTTATATCTAAAATTCCATTTTCTTTCATTGCTTTTATAGTTATTTACAATGATTCCTTGGCCAGACTCGGATTTAAGAAAAGCGAAATTCTCTCATTTTCACGGGGAATGCACCTGGCAACGGAAAATAAGAAAATTCTAGAAGGTATTACAAGTAAGCCGACTTGTCTCGGACTCTCCGTTAAAAGAGACTTGAGTACCAAGAAACTGGAAAAGTGATGTCATTTTCATCTTTTTATGTGCATTGATAAAAGTTATCATATTTGACGAGATAATATTATTCACTTTAACACGTTATATAAATTTTCATTGATAAAAAATGGTTTATGACGTGAAATAGTGTCGGTTTAAGCACCCGAGTTTGTTTTTGAATGAAATTAAAAAAAGCATGCTAACGTTTCCTTCCTTTTCACTTATAATACTATTGCTTTAGAAAACTACGAGTATTTATGTACGGCTCACCAATTCTGCAGCAAAAAGGTGTACTTTTAAAAAGGGTGTAAAATGTTTCAGGCTGCAAGTAAATGCAGAAATGCATAGGCGCACAGCATTCATTAAGATCGCACAAACCCCTGCAATGAACATTTAGCCGGGAAAAGTGCTGCCGACACGGAATAAACTATAATTTCAAATTTTTCTCTTTTTGCAACACATTTGTTGTTCGCGCTGGCAACATTAAACCTGGTTAAATTATACAGATCCGCATAATACGACCCTGATTTTCTGGAAGTTTAAATTTTCAATGCTGTATAAAACTTAGTACAAAATAAATCGTTCATATTTTCAATAGACAGTAAAATGTTGAAATGAATGCATAGGTACCTGAAGAATTCGGATAGTTTTTTTCCTTTACCGACAAAAACAAGACGTAGCTAACAAAAACATAGCCTTGAGAAAGAGCTAATGGATATATTCATACATATCTCACAATCACTCATCAAAACAGTCCGTTAGCGAGCTCAATCCAATGGTTTAATAAACATGAGATGATTTAACCATTCAAGTGTAAAACAACGATATGTGTAGGCGTGTTAGTAAAATCTTACAAACTGTATACTACCTAACTGTACTGAAGTTACCTACTTATTTACTGTACACGACATAGACGCAATGCGGTGTGGTTCCTCTCTGGCAGTAAATCCCAAGATACAGGTTTACCTAGTTTGGTGACGATCTGTCAGGAGGTTCTGCCCTAATTGCCGTCAACGTTTAATTTTAAGTAGCATTATTTATCTAGAAGTATAAGTAGGTATACTGGTGAAATAAATGATTTTTGTTTTTTTTTTTTTTTTTTTTGTATAATGAAACTGTTAAAAATAATGTATTATTTTCACTGGTAATTCTCAAAAATACAGAAAACATGCTAATACATAATTCTATTGTAAACTTCATGAATAGAATGCCGAAGAAATAAATACCTTTGAAAATGTGTAATAACATGGGTATGAAAAGGGATTGACATTGCAGATGACATACGACTGTGTAGAATGGAAGGGACTGAAATGCAAAGGTACTGAAATTGTTTCAAAAAATAAGATAATAGTAGGAAACTGATGAAGACAATTCTACTGGACTTGCTACTCATACTTTATATTACTCGTAAATTATACTACGATTTAAACATGCATACTGCTACAGTTCAATAAACAAAAACATTCGTAATTGCTGCAACGTTTTCCACTGCAGTATTGCACACGCATTGCATAGAGAGAGGAAAGGACTTGTCTTATTTATTTTTTACCAATACAAAAATGCATGAGCATATCGTTTCACTAAATTAAATATTTGATTACTACTACTACTACTTTTTTATTAGACACAAGACTGCTTAAAATCCAAGTTCCAAAAAAATGTTTTTTTTTATTTTTTATTTGTCATATATTTTTCAATAATATGAAACTTGATCAATTACGAGTACCAGATCAATTTAGCTCTTATTGATTGCCTCTTGATAATTTAATTGATATGTTCGGCTCTGAAATGCTCTCAATAGTTCGTTAGTTAAATGCAAATATATCTGATTCAGCCTCAAAAACGAATTCATTCATGTTCGTTCAACCGTATCGCGTATCTATATTTTACTATATGTTTTATTCATATTGAAATATCTTTTTAAATACCATTAGAAACACAATCAGAAGTAGCACAAGTCAATCAAAAAAGGGGCGATGTAATACATATAGTTTAAATAGATCTTTACAATGAAATATATTAAACTATTTTTTTTTGTGATCGAACTGTAATCGCTCTAATTGTCAATAATATCCTTGTGATCACTTATATTGGCAACTTTTACGCGTGACACCATTATTAAAATACATTTTTTTTTTAATTTTCCCAGAAATTGTTGATGTCCTTGGAGAAGATTAGAGGAAGTTGGATGCATTACGCACATTAAGTAAAATACAAAGTACAAAGCAAAATATACTATAGCAATAGACGACCGGCAACGATTACGAGTATCTTAGATCAGTACCAAAAATTAAGTAAGAACATGAGGTCTAGCAATAAAGAGAACCTGGTGACGACGATGGTGAAACTAACTTAATACATTAGTTAGTTTAAAGTTATAACAGTTTACGACGCAAAAAATTTTTGGTCGAGCTGTATCCTTCTGTATCGTAGTAATTTATAGTTCTGTTGCATGTCGAGATGTCAATCATCTGCGCTGCAGTCACATTCACGTAATGGCGGTCATTAGCTTCCCGAGAGCAATTCGAGAATCGCGATTTTACTTCGACTGAAAAAGGTCGAAATGCTCTGATTTCTGATAAATCATTAATGTATCGGAGAAAAAAAATCCAAGAAATAAGAACGTGAATTTTAGAAGACATGTAGTGCACTTTCAAAAGCACTTGTCGTGATTTCTACAAGAACCAAATATTAGCTAGGATTTATCAACATGTTCACAGAAGCACAGCTCTAGTAAATTTAGTAAATATTGTTGGAGAATACAAAAATAGTTGGCAGAAGTTTTAACGACATTATATAGTTATTTTTAAAGTTTGATCGATTTGTTTGCTCTAGCGAAGTTTCCTGTTTACAATAAATATCATATACATATTTACGCTTATGTCATAGCAATTTCTTGATTGTATGTTGTATATTGATTAGATAGATATAGGTATATTTTGTTAAATAAAGTACCTAACGGTAGTTCTTGAATTAGTAATAAACCGTACTTAGTGAAAGTTTTGATTAATAACATCAAAAATATGACGTCAACAAAAATTAATGATCACTCTTTGTTGAATAAACATTTTTTGCACTACTTTTGTGCCTTTCTCTTCTGTTCGAGACGCAAGTTTAGTAATCGCAATCATTAAAATGCTATCAAGATTTAGTTTCACAGAGGCGAGTGCAAATGCTTAGTCGAGGACTCTAAACAAATTTTCTGTACAAAAAGAATGAAGCTTTGTATAGATATCGATCGTTTGTTATATAAATCTACTCGTATCATCTATATCTCTCCATCTATACCTATCTATCTACAGAGTTATTTTTTAACTACTGGCCTAATTTTTACAATATGCTCAGTACTTGGAATACAACTACGTCCGAAAGAAGTTTATAGTAAAAGAATAACATAAAATTTCAACTTTCCATACTAAGTCCCATTAGCTGATCGACCAATTTATATGGGAAACAAAAAATTATTTTTCATTTTTTGACATAGTTTTTTTTGGAAACCTGCTAAATTTCATCAAACCAAATCTGCTGCGAAAATTTGGCCAATGTTTTTAAAATAACCCTGTCAAATCTCTGCAACAATAACGATCAAGCTTTATAGATCTGCGAGTTTTATTTCAGAAAATATGAAATTGACTAGTATATTTTATCCGGTTACGAAGTAAACGCAGTACATCTTATTGTTTGTATGTGTCTGTCTATCATATGTTATTGTTGGCTTTGTTACGTACTTTAATAATAATTATTAAATGCCGTTTTCCCGTTCTGGTGTACCTAGTCTTGAAAGTACTCATGAGGTACAAGGTATTTATAAATCTGTACTCCTAATTTCCGACATTAAGACAAATAATTATATTTATCTAATTAATTTAAATATGTAAGGTAAATTAATCCTGAACCAAATAACATTGGAAAACATCAATTTGCTTCAAAGCCATGATGTCATACATAGTATTATAGCAACAATACTCACATTGCAAACAAGAGAGTCCGGATAATCCATTTGTATTCAAAACACACTCACATTAATCAAATTTATATCTCTTGGTCATTTTATGGCGTAATGGTAAAGAAGTGTGAAATTCGTATACAAAAAATACTACGCAAAAGTGAATACACACAACTGACGGATGACAGAATAGCAGTCGGACTAAGACTCAAATTATGACTTCATTGCTGGCTACAGTCAGATAAAGGAAACGAAATAAACCGCTTAATGTTCACACTTATCTGCAAAAACGTACTCTATTCATGTTCTTCCGAACAATGTCGGTTTTGTAGTGTTACTGGCCGAGCATTTGTAATAAATAATTCTAGTTACATTTTCTGCTCATTATTCAAATAAGCAAAAGCGTATTTAGACGATGTTCTTCAGTAAAGAGCGGTTGAAGGCCACATCTGGTAAATGTCATAACATGTACCGATTACAGAAGAAACACAACTTTGAAATTATTAACATCATCCATCATAGTTAAGTTCCAAAGTAAGTTTCTGCTTTAATGGAATACTCTCGATTTATCTTTCATTGTTGTTAAACTGCTTATTTCTACAACTTCAAAATTAGATTTATCAAAAAATGATTGAATTCTCGGTTTCTTTTTTTTCTGTGTTCTCTTTATTTTATGTCTATGTGTTTTGGTAAAAATGTTGTCAATGTTTGTATAACAGTTTTAACTTTTAGCTAAATTAAATTTATTTTGACGAATGCGTAAATTAATACAATTTTTGGTAATAGATATTTGTATGTAGCAGAAATAATGTTCTTTCTACTATCTTTACCCGTAGTGTTAAAAAAGATGTTAAATAATAACCAAATAACAATAATAAACACCGTCACCGACACTTTACACACAATGCGTGCAGCATTCAAGAAAACTGAAGGGAAACTACTATAAATAAATAAATTCACAATATTATATAAACTACAAACTATAAAGTACTACTACAAAATATAAATAATACTAGAAGGAATGGTTATTTTAATTGCATATTCTATGTGCACACTCAGGGTATTACACCACCTCGAGCCGATTATACAGACAGAAAGACGATTGCAACCTACATATAGTAGAAACTGTACTTTATACCATTGTAATAGAAACCACAGTATGAGATAAATTGTAGGCAATGATGCAAAAAGTCATTGTATGAGTCAGCTCAGCTCAGTGGCCATCAAGGTCCTTGCAGTAACCGTTCTCTCTCTTGCTCTTTTGATCTGCAGCTAATCATATTGAAGACTTTTTAAATAATAATCTACAATAATCAATACATATAATAAAACTGTGACTGGTCTGTGTCTGTACATAGAAGATTTTTAAGAAAAAAAACTATCATCATGGGGCCAATAGAAGCCAAAACAATTTTTCATAGAATTTTTGTCTGTCTTTCTTTCTGTCTGTATGTTTGTACGCGCATCACGCAAAAACTGCTGGACCAAATTTGATGCGGCCTTCACTGTTGTATTATAGAAAGTGTAACTTAAAATTTGGCGTAAGTTTCATCTTGATTCGCCGCTTAGAATCTGAGATAAGCGCAGACGAAGTAGCGGGCACAGTCTAGTTAATCTATAAAATTTTAATGTAGTACCTACACGCAGCGCAGGACTGGTCATTGTGGAAATCCTTGGGGGAGGCCTTTGTCCAGCAGTGGACGTCTTTCGGCTGAGAGAGAGAGAGAGAGAGTACCTACACATGTCATGATACAACAGAGATTATACCTTTTCTCGTGCTTTGGTCTTTGCCTGACCACAACACTATATTTACCTGTGTCAAAAACAGTAATCGATTAACATGAACAAGAGGGAATCCTCAAGCTGTGAATCATGCTCTTGTTTGACTCACGCCTATCTAAGGTTATACTTGATGTCAGTGATATCTTTAATAAATACGTAGGTATTCAAGATAATGTTTTATTACCATTTCATTATTTATCATGTAACTATATGTCTTCGATTATTAGAGAGTAAAGAGTCGTCATTTACCCAAAGAAGTACTCATTTTGATAGATTAAAAATTTATCCAATCATCTACTCCTCAATATAATAAAATAAATACTTATACAGATAATTATTTGGAAAGATGTGCAGATGTATAAAGTCTTTTTCAAAAGCTTGCTCATTAAAGCTCGAATCATCGTTACTTCATTCCAAAAATTAACATTTATTAGAAAAGAGTTAAGTGATCAAATTAGAAGATAGGTTCCGTTACATTACTCATACTAGATGAAGATGCTAGAACATAAAATTTTTAGGGTTCCGTACCTCAAAAGGCAAAAACGGAACCCTTATAAGATCACTTTTTTATGGACGAAGTGCTTGTATATTTTGAACTCATTATTTAATATTAATTATAAAGCTATATATTGGTATAAGATTACGCTTGAGTTGCGAATATTGTTCCTATTGTGATTATAAATGACGAAATATTCATTGAAATGCAAATCATTGACAAAGCCTATATGGAAATGCGGACGGAAACTAAGATGGCTCTATAAACGATAATGGTATATAATGTCTAGTGGCCTGATTATCATGTGCAAATATTAGAAAGATAAAAAAAGATGTAGGCATTAAAGAAAGAGAGAGAAAGAGAGATTTTTTAAAATCATTTTTAACCTATAGGTATATAAAAATATATAGGTAGTAAAATTGTAAGGGAATCTTACTAAAATTACAAAAGCGAAAGTTTGGATGTGAGTTTGTGAATTTGTGAGGATCGTTACTCAATCACGCAAAATCTACTGGACGGATTTCGAATGAAATTTGGTATACGAGTAGAAAAATACCGGGAATAGCACATAGGGACTTTTTATCCCGAAATTCTCACGGAAGCGAAGCCCCGGGGCGCAGCTAGTACTTACATAAAACCAATTTTATTATTGACAAAAGTTACATAAATTGAAATATTTTTGAATAACATTTTGATGATGTAAATAATAATAAATTACTAGTTTCGATAGGTTAACAAAAGAAACATGTTTATTAATAAAGTATGTAATAATCATGAAATCACACAGAGTTAAAGACATGCATTCAGTCGCAAATTACATATACTACCCAGTGATTAGTACTCGTATGTCGCCACGCTAGTTGGAGCAGCTATTATTATAAAATAACTACTGATTGGCACTTGTTGCTCTGATTAGTTCATTGATGCTATTAACAATTTACTCGTTAACTTAATGAATAGGTGTTGGCATAAATTCCAAAGCGGTCAACTGCTGATTTTATAAATCTATTACTATTTGTCAAATATAGTTATCTCAAACACATACAGTTGAAACAGTAGAAGCCTGAGTAGGTTAGGTAATAACCAGAGATTAAGAAGAAACCTATGATTTATCTGTGGTAGGAGTGTTTTATGTTAATTATAATTTTTTTGTTACGTTTCTAAAGACAAAGGCAACAGAAATGAAAGACAATAGGGCATAGCATATCTTATCTACCCCAAACAAAACTTGAAGATAGAGCTAAAGGGGGACAAAAACCGTAAACTGCCTCAGACAAGACAAGAAATCCACTTACACAGCTAATGGAGACGAGGTGTGACGTCTGAAGGCTGATAAAAAGCCTCCCTTTTAGCTGCCTTGTTGTCTAGATAGCTTGATGTTTTAGTAAGTTTCTATAGTATAATATATATCATTCAACTTTGTAATATATATGTTTTAGTTTCGATCATGTTTGAAGATGAAGAAAAAACGGTTATGAAGAGTACGGGTAAAGAGAACTCTGATCAAAAAACAATTCTAGATGGATATTACACTGAGTGCAGCTGCAGCCAAAATCTAGTATTAAAAAAAGCAAGAACAGCGGTATTAAAAGAAAGCAACAACCTTAAGGCAAACGAATTACAGTAAAATAAATAGAAAAAGCTAAAGCAAATGCGAATATACCTATTCGTACTGAAATTGTTTCGAAAAATACAAAATTTCCCTTCAAACGCCAGGCAATTTTACTTCTATTTGTGAAATATGAGCGCCGTCGAAGATTTCAGCCTAGACAGATTTCTGTTCACTTATATCCTTTAAGAAGACACGTGAGAGCACGGAAATATGAATAAGAGTGGAAGTGTTAAGTAGGCGTGGCGCGGTCGCCACAAGTAAGCAATGCATTGCTAACAAACACGGCTCGTCATTCTAGTTGTGTTCTGACTTCGCGCTGAGTAGTTTGTTCGTGACATTGAATTCTCGTCGAAATTCCCTCGTCAAAATGCCATTTTGTTCTATTTTAGAGTGCAAAAATAACAGTAGCAAAATTAATCTTAAAAATGGAGGTGTTTCGTACCACAGGTGAGTAATATTTCGTTTGTTTTCTTTAAAATAAAAGTTCAATAATGATAATAAAAACTTTAAAATATTATTTGTTAAAAAGTTACCTTAATGTCATTTATATAAGGTCGATTTTGTCATTAACGCGTGCTCCTCTGTTCTTCCCGAAACGTCTATGCTACTCGATTAGTGATGTACCTAGTAAGGTAATGTTTTGGATTTTATCGATATATTTTGTTTACATTGTATGAAATATTAATTTTAAGGTTTCCCAAAGATCCTGATTTTAAAGAAAAATGGATAGATGCAACTGGCAGAGTTGTTTGGATGACAACTAATTTAGTACTATATGTTCCGAGCATTTCGAGGAAAATAATTTCTTGATTTCGACACACTTTTTTTTTATAACAAAATATTACGTTAATTTTTGATTAAAATAATAACACTATAAATCCGCGAAACAATATAGAAGAAAGAAAATCTATTTTATTAATCTGAGTTTGTATGAAAATTTGATCTATCGATATCGATATTGTGTTGCAATAATCAATCCGCTACTGCACTAATCGAGTAGCACTAGGAATACTTTCATTTGACGCTAATTTAAACCCTATTCACTTTGATTTATGGGTCATAATTGCTCAAAAGTTTTGAAACGCCATCTATTGTCGAGTGGCGGAATTTTTTCTTCAGTCGACGTTGGACTTTAAAAAGTCTTATGTACGTTCTTGTACAGTACAAATTAAGCCATATGTCGAAGACTTAAGGTACTTGTTTGTCCGATATAGTCGCATTGACTTAGTACACTTTGATAAGATAAAAATGACCAATAAAGCTCATTGTTCATCTGTAGTGTAGTGTATGATTTATAACTTAAATGTGTGAGTTTGGCGACCACGGTTCACTTACTAATTTTATCAAGTAACACTTCCACTCTTATTCATATTTCCGTGCGTGAGAGGAATATTGAACGTATAGTCAGCACCAAAACTGTTATTTCCGCAAAAACTTGAAGACGTGGTCAAAATTTATACTATGAATACCACGTTTATTTTTTCGTGATAAAGTAATAACTAACGAATTTTTTTTATGCACTTAGTATTCCGAAGATAGAGAGATTTATCTTCGGATCTCAGAAGAGAAAATATTCTGTGAATGAAAGAGAAACTTCATACATCATTTTTTAAATCTTTTAATAACCGAGCAAAAAGTGTTGAAAAATTATTCTAAGTTAATCGTCGATAATGGTGATCTAAGATGCTTCAGATTTAAAACATCATTAGTACGCTATTTTCTTAGTTTCTTCATCTACATCGCGTGCAATCTTTAAACCAATCCAAATGCTCTCAGTAGAAACGGCTTGGGAACCTAAGACAATAGCTAGAGAAACCTTTGTTAATGTCTGACACAGTACAATCCAGCAATTATGCAGATTAACCGGTATTTCTTGTAATCTACAAATTGGGACGCGTCTGATACAATCAAGAGTTGTAATGGATACGTTTGTTCTAGAGAATGGATAGATCGAAAATATTTTCGGCAAGGCGGATTTTATTTTATGTTATCGCTGTCCTGGATAATACTAATAAAATCGCCTATTTTACAATACGTAGTACATCGTACAATATGTTCTTGATCTAACATTACCTATTATACAAATAGTCTTTGCAGTGAACGATAAAAAAACAGACCAATATGGTTCTTCCTTATTGTTTTACTATGAAATTTCGACAAAATAACCAATATGAAAAATACCTTGGTGGATATACATACATAGGTATATAATAATAACACTTGTTATCATGACTTTGGTCCTATTTTTGCTTATATTGATTCCCATAAGAATAATTAGTTGCACCATTTATACATTGTTTATTCGTTTATATAAATTTATCCTTGGTCACGTTTTAATGGTAAGTAGTTTATTTATCACCCCTATTAGTTTTATCGTCATTGTTTGTATAGGTTAAAAGAGTTAATTAATGAAATACAATTAAATTTACTTCAACTTGTAATCACATTTATTTTAGTTCAAATGTGTTGCCAACAATAAAACAATACTTAGAGTTAACGTTTATAAGATCTCAAACTAAAATAAATCGGCTGATTTGTAAGTAAAAAAAAAATACGATTAGATCATACATAATAGTTATTTTCCATTTTTTTTTTAATGGAGAAAGGCACGGAGAAATGTTATCAAATGCATTTACAGTAATATTGTCCTCAAACTGTAACAGTGATCTCAAATGAACTTTTTTCAGTTGATAACGTGGGTCAAGATACCAGCATCATGATAAATTTAATTTGTTTTGAAAATAAAGGAAAATATGATAATTTAGTATAACTAAATTTAAAAATTGTCAGTCATCTGTGGTACCTATAGATACTTTATTCATTAAATAGAGGTGGTTCGCTAATAAAGGTATTTTGTACGTAGATAAACCGTGTTTATTTAATTAATTAGGTAGATATTTGCTATTAGGCATTGAAAAGAGAATTTAATATGACAATTTTATAAATGAAATTTGAGATATCAAGATCAAACACCTTAAATTTAACACAACACACTTTGGCACAACAGCTGTTTGGCACACCTGCGCATACGCAACTGTCACGGCAACCGAATGCTGACAACAAAACCATATGCCATTTCTTCTCTTTTCCAATAAAAATATCATTTTAGTACGTATATTTTAATTTATTTATTTATAGAAAGCTATAAAGGAGAAGTAGGCTTAGTTAAGTTGTAAGTGTCTAACCTACTTAATACGACAATTTATTGCCAGCGTCAGGAAATTGAATAGAAATTGTATGAGTCTGGTATCGCTAACTTAACCCTGCGATTTAGTTGTACTACCCAGTACATATAAATATTAAGGTTAAGTTTGCAGTATAGTTAAACACAAACAGTAGTTGCGGATAATACTAATAGTAACTTGAAAAATAAGAACTACTTTGTGCGCGTCTTACTTTACGTGTTTTACTTTGTTTCAAAAAGCAATCACTTCAATAGCTACGTTCCATGCGTCTGGTATAGCTAACTTTACCCTGCGATTTAGTTGTACTACCCAGTACATTTAAATATTAAGGTTAAGTTTGCAGTATAGTTAAACACAAACAGTAGTTGCGGATAATACTAATAGTAACTTGAAAAATAAGAACTACTTTGTGCGCGTCTTACTTTACGTGTTTTACTTTGTTTTAAAAAGCAGTCACTTTAATAGCTACGTTCCATGCGTCTGGTATCGCTAACTTAACCCTGTGATTTAGTTGTACTACCCAGTACATTTAAATATCAAGGTTAAGTTTGCAGTATAGTTAAACACAAACAGTAGTTGCGGATAATACTAATAGTAACTTGAAAAATAAGAACTACTTTGTGCGTGTCTTACTTTACGTGTTTTACTTTGTTTCAAAAAGCAATCACTTCAATAGTTACGTTCCACAGACTAATTCCGTTTGTAGTCAGCACTCAAACAAATGTGTTTCCATCGTTAGAGTCATTAGGTGACGTCATAGGTGTAAAAACACAAGGGATTAGGCCATATAACGCCCTTTTATCATGGCACTAAAGTGAAGGTCGGGCCTTGTAACACATTTTGGTAATTGTTGAACTTGCCATTATTATTACTGATCTATTTACAGGATTTGGTTAACCAATTGCTCCAAAATTTGCTTAGAAAACGATCCATCAAAATACTTCCATTTGACACGTGGACGTGGCAAACACGAGTTGGCAATTCTTAACGGGGCGGTTGGTAATTTTAAACCACATTTCATTATTATATACTTATGACCATAACTATTTTTAGACGTCGTTAACGTACATATAATATTTTAAAACAAACAAAAATATACCAAAATAAAAAAGCAGAAAAAAAACCCGTTGCCAAACTATAATATTTTTATAATTAAAATTATATAGGTAAGTACTTCGATATTTAGAAATAAAACATTTCATGTATGTATTTCTGTATAAGTAGGTACTAAAGAGTAATGAAATATACTGGGTAGTATTAATAAGGGTACTTACATTGTCATAACCTCAAACCCGTCGAGAGCTATCGTTAATAAATCAAAGTTTATTGTATTAAGATAATTAGTTTAAAATTAATTATATTGCCAATATCATTGATAATAAGGGCCATTTACAGACACATGTGATAAGGTCTAAAATTGAATATATATACATATATATATCAATGCTCAATAAGACTCCGCTACTGAATGTCTAAGTTAGCACGCTACCTCTGAAATTTATTGCAAATCTATCGTTATCATAGTCATACAGAAGAATTCAGGGTAACTTTATATAGAGTAGATTACTAAAGACCTAGCAACAACGGCACATCTACACCAATACCTGTCTAATTAAAAATTTGTTTCACTGCAATCTATCAGTTTAGTATATATAATTTTACAGGTAAATAATATAACCTAATGTATATAGGGTAAGTATAAGTATAAATACATTTTAAATGATTCGAGTGGTACGTGTTTTTCCTATGAGGATAATAAATAAATACTTAATGAATCAACAATGTGCTATTTGGAGTCTGTAACTCTGAAATACCTTCTGGAATATTACAAAGTACAAATTATAGGTAAGTCACTTTGGTTGTAGTTTAGGAATAATTTCCTATCGAAAGCCCACCTACTTTTGTAGTCGCAAGTAATTCGTAATAGCAACATAATCATATCATATTATACATACAATGAAAGCATATATGGAAAGTGGTTACCTGGAACTTACACTGGTTATTTAATAGAGTAGCCATATACATAATGCTATTAACAATTCTACATATGACATAATCCCTGGTAGGTTCTAGGCACGCTCGGGAATTTGTGTCATATTTTATGTATATTAGGATAAGTACTATATTAAAAAGTTTGTTGTGTTAGCTTCTAAGTTAGAACGAAGTGTATTTTACGCATGAAGTGTCAAAATTTACACTAATTTCTAATATTTTCAACCGACTTCCCAAAAAAGGAGGAGGTTATATGTTTCGATGTATGTATGTTTTTATTTATGTATGTTCGCCGATTTCTCGGCCAATTGTGGACTGATTTCCAAAATTGTTTTTTTATTTGTAATGGTGTATTCCCAAGTTGGTCCCATTTTAACCACGTCAGAATCTGTTCGGTAATTTTAAAGATACCTAACAAAATATAAAAATACCAACATTGCATTATAGAGCAAAAGCCCGCGATAGCATGCCCTTCCTTATTTTGTTAAAACTCAAGATTTCTGTGTATGTCCCCAACATATAAATAAGCGACTATAAAAGTTGGTGCATGATTACTTAGAGAGATTACTTGTAGCAATAACATTTAAAGTGGTAACTCAATTTCCTCAAAGTAAAGTTTTTTAAAGATTTTATTTTCCTAATAATATTAGAAATCACGCCATCCGTTACCAAGTAATTGGTGCAGATATAAACCCCTGCTAGATATTTTAACCTTACTAAATTATAGCTATATTTGTTTTATTATAAAAGCTTAATTTTATATTTCTTTGGGATGCCCCAAGGTTGCTTTTTTACCTATAAAAATCATCCTTACTATCCATATTACCTGCATAAGCAACTAAGATCCAAACTTCATACCTAGTCGCTAATATTTTTTACCCGTTCATACCACGCAGAGAATCATTCAGCATTTTTAAAATAAGGAAGGTTTGGTCGTCACGGGATCTCGGTCTATTTATGTGCCAAAATAATAGACAATTTGACATGTTCTGACATTCCAAATCAAACTGACATAAAAAGTTTCTAATTCTTAATTCTTTATTTTCGGCTAGTGAAAGAAAAGTTTTTATTAAACTAAAAATGATAAAATAAAACTTTTTTCCAAAAAAAAATGAACCGACTTCCATCATAAAACTTAAAATCATGAAATAACAAAAAAGAAAAATGTATTAGCATTCTACCTACTGAATGAGGTGAAGTCGGTGCCAAATTGAATATTAAATAATCTAAGTTAATATTAGAATCATGTATATCCATACTAATATTATAAATGCGAAAGTTTGGATGTGAGTTTGTGAGTTTGTGAATTTGTGAGTTTGTGAGTTTGTGAGGATGTTTGTTACTCAATCACGCAAAATCTACTGGACGGATTTCGATGAAATTTGGTACAGAGGTAGATAATGACCTGGAATAGCACATAGGCTACTTTTTATCCCGGGAAAAAGCACTGTTCCCGTGGGAAATTCACGCGGGCGAAGCCGCGGGCAAAAGCTAGTATTTATATATATAAAATACCTAGCTAAACAATTACATAACACCCTTACTCCTGCACTTGGCACCGACTTCACCTCATTCAGTAGGTAGAATGCTAATACATTTTTCTTTTTTGTTATTTCATGATTTTAAGTTTTATGATGGAAGTCGGTTCATTTTTTTTGGAAAAAAGTTTTATTACTACTAAAAAGATTGTTATAAAAAAATAATCAAATTCTAAATACAACTTAGATAAAATAGTATATTAATATGAAAATGCGTAGAAAATATTATTAAAATCTCGAGTGTTTTAGACTAGACAGAGAGATAACATGGATGATGAGAGGATGATAACCAAAAAGTTCGAGAACATCAAAATATATCGGAACAGATAAGTAATATACTTTGACCTATACATAGACTAAATATATTTTTTTTTTACCATTAGGAATTAATTTACCATTATTTTAAATACTAGCTTTTGCCCGCGGCTTCGCCCGCGTGAATTTCCCACGGGAACAGTGCTTTTTCCCGGGATAAAAAGTAGCCTATGTGCTATTCCAGGTCATTATCTACCTCTGTACCAAATTTCATCGAAATCCCTCCAGTAGATTTTGCGTGATTGAGTAACAAACATCCTCACAAACTCACAAACTCACATCCAAACTTTCGCATTTATAATATTAGTATGGATTACATTAATAAAATTTGTGATGCGATAAAATAAACAGGTATTTGATGGTATTAATGAAATGAAAAAGAAAAAAAATATTTATAATTTCAGCCCATTTTGTTAAGCACACGCATGCAAAATATGCATTGGCCTCTTTTCTAGTACGCCATATTTCACTGTGTAAGGTTACCAATCGTCATATTTCCGATACGTTTCGATCTGAGTATATGCTGAACAATAAAATAAGCTACAATGGGAGATTTCCTGACAGCTCATAATTAAGAAAAAAAAACGATGTAAAAAAATTTCATTAGATGCGTTTTATGAAAGCCGAGACGTAATAAAGGCAGACCTATATTGTGCGCTCGGCAACCTGAGGCCGAAAAAAATCATCTAACAGTTTGACAGTTGCACAAATCAATCACACAATATTGATATTTTTTAGATGTTTGTTTTATTTCAAAGAAATGCCAAATATTCCAATCCCGTGAATTGTTGCTTTCTGTATGGACCCGCCTTTTACTAAGCGCCATCTATGAAGTAATCTGGAACTATTTTTCTTTTAATTGGGTCTCGGAAAATCGCCCATTAAAATCATAGTTTCCCACACAATTTGTATTTAACAACCCTAGTCCTGTACTTCTCTTATACATGTAACCCGTTGTAACATTGACTATTTATGTCGTCCGTCCGTCTAATAGCTGATCGTCCGACATTTCATAACGCATACTCTAAGTTTACACTCACTCCAAAAAACCCTCGTTAACAATTTAATTAATAGACCGGCCTTCCACCACAGAAACAAATGGCCTCTTATCAACAAGTTATCGAGCACAGAAAGTAAAAAAATATGTATAAGTTACCCCAATAGGCTGCAATTTGTAAGTTAAAAAAATGCATTTGGGTTAAGATGATAAACTTAACCGGTTCTTGCAAGGTAAGGACAGGACGCGATGGCCTTCGTGGCGTAATTGTTAAATACACTAGTCTGCCACCCCGGAGGTCCCAGATACAGTTCCCGTCACGTTGCTTTTCAAAATTGCCTATTTGATCTCTGGTTTGATCTGATATCCCAGCTCTTAGACTTTTAATTAGATTATTTGCTTATTTGGAATTTGGAATAAACTTTTGTATTTTCCCTAATTTTATTATAGTGTGGCAACCCTGTTATCATTAATTTACCATAACCAGGTGATATATGTATTTGCTTATTTAACAGACACAATCCATCTTTCTCAAATTATTTTTTGTGGTCAAAATGTAAGACATTTTTGTATATCAGATTAAGGTTAAATTAAATTACCGTATGTATACGGTAATAAAAAAATATTGAGTATATGAACTATTTACGTAAAGGACTTTACTATAATATTGGAAACCAGAGTAATCGATTGATTCTAACGCGAATCGAATCAAAACTAGGTGGCCACTACAAACAATACAATACAATTAATTTAGACTATTTCACAATTTATTAGATATATTGGCATGCAAAATGTTTATTGTAGTATAGTAAAGTATAATATATTACAATAAGTAAAAAATAAGTTTAAATGTAAAGTTTATACGTAGATATACTGTTTATGCCCAGACAACTGGGCAGCGAATATAATGTCAATACACCCAAATCATCACTGCAATCTGTTTACGATAAGATTGGCTCGATTTCAAGGGCAAAACGAACTTCGCTTTACTGTCACTGGTCACAATATTTTAGAACATAAATAATAAAAAAAAAAAAACAGAAAACAAAAATACCTCGTCGGACAGAGGTGATCCCGCAGGAGTGACTCTCCCTATGTCATCTTTAGAACTCCTCCTCCTAAAATGTTTTTCCACAATTACAGTCCACGAGTTCCTACGGGGTGACTTGAACATTTTCACCAAAGTCACTAACCAAACACCATGCTCACTAATAAATAAAATGTCCCATAAAGTCACGCAACTCAAAAGCACTCCCGTTTTTGTCGACTGAATAAATACGTCCGATCGATCCGAATTAACGTAGGAAAATGGTTACGAAAACACATACACTACACCATACGTCAAACTGATAACTGGCAGGCATCTACCGGGAAAACTTGAGATAACAATATGAATAAATTTGCATATGTAAATAGAAAAACAAATGAAGGGGCGCATCGGAAAAACTGTCATTGATTAAATTTAGAACTATGTAACTATTGTACGTGCTTGTCTTTTTTTATATGTATATTCTAGGTCAGCTTGTAGAATTCCTTATAATTTTTCTACATCCCTTCTTATCCCTTACTAAAAAAATCTTCTCCCTTACTTTACTTAAACATAAGAAAATTCAACGTTTAGCATTCAACGTCAGTCCATTGTTTTAGTTTATTGTAATACGATAGTATATCAAACCAGGTCAAATATCAATTACAAAATAATATAAGCTAATATCAAATGGCGATGATAACTACATCGTGTTATTTACACTTTTTGATACACTTTCACATTAAATAGACTTTATGGCTGTCCAAAATAAAGTAATTTAGCAAATATACATTGCTAAAATATGCAAACAAAATTAAACCTTACAGATTACAGAATAGAATTCAAAACTAGAAATTAATACAGCAAAGGCTTCACACTTCACATAGAATAGAGAATACAGATTTATCTTTAGAATGAAGAGGGGAAAGCCCCACCGCTTGAAGGCTATTCGAAACAAAAGATGTTCCATGTTTGCAAAAACTTGTCAATGTACATGAAACAATAGCTGTACCTGTACCAACTGAATTGACCTCCGAGTGTATTTTTTCTTTGCATCTGTGGAATGTAAACAAAAAATGAGTAGAAATTGCGCTGCAGACTAAGTACATACTCGTACAAAATGAAATATAGTATAGGTAGTCAAGTGTTAATATGCGTATTTGAGTTTTCAGATATTTTAAGTATATCAGGTTATTTTATTTATTAACTCTTATGCATCTCTTTGTAGGTATGTTTGTTAAAGATAAATTGCAATTTCAGGCTCTTTATAATTCTATTGTATTCAAAGTCAAAGTCAATTATTTTTATTTATATTGGCTTAAAAATAGCACTTATAAATCGTCACATTCTTATTTTTTAGTTAGTTGACGTAATAAAATTACTTAAAGCTAAGGTTACTACCGCCTCCAAAGAGCAAGTGGAGAAGAGGCGGCGCAACAAACTCCACTGCTGCATTTTCTCCAAAGACGTCACTTTACAACATATGTAAGTCTTACAATTAAATGACTGTTAAATTATAATACCCTAAACAATCGTCAAGTAAGGGGTTTGGGTAATTTTGTATGGACCAGTGGCGTCATTTTTATTTTTCGCGGCCAGGGATAATTATATTACTATTTGATAGCACCCTCATAGAGAAACATATCGTAGTGGTAATTATTGTTCTAAGTAATATCGGAGCTGAGGTATGATTTTTTTTAAATATTTATTTTTTGCTTGAATTTCACAAGAATAATACACATTAAACGTTACACTATGGCACTAATCTTACCTAACAGCTGTAGAAAAACGCAGAATTAGGAGAAGGTAAGAAAACCTTCCTTTAATCAAGGGCGGATCCAGCTTTCGCGTCAGGGGGGGTCATATGGTCGAATGAGTGGTCGATGCTCAAAATAATCCTGAGAACATTCGCGTGCCTCTGTTCTAAGGAGGGCTATGACCTGGAGGTCGACGCTCCCCCAACCTTCCCTCCCCCCTCGCATCAGCCCTTGTGATGCACCTACCTTGTGTATATTAAAGTAAACCTATTGGATATTTTTTTTACATCTAGGCTATTGACGATCTAGCAATACATCATGTTAGAATCTTCCCGCGCATTAGTCGTCGAGGCCGCGCGTCCATTCGCGCTGTGGCTAGCGGCTAAGTTCACAAGTTCTTCATGTAACCACGTCGTAGTGCTCCAGTGATTGGTCACGAAGGTATTCATAATTATCATGATTAGCGGAAACTTCTACAGGTGGATCAGCAAGAACTTCTACAGGTTGATCTGCTGTAGCTTCCACGTTAACTTCCCGATCATAACGCTAAGATGGCTTGCATATTTTGTCTTCTGCATTAAACTGTTATAAGTGGACACTAGTGCTAAACGCCACCAAAACAGAAGTTATGCCTTTCCACCTTTCCAACCAAATGACGAAATACGAACCCACAGTCGAGTTTACTGGAAACTTCATTATAACCCAGCACCAGCACCAACATATCTAGGAGTTATCTTTGGCCGCAGTCACATTTACGCCCGACACACATAAACAAACTATGTAATAAGCTTTTAATGAGGAAGAATATCTTGCACAAACTGGCTGTAGACACTCAGCTAAATCAGATGATAAGAATAAACACTGCTCTGTGAAGCTACAAATATCCCACCAAGCCGTAATCGAACTCCTCAATACCGAGCTGAACACAGCTAGTAAGTAGGAGTAAAATGCTAATATTCCGAAAACCATGGGGTCAACTTAAATCCCATTTAAAAACTTGTTGCAACGGATCCTCATTACCTTGGAGTGTATGGTGTCAGCTTAATAGAGCACAAACTGGATTCGAACGACTTCGTGGCTAAGTGTAGTTGCCGAGAGTCATCGGCGTGCGAAGGTGGAGCTGCAGTAGAGGACGTTGCGCATATTGTTAGTGATTGTCCCCTGTTTGACGTTTTTCAGCACAGTGAAAACAGCAAAACTAGCGCAGTGCAAACAGTTCAAGAACTTGCGCAGTGAAAACAGTTCAAGAACCAACGGCATATCCTGTATGGGCAGATACCCCCCACCATGTCGTCGAAAGAGCCAAAACAGCTTCCTTAGACAGTTTGGCGTCTAAGACCAGAAGGCAAAGAACACTAGTCTGGAGCTATGGATACAAAAAATATCCTTTTTCCTACCCCAATATCCTCCCTGATGAGAAACTCCCACCGGGTGGCGATCTCCCCTGGACAGTTTGGAAGTTCTTAAACAGACTCCGGGCTGGTGGAAAAACGCAAAAAGAGAAGCTTTTCTAATCATAACCCGTGAAATTGTGGTACGATTCAGTCAATGGACCACCTTCTGCCATGTCCCAAATCTGCCCCATTTCCTTCACTATGGAGGACCGGAACGAAGCCAACGACAAGGCAATTACCGTAGCCACAGAGGGCGTCGACAGTGTTTCGCCAGTTTCCTCGGTCTTGGGCTACGCTCTCCACTTCGAGCCAGATCAGCCCGATTGTCTTGAACTCCGCTGCAATAGTGCATTGCCAGGTTTTCTTGGAACTGCCAACTTTGCGCTTGTCCTGAGGGTTTCACTCCAGAGCTTGCTTCGGGATATATGAGGAATCCCTTCTCAGTATATGACCAATCCATGACCACTTGAGGCTCCTAATTTGGAGGTCAATTGCCATGTCCCGGCATCGTTCCCACAGCTGTACATTGAAAATCCTTTCCGGCCAGAAAATGCCAAGTATTTGATGCAGGCAGCGGTTCACAAAGACGCTGGTCGGCGGCGTGAACTTTTTAGCGTCCAGGTTGTACATCCATTTAATAGGACGTTTGACCGAAACATTTTGCGTTTTATTCTGAGGTCTTTACTTTTTGGAACGCCACACGGGCCGTAGTTGTTCAAAGGCAGCCCGAGCTTTATACATTCTAGCAGCAACATCCTTTTGCGCTCCGCCAGACTTCGAGACTACACTTCCGAGATAGGAGTACATATTGCATCTTATTCGCATTGATTTTAAGCCCAGCTTTTGCGGCCTCTCGCTGTAGCTCGTCCAGTTTAGCTTGCATGTCGACGTGCTTGTGACTGAGCAGACACAAGTGATCAGCGTAGTCTTAGGTCATATAGTTAATCGGACAACCCCCACTCTATACTGCGTCGCTTGCCGTCGTTTCCTATGAGCATAATGCACCCAGGACGGTAAGAAATAAAAGAGGCAAGAGAAGACACCCTTGTCTGACTCCGGCGTAAACTGCAATATCTTGAGAGATCAGTTCTTTGTGAGCAATTTGCAGGAGTTATTTAAATATAGAACTTTTAGCAGGTCTCTAATCTTGGGCGAGACTCCGATGTCGTCAAGCCGGTGCCAAATACTAGGCCAATGCAATGTATCGAAAGCTTTCTCGAAGACGACAAACGTAAATTGATTTCACGCTTCCATTCGGTTACTTCTTCGAGTATGATTCGGAGTGAATGTATTTGATCTTCGCAAAAGCGGTTGGAGCGGAATCCAGCCGTGGTCACAAACTGGTCTCATTTAATTTAATTTTGTGATTTATTATTGCATTCCGATAAAGAGGCATGCCCCCCATAAATTCCAATTGGATGTATACATATTTTTTTCTATACAAAAATATACCTTGGGAACAGTGCCGGGCTAACAACATTCACTCGACCATGTGACCCTCCCCTGACACGAATGCTGGATCCGCCCTTGAAGGTCTCTATACGTCTTATTTTGGGCACAGGTCTTTGTATGAATCATGGCTATAACGTAAAAAGTGCAACGAATTGAAGAATGGTAGATTCATAACAAACAAAACTGTATGCCGTCATGAGACACCCGGCAGGTATAAAAACATCTGAATATCGTTCGAAACTAAACTTATTTCATTCTAATCGTGCCGCATGTTTAAAACCAGCATAAACAAAGCCAGTTTTTACATTTTATTAGCATTATTGTTACAATCGAATTGAATTGTTAGTCAAAAATATGAAAAATAAAATTCCTTATATCTCAGCTCCGATATAGTTTAGCTATATGTACTCCATAATAAAGTTTGATCTCCTTGATATGTTCTTTCAAAATAACCAAGTTTGGTGAGTGGCCGCGAAAATTGAAAATGACGCCAACTTTACCCAAACCCCTTTATTCTTCAAGATAGAAAAATAAAAATGTCAGTTTTTCCGAATGAATAAATTCTAGAAACGAGGTACTGAATAAAACATAACCACGAGACTCATACCGTTTCATTATTTCTTCTCAAATTATGGTCCCTGCGGAGTTCTCGAGATAGATCGAAGTTGAGGTAGCTCCAGGAATATTTTATTAGGAATATTCATATGGGGATGCTTTTCTCGTATTTTGTTAATGTTTATCTATTGGTATCGTTATAAATAGATATTATCAGTAAATCACACTATGCCACTTTGCCAGTTTTTAAAGGAAATGATGGGAACTTTTATACCTATCCCAATAGCTGATCCGACAGACAATGTCAAATAAACAGTTCTTGAGTTCGGAAATTTTCCGATTTTCTACGCAATTTTCTTAATTTTACTTACTTTAAAAAACTTATTCAGGGATATATTTTGTACACATAGGTTTATCACTATGACAAAAAGCATTCTGAATTTATAACAATAATATTCCACGCAGGCAGGCACGGACAATAACAAATATTATCCTGCGAAGAATGTTTTGTATGTACTAAGTATTTATGCAAATTCTCGAATTCTGAATTCTGTACACATGAGTAACATTGCATGTCTGTTAACGCCTTATGCTTCGATATAATAACCCGCACTATATCACTAACAAAATATACGTATTGCACTCAAAGCAATAAAGTTGTTTTTCCCTCGGCAAGTTGGCAATTTGCTTACCAAAATAGGTTCTATCTCAAAGGATGAACTTCCCCCCAGCAAAGTGGTCTCGATTGAAAAGTTTCCCGTCCCCAAAGTTGCCCCACTTGTAGCGATGCATACATTTTTCGTCATTTTTCAATTATCATTCACTTTGTCTTTGAGCGGAAAATTCGGGCAAGTTTGTTAATTTAGAAATTCTTTTGAACAAAGTATTATAATACTTTTACACAAGTTGCATGTCAGTAGCAAGGGAGCTTCAACTCATTATGATGGGTAAAATAGAAGGCAGGCAGTGCTGGAAGACGCAAAAAATCACGGCTAAGAAACATACGTTAGCGGACCGGAGTCACCAGGCTTGAGGAGCTGTTTCGCATAGCGACGAACTAAGTAAAGTTTGCGAAACTGACGGCCAACCTCCTAATGGAGAGGCACTATAAGATGAGTAAGCAAGGGAGATCGCAACTTTTCTACATAATGTCTACATTACAACCACTTATTTTATGTTGTACTCGACTGAGAACAAAATCTAGTCGCCATTTTAAAAAACTAGAATTTACTGAAAACGACATGATTACTTGCAGTCATTCAACCAAGACACATCAAACAGCAGAATCCGTTGATTTAGTCACGTTTCGTACGCTAAAACATACACAAACTTAGTATTCAGTAGGCCACCAGCCGGCGAGATTATTCGAGTACACAACACTATTTGGCTCGCATTCAACCATCGTTGTACCCGAATCGCGATGTTTACATCCTGGCCTGAAATATTGGAACGATTGCGTACGTGCCCAGGTTTTTGAATTATTATAAAAAATACCGGTTACCCACTTTTTTAGGCTATTAGGTACTCCATCTGCAAGGTTAGAACTTCCGTATCGTAAATTTATCTTATTTTAGAAAGTATAATATTCTACTTATACGTGTAAAAGTCTACTTTATGTTTTCCAATTAAACAAGTGCTATTTATTTTTAAATTAATATTAACGCGATGAAGAAAATTATTTTAAATGTTGACTTATTTTAAAGGTGGTTTGGTAAATTTGGTTCCCAAAAGAGTACTTACAAAAAAAAAACTGTATGTACATATATTATACTTAAAAATATCTACAAAGCTGTAAGTAAATTTGCTGTTTATTTTTCGCAAAACAAGTTGTTTAGACACTTCAAAATATATCAGAGTATCCTACTATATTAGGGATTTCCTTTCGTAAACACACCTCAGAAGACTTATGCGGGTCCACAGATTTATGCCGGGTTCAAGTCTGAGTTAGCGAAAAATGAGTACAACGCCATCTATAATTCTGCGACGTCGTTTGCTGACAGGGGTCACTCGTATTGCCGGCTACGTCCAAATGTCCTCACTCAGAATATGACCCCGCTCTCATACATATTTAATATGGGTCCAGAAAATTCTTCAGAACAGAAGAATTGTGAGTAACATCAGAGATTTAGTTAAATTATCCAATCAGAATATCCGAGGTGCGGGTCGGGTAACAGTCCTGTGAATTTAGGAATATCAGACCTCAATTTGTCTGAGCTATCAATCGGGTAAGTGCAGACCTTTTTTATGTTTTCAGACCCTGCGTTGATTACGGTAAGATATAAGTTGAAGATATGCTATCTCTGGAAGTAACGATTCGATTTATAAAAAAATATTTTTGTGTATAGGCACTGAATCTCGTAATTCTCATAGAAGCGAAGCTGCGAGGTACAGTTAGTTTTCAATGAATTCCCACCACAAAAGCACCTCAAAAGATACCATTTACATTCAAATGACCCTAACAGTCTTATCAGAATCGGACACCCTAACAGTACTTTATTACACTTAAAAGTAAACATTCGATAACATATCGACCGTAAATAGCCATTAAAGCTGCGCACACACCGTTGATAAGTGCATAAAGCTGCGCGTACACCGGTGATAAGGAGTACATAATGACTTGTTATGAAATGCATGAATGCACTGTAAATTGAAACTGTTTATCTGATAATACGGATGCATTAACAAAGTTTTTTTAAAGAATTATTGACGAGGATAAAATATTAAAGAATATTCTGAAATTACGCATTAGAAATATTTCTCTGTGAAATTGCCAATTAGCCAGTAATTCATGAGATGTTAGATTATAATCTACATAGTTTTAACTTTATTTTACTTTAACTATTTAATTTGGAAATATAGATATTATTTTTCCAGACCAAGGGATTTAAATAAGTACAACGTGTGCGAAGAGAATGTCACTCAAGGTCCTGGTTTTGAATCCCAGCGCGGCCCATTATCTGTCTGCGGTTTTGAGTGGCGTAGAGTTGCCTTTATGTTCTATAATACGTTACATAACCTCATTATTATAAATAATCTTGTCTATTTGCTTCTATGCTAGTTCCGAAGAATGCTGGGAGCGAAGAAAAAACATAAAATGTACCAGCTGCTTCTCTTACCGCGCAGATTGTAAAAGTCAATCGAGGGAAAGGGCTTTAAACTGGGATTCCTCTCGAACTGGGGAACCTGTCACCATATCTGAATCTCCATTCCATCAGAAAGCCCACTATTCAGCTAAGCGTGGATTTAGAGTCTCACGACTCTTGGCCCTGTCTACCCCGTAAGGGATAAAGACGTGATTCTATGTTGTCTATTTGATAACCCTTTAAAAATTAGGTGATCAAAATACAAGTCAAATTTAGCCAGTCTCAACATTTAAATTTCACTTCACAAATTCTATCTGCAGCAAATTATACTTTCGCTTAGCGTCCGAAGTGAAAACTGTGAAAATGTATAGTTTATATACAGATCATGTTTTGTCCAACTGCCCAGACGCATTACATATGATTACTTAATGGCACAGTCATCGCAATAAATGCTACTTTCTAGAGCAAAATTATACTAAATTGAACACAAGCTTTCATTATAAGAGATGTATGGTCTCCTACCTTGTTTCTTATTATATATCTACATTTATATATGATTTACTATGTTTAGAAACCAACCATACGTCTACAATTTGTGAATGAACATTGTGATATATGCTATGTTGGATAATATCTTACAACTACCGGGGAAGAAAAACATAGTGAGGAAATCTGCACACAAGTATGTCAGAAGTATGTTATAACAAATGAACTTAATAATTTTATAGTGTTGTTGTTAGAAGAAATACAAATAATACAAATGAATTTGCTCAAGAGAATCAAATCCACTGACCCAATAAACTATAAATCAATTACTTGGTGGCATATCTCGTTCCAATTGAAACACTTTACGTAGAAATATGAAAATAAAATCTGTAGCGAAATATAGTTTGACTCAATATCAATATTAATAGAGGCGATTATCTTAAGTACCTATTATAATCATATCAAAAGCATTATTATTTCCACAGATCTGCCATGACGTTTGTAAAATGCAACATATGTTAATTTCACTTACAAAAGTATGCTTCGTTTTTTGACATCCTTACCTGTGAACAAAACAAATACAAAGACATTAATACAAAGTTATATATGTATATGGATGAATAAGGAAAAAAATTAATATAATGAGTCCCATTCCATGTTCAATTATAGTTTAAAATAACTAATTCAAAGAATGTAATCAAGTCAATGACAAACATTGCCAACCAATTAACTCTCTTTTTCTTACGATTTCTTTTATTCAAACAATGGGTTATTAAAAAGAATCCCATGACTTAAAAAAATCCATAGTTTATTCGTTGAAAATCTTCCCATACACTTACATAAGCACCATAATCTCAACATGTCCTGATTTCGACATGAAAATAAACACGGAGTTTATGATAAACAGTAGGACAAAGTTTCGAAAGTGGCACTACAAATATACGAGCGCGCTACACTAAATACTCTTGCGCATGTTTTTGAAGATGCATGCGTGATGCAATCGATTTTATAGACTACACATACAGCTTCTGGAAAAAGCAAACAAAGAGAAATTTGGAGGATGGTACAACAATGAGAAATTTTAAACATCATCACTTGCCAATAATAAAGAACTTCGTATTACAGATTGCATGGAGGTTACAACACATGCGTCCAAAATGTCTTATTCTATAGCACATTCACTCAAAATCAATACTGCAAATTACCCAAAGTAATTCGTAAAATATGTTTATTACATTTTGAATAAACATCACTTGATATAACATTTTTGGGACGCACACTTTGCCCCTACCAAGCACCTGACAGCGGTATGCGTCGCGCATCACTGCGCACCCCTACTTTTATTAGCATTAGCTGACTAAGCAACTAAGTTGCCACCTCAGAAACCATTGACTTTGCACATAAACGTGTCTATGGAGAAATTGCAGGAGAAAATTGTGTCTATCGGAAAATCGCAGCGATTTTTTACGATTATGTTCAGCCTACATGAAGTTATTATCGGCCATGTAATTTCCTGCGATCCGATATGCGTGTCGGGTGTGTTTATGATTAGGAAGGTAGTAGTTTGTACCCGTAAATATCTAGGTTAATATGGTAGTCAATCCAAGGAAGAGTCTTTTTATTTACAGCTCAAAATAATACAAAATCTCTCGTATGTTTTGGAAAAGTCATAGTAAAAATTCAGAAATATACAGAGGAGTTATTACGCCATTACTTTATATTCAGTACTCCTCATTCAGTTATTGCACATAATATATTGGAGAAAGTCGTAAATTACCGTTTATGATACGGAAGCAACATTGTTTTCTGGTTATTGCTAGATGTCTATAAACAAAGCACGGATTTAGTTCAATGATGCATTGTATCTTCTGATTCAAATTAGTTCTGGCCCGCGGCGATGTCTATATAAGGAGTTGCAGTTGTATGTAGTTCTATTTTATCGCCAATGATGCAAACATGAGAAATACAAAATGGACTAAAAAAAACTAAACTACAATTATTGCAATCATATAAGCAATACAGGGTTATTTTCTGTTGCTGACACGGTATAGAATGATTCAAAGTTTCGAGAAACTTCAACAAATGGTCAACCTCGAGTGAAAAAAGAAAGAAAACAGTTGCATATAATGTAATGCCTACTAATCAAAAGAATCAGTTATAAAAATAAACATGATATTCGATAAGAAAAATCGATTACAAATACCAACTATACCAAGTAACCTTAGCCTACCTACAGCCATTCAAATGCCACCAGATTTTATGAATAGAGCTAGCAATGTGTTTTTTTTTTATCTAATCGTATTTCAAAGATATATCATCCAACAATAGGTACCTTTCTATTTATTATGTCTATAAATCGCTAATAACTGAAGATTTATAGAACAGTATATCTCGGTGAAATCAACTGTTTTCTCGTTTTCCCATTTGAGTCATGCAAAACTAATTACAACGGTATGTCTTTCTGAAGTCTATGCAGATAAAGACGCGAGCATTCTACATAACTTTTTAACTAAAATAACATTAGCTATACATGAATTTAACATTGTTAGTCGTGACGATAAAAAAAAGTTGGCGTTAGACCTTGGGTTTCCGTGTCCTACACAATATTTTCCATTTTTTTTCTTCAAACCCTTTCGTGTCGCCCTCGTATCTTAATTGGAAACTGAAAAATGTCATAACAATTTTCGTTACGTAACAAACTTCATGTTACCGTAACTAAATTAACCGAGTTTTTCTTTAACAAGGTAGATCGTTACGGAAAGAAAGTAAAAAATAAATAAACAATATTATGTAATTACGTGTTAACGATCGGATGCTCAAAAATATACTAGTTAGTTAGTTAACTAGTGTTAATGCCTACTAAGTGACTTCATTATTGTAAGTACCTATAAATAATCTGAATTTGACTAAAATTATAGACCTACAAGAATTTTTAATTTATCTACTTTTGTCCTAAGGCCGTCAAGGATGAACTCGGTACAATTTGGACTTCAAAGTTGTTTGAAACTTTGACCGTTTGACGAAATGGCACAAAGCAGGGCTTCGTTTTAACTTAAAATACTTATTGATTAATATACCTAAAGCGTGATTATAGACGAACGTCTGCCGCAAAACTTTTTGCAACTCTGGGTATAAGCATTCTAGAAATATACATAAAAAGTTTAGCAACGTGACTGTTTTTAATGTTGTCGTCGTTTCAAAAGTTGCGACAGCGTCTAGGGATTCATTTTATTTTTAGAAATTATTTTAAAAATGCAATTATTTTGCTGACAGTATTTGCTAAAATAATATGTTTGAATTGAAAGAATAAATTATATATTACGAGTATATTTTAGAAATTGTTATATTATAATTGTTATATTAGATTTTTTTTAAATAATTACTTGCAGTTAGGTACGTGTGTTATCACGTGTACAATAAATAAAATTATGAATTAGCTAATATTTAAATACAAAATAAATAATAATTATAAAAAATAATACAATTAATAAAATTCATTATTCAATTATAATTAAATTAATATTTAAATCATACAGACGAATGTGGTCAAGAAAGACGACTTAAAGAAACCATAACTACTTACGTTAGGGTACTTCTAACACTAACGAAAGAAAAGACATGTTAATTTCAAATTCAAATAAGACGGATGTGAAAAACTATACGTAGATTAAGACAACGTTCAGTTTCTAAAGGCTCGGTCACACATGAAGCGCGGACGGCGGATCATTACATGAATATTCAGCAAACACGTGCCGCAACGCAACTGTATGCGGATACCTTGATACAGTCACGTCGATATTTGTTTGGGTTTATGTCAATCAGATCAAAGATCTGTTGGAAGAAGTTTTTTTAAACAAAAGAAATTAAAAAAAATAAATAAAACAATGTATTTTTATTGCAAAAAAACATTGAAGCAAAGTTAAATATGCAACAATTATAATTGTTGCATTTATATTATATTGCAAAGTACCTATTTATATAAGTTGTAGAAATTAATTTAGATAATCAAGAACTGGAGTCCTTAATAACACCTTAACTTTAGAATCTTTACTAAATTTCAAAAAATTGTAGCGTAGAAGTACACTTTTGGCCGTGACTGTATCAGAAGTAAGGTCGTGACGATTCATAATGTTAGACTCGTCGACTCGCTCCATTTGTAAGCATCGCAAAACAAAGGCAGTGTGATCACCGCTTTATTAAATAGCATGTGTGTGACCCGCTTTGACTATCACGAATATGTTAATGATTTTATAGTACACAAAAATGATTGAATTGAATTGATCTTTTCTTTTCGTTGAATTGACACTGTAAAAAATAACTTCTAAATAAAAAATTGTCGTTAAAAATTGTAAATAAACTATTTTAGTCAAATATTCAAATATTTCAGGCATTCTTCGTCATATAACGGCCATTAATAATTCAAATCCGGGGCTTCTCGCAGTTCTCACTGGCTGGGTTGTTCTAAATTTAAAATGTCCCAAATTTAAAAAAGTAAGCCGTCATTTAATAATTAAATCGTATGAACTATACAATACTTATACAAAAGTAATAATTTTCAAGGTCTGAGTCTAAATGTATAGTAGTACTTAAACTAAAAAAAAATAGTTTACATAGCATGCATGTCGTGCCAGCCAGTTGGTTTCTCTCAGATACGCCACTTTTTACTTGCGTGCGCTCCACATAGCATGGTGGAAAACCAGCGAAAAAGAAAAAGAAAAGCGGATACCAGTTCTATGAAAATGAAAATACAAGCACAATACTTATCTTAATGGGTCTTAATTATGTTTGTAACAATTATTTTCTGACGTGATTATATATTATTTAAATTTCCAGGAGAAAATATTATAGAATTAAGTTGCTTGTCTACTCCTTCTAGTTTTATTGAGTTTTTTACATATTGTTTTCAGGGTTTGAATTCATAATTGAGTTAAAATTACGAACATAATTATCAATTTACCGACCTACTGATAATTATCCGAATAAAAGATAATTATCATGATAAAATCTTGCCGCTATAATCGTAACAGACTCTCTATAATACTGAAACATTAGATAAACTTACATATTGTTAGATATAACATAAAAACACCAGCTATGCAGCCATTTTTTCGTCACCGCCTTTTTTGAGAGCCAGTTGCCCCGCGTCTCCGCAGTTGCACTGGAGGCGCTGTCCACCTAGTGTTGCCCTTACACAAATCCTTAATAATTATGCTGTAGCATCGTACGAATTCTTGTGAATTCTATATGTACTTTCTAAAAACAAAACTAGAAAGTACAAGTTATTCTGCTGTACAAAAATATTGTGCAATATAAAAACTAATGTTCATGGCTGTAGTAAAAGCTGATCCAGTGAAATGTGACTTACTCATAAAAGAGCTTCGTCAGTCTCATTCATTCATCATTTGCCGTCAATGCTATTTGTATAGTGCGTTCACCTTTTTGCTGCACGTGGGAAAATACAAGAAAGTGAGAAAATATAGGTACTTTTTGCTCGTGGAATCTTAATTAGGGAATTTTAATTAGGTTCTTGTTGTTGTAGTGTGATGATTGTTTGTTTTTTACGACTAATTAGTCCAACTTTGAAGTGTAGTTATGGATTTCTCTTATTATCTCACTGAAATTATTCGTTCTCTTTGAAAAATCTACACCATTTGAGATTTTCTAAGATTTTCATCTAATGAGTAGAGTAGGTGGTGTTGTTGTGATTTATAACAAAAAATATACAAGAATAGATAGATTAGATATGATACATTTAAAAAATATATGAAATTAAATTTATTAGCGACTAGCTTTCACCCGCGGCTTCGCCCGCGTGAATTTCCCACGGGAACAGTGCTTTTTCCCGGGATGAAAGGTACCCTATGTCCTTCTCCGTACTTCCAGCTATGTGTATGCGTATAAATTTCAGGAAGATTGGTTCAGTAGATAGAGCGTGAAGAGGTAACAAACAAACAAACAAACTCACTTTCGCATTTATAATATTAGTTAGGATACATACTCGTAACTACTTATTCGAACATAAAAAATAAAGGGCGTTGTCGGAGAAAACATTGAGGATTTTTTTTTCATCGATTGCGAAGTTGATTAATCGATACTGATTTATTATACATATGTATGTAGTATATCAAGTGATTGTGTAACATAACAAGGCTGAATTCAAGCTTGTGTCCTTTTTTGCCGACAATGCACGTTTCACTGCATATTCATTTGAACCATTTAACGATTTTATTGCAACTTGCACACCTTGACTTGTTGCTTGTTCTAAGTCTGTTCTTAGAACAAAAATAGAAACACTGGTATGATTTACTATATGTAGTCTAGGTCAAGAGTAAAATATGTTGCTTAAAGTTCCAAAAGTCAAAAGATTTGTGGATATCATCGATGCAGTTTTTTATGACACTTAATGAAATTATATAATAAAATTTCAGAAATATAGTATAGATACGCAGATATATTTTTATTGACCAACTCCGATGGTAACGTAAAAAGCTAAAAGTTATTGTAATATTTGATTAAGATTATATATTGTAAAAAAAACATAATATTTTGTTTGATAAATTATACGTTAGCACAGAGTAAGCGGAGATTCGCGGGTAACATTAGCAAGAGGATGGAAGATGAAGCCGGAAGATTGTTGAATGGAGACCGAGACAGGGCCGTAAAAGTGTGGGGAAGCCACCGACGAGATGGGCCGATGACGTAACCCGTATATTGGGAAAGAGCTGGATGAGGAATGCTCAAGATCGTAAGGGATGGGGTGGGGTGTGCATGAGGAGACCTACACTCAGCAGTGGGTGGACAACGGTTGAAGAAGAAGATTATACGTTTAGAAAGATTAAAAAAAAATTGAATCCGATGCTTAGTTCATAATCGATATAATCGTTACAAAACTACAAAACGCAGAAGTCACCGACCGTCCGGGTTGACAACTCTGAATACTTGTCAACGTGCCAAGATACGCGGCTACACTGCGTCGACTAAATTAAAGTGCGCTCTTCGACCTAATTCTACACTGCAGTGGCATAATGCGGTAATAGCCATCATAAAGAAGTATGATTTTCTGTTGCCTCCTCATATTTCGCTGTGAATATATTGGTGAAATTATTAATTAAAAGAATATTCTGAGGCATAAAATTAATTGTCACTATGGTATCATAAATATCGACTGATCGTACCAATGTATCCCTAACACCTGTAATGTCTTGGGTTTAAAGATGTTTTATTAAATTTAAATTCAGTGCGACTTTAATTTGCTGAAACACCGAATTTTTCGACACATATGACTAGTTAATTACAACATAAAGTAAAAAGTCGTATAAAAATATATGCATGCAATCCAGAGAATCCAGACGATTCCTCATATAAAATGTAGCAAGATTAAAGTCGCAAAGAATGGGTGTCTCAATTGGCCACTTTTACTGGAGAAAGGAACCGTACACACACACTCGTTACCCCATCCCTTTTATGCCATAAACGTTTACATGTTGACGAATGCACAAGTAGGTGCCTATAATATACGCTTGTGTGCTAAAGTTGTGGAAATTGTGGATATCTTAACGACCATAGATTGAATTTATGTCATTAATCAAAGCTTTTATCAGTTCAAAAAAACCGGCCAAGTGCGTGTCGGACCACGCATAAAGTAGGGTTCCGTAGTCATTTTTGGCACCGCGCTGTTTTGCATTTCTTGCATCATCATCAAAATATGTAACTTTTTAAATTTATACTGTTCTTTTGGAAAAAAGTATATATTTTTATTTTATTTATAATTTCAAAAGTATTCATCACAGGATACCCAAAACAATTTAAAATAAAAGTTTCCGCGCCTGTTTCTTTACGTGAGTGATTTGAAGTTTATAGGTCCAAGACTTTAGAAATTACAGGGGGGGGGGGGATACCGTGTAAACGACTTTGGCGGGCTATATCTCGCAAATGGTAGGCTGATAAAAAAGTATTGTATGGAAACCCTACCTTATTTTCATAGTCCTTTTCAACGATATCCCACACAAGGGGGTGCACTCAAAAAAATAATTCACCCCCCCCATTACATGTATGGGGAGGAGCCCTTAAAAAGGGGTAAGTTTAATTTTTTGTATTTTAAAAAATGAGATCTATATGTGAAGTATCCTCGAACCAAGTTACATGCAAATCAGTCCATAAACGTAGAAGATATTCTGCTGTGACAGACTAGGACGGACGGATGGACTGAACGATCTTATAAGGGTTCCTTGTCGGACTACGGAATCCTAAAAAGAATATGTACTTAAATTGTACACACAGACGAACAATAGTTACCTAAATATGATGTAAACAAATAAACAGTGACTCAAAAGGGCGACAATAGCTATATAGATAACATGCTTTATTTACGTATAAATTGAATATGTTATCAACATTATTAAGCAATAGTTACGAGACGTCACACTTATTGAACACACCTTATCGGCCAGTGACAGCTGTGATTGTGCTCATTCAATTAATTCACAGATAATATTAATACTATAGATAAAACACATAAACATCGTCTGCTTACAAGAATTTCTATATCTATCCGGTATATCTGTCTGGATTTATTTTTTTTAGTTTGGAAAACCTAGCAAATTCAGTAAGTGATTTTCTGTACTAGTTTTTATTTTGCATTTAATAAAATCAATAAAAATTATTACACCATTCTCGATCGAATTGGTATCATTATGACGACTTGGATGGAAGCCTTTATCAAAGCCATCATCACAGTTATTTCCTTTAATTTCGTTCTTTTTAGGTCTTTCATTGTATCTAAAGTCCATTTATTCATAATTGTCCTATTATGTAAACAATCTTACCATGTCTTTTTATGATTTCACAAAAATATAAATTTAAATAGACTTTTTAGGAAATTACTTTCGTGGTTGATAAATGTTTTACTTTAGAATGTTTAGGTTTGGACTAATATTTGATTTATTTTCAACAAAATTCAACAAAAAGTACTGTGAAGATTGTTTACATAATAGGACAAATATGAATAAATAGACCATACATCTACCATCCCTTTTCCCCGAATGGTAGACTGCTTTGCACAAACGTTGTGATGTAACTCAGAACACTTTGATCTGCGAAGATTTACGAGACTTTTATGCGTGGCACCAAAATGTCCCGGTTATCCACAAAAATATATGCGCACAATTTCCGTCCACTTACCACGTGTTTTGATATTATACAATTCTTGAAAGATTAAAGCGTTTTTGTACAAATAGAGAATGCAATATCCGCTGCGGAATAAAACTTAGGGAATAAAAAATAAACATATAAAACTTTAACGTCAGCGCTTTCATCTTGTTTTGTTTGGCCGAAATTAAAAAGAAAAAGTGATTTATGTGATTATCTATGGTAATTTTTTGGCATTGGAAATATTTGAAAAATCATTTTATTCTAAAAACGATATGGTTTTCTGTATATCCTGTTTAAGAATAAATAAGGTAAGTTTAAAACAAAAGCTGAGAAAGTTCATAAAATAAACCTGTTTAAGGCCATTGCTTACAAGTCCCAAGGAAGTTGTAATTTTTCATTAGGCTACCCTATTTCGATAAGTACCTTTAGGGGAAATTAAACACCTGCCACTTTCTATGATAGACGACGGTTTGTGAAACTTAGCTCATAATGAAGTAATGGTCAGAACCCGGACAAAAAGAGACAAAAGAAAAACCACACGTTTACGAAACGAATCGGAACGAAGTAAAGTGAAACAAAAACTTTATAAGTTTCCTGTAAGTGTATACTTACTTAATTATGCAGATTATATAATTATGTTTGACTGAATGAATAAGTCCACAGAAGCTATTATTTAGTTAATCGAACAAATTTACCATTTTTATCTTCACTTTTAACTTTAAAATTAAAATATTAAAAAAACGGAAAAAATTTAACAGTAATAGATAATATTTCAAACAGAATTAAATAATAATTATCGTTGTCTTATAATAAAAAAATTGTAACTACATAAAATAAATTTGATAAATGGATACCTCATTAATTAGCGTATTTTGACCAAATAATGAAATAAATATACATATAATAAATGTCGAAATAAATAATAATAGTGAATAATAATAAATAAATTAATATTGTTAATTAAAGTACATGTTTAGGTACCTACCTAATTAGTAATCGGCATAACGAGGTCGTTTAAATGCCATCATTAAACTAATTCATTATATGTAGAAACTGATTACGTATTTATAATGTTTTAGTTTGCAATATTTTTTTACTGTTTAACGAATAACACACGAATAAATAAATTATGACTGTATGTATATACATACTATAAAATATAATTATATAAGTAAAATTGACAACAATTTTAAAATCGCTAAAGTGGATGAAGAATTGTGGACAGAATGCCGTGAAGCGTAAAGTGAAAAAAAAAACATACAAATGTTATTTTTTTTTTCATGTGTATGAAGTGAAGACGGAGAAGCGCGACCTACCTGAAGAAAAACTTGTCAAAGACCTTATTATTTATTTATTTTATTGTAAAAACTATGAAAAAAGAAAGACTTGAAAGCCGACTGTCTAAATTTCGACGTAATTTTACAGACTTCTATTAAATCGTTTTTTTTTTTAAATTAGATACCTACTACAAATTTATTGACATAGCTTAACGGTTTATTATTCGGAAAATGAATAAATGAAATCAAAGTTCAGTTCAGTTAAATCCGTTACTATGTATGCCAAAGAATCATTAAAGGCCTAAAACCTTACTTCAAGTGTAAAATCTATTTAGCACCAGGCTTTTGACCTTTAAATCAATGTCAAAAGTAGTTACTGTCAAAATTACTCATGAGATCAAAATTCTAGAATTATTTGACCTTGACCCTTTAACATATATAAAAAAATACATAAAGATCATATTTCTTTGCTTATTTACATACTTTCCGGATATGACCGAGAGACCGACACGACAAGATTTTCACTATTAGTCACTTCGTTTACATAACAATGATTCACAGCTTCCAAGGCAGAAACAGGTTTATATCTCAACTCGTTTTGTCATTTTGATAAGATTTTATCTCCAATATTGGTAAACAATCTTGTTTTATTTATTTGTACTGGTAACATTTATCGTACAATAATAGTAGCCGTAAAAACTGGTGATAATGATAACACTGTGAACGTAGAAAATTGGGATAATGAAACAAAATCTGTTACCATATATTCATGGCATTCTACTATTTATTTATTTAGAGCATGAGAAAATATTATAATATTTTCTCATGCTCTAAATAAATAAATAGTAGAATGCCCCTTCAATAGAATATTTGTTTATATTAATTAATATCCTGTGATCTTTCTGGTAGTAAATTAAGTTATTAAGTATAAGTGTATTCGTAAATATGAATTTGCCCTCATTAATCATATATCATAAATATGTAAATGTAACTAATTACGTTAAATTAGTGTTAAGGCTTATTGACAAAATTACGATAAAGATTCATCTCTCCATTACTTTTTAAAGTTCGAAAATCTAATAATCTAGTTACCACAATCTTTAGAAATAGGATTAAAGAGAAAAAACCTCAACAATTAACTTACACATAATGGTGTCAAAGTTTCTAAACATAACGGTAATTTTCTGGAAAAAAGTATATAAACATTCTTAACATATCGCACATACAAGAACGATATTAAACACAACTTATTCCGTTTACTCAACTGACAGCTGACTAATATTGGTAGCATAGCATCATCGTTACAGTGACGTAATTTAAATGATATAAGTATAGACTAGACGTATCCAGTAAATGAAGCAGTATAAAACCATAAAACAACAAATAACATTGAGCGTAAATAATTACGAAATCCACTCACGAAAAGAATCACAAATAAAAATGACAATTAAAATAAAAAACAAACAAATTGTTCCAAAACAACGCAAAACCAAAAAAAGCCCTTACCTCTTTTTGTTCCGTAGGTGTGCTGCTCCTCACTCCTGTCAAATCTTTCCACCTGAGCACTCCCATGACTGCGTGTCGAACCCACGACCCCCGTCTACCTGTCCTCCCGTTTGACAGTTCATCCACAACACCACATATAACAGAGTTCACCACCAACTTCCCAGTTCCATCTTTGTCACTCTTCAACGCCACTTCGCTGCTGATCGGCAAGGACCTTCTTTCCCTCATAAGCCCGGAAAAACTCCGAAAATGCCAACGAAACCTTAACGCGCCCAAAAACGCATTCTCACATACACGATATTAATCATTCTATGTTCGGACTTCCAAGATAAATCTTCCGCTTAATCGTTTATTTCTAACACAGTTTTCGGGTCACCCAACTGCTATTTCCCATAAGCGCTCGGAACTTTTTCAATTACTACAACGACCCCAAAAAATCCTCCAAATGTTTGTTTTAAATGTCTTCTGTAAAGTCCCAGTGCGAAAACAGTAGAAAAAGTTAACTTTCACTTCGGAGTGGCGTTTTCGCCGCCAAGGATGTAGGTTACTTTTTTCGTTGTCGGTTATTTACCAAGTTAACCCGCTGGCTGCAGATTTATTCACTAATGCAAAAATATTCAGTTGAAAACTTAATTTCACAAGTCACACATTGAAGAAAATCCAAGCAGAAAACCTTTCAGTGAAGCGACGGCACTGAAAGGGATGTATCGAAGAAACTTTCAAATTTCCAAACTGTCACAATACGATCGAGCCGCGAAAATTCGAAATTTTAAAATACGCAGCGACCGCTCCGGCTAGCGTTCTATTACCGAATGGAACGGCGCGTGCCACATGCTCCTACAGACGCGGCCTAAGAACTTCTGTCTCTTTCTTGTCTACCATATTGATGTCAAGTACGATAAGGACAAGCTGATAGACCAACTTCAAACAGAAGCATTGGAGACAAGACAGGTGAATGTAAACGTTGGAGAAGACAACAAAAAGTTTTAACGTTTCTAGTGCAATTTTCTATTGTATCACTTTAAGAAATCTTATTAGAAGTGACTCAAAGAGATATTAAAGAAAGATAAAAAATAAGTTGGTTGTTTCGTAATCTTTACAAATAGATTAGATAAGTACATAGTTAGAAATCAAATATACAAATGATTTATTTATTTGAAGTAGCCATTGTTTCTGTCGTGAATGAGAATACATGATGAAATCGAGACAATAAAAACATTTTAAGTAAAACAAGAAGCTCGCCGTCTGTATCAAAGTCATTAAACATCTTTTCTATGTCTCTGTTCATGCACCGCCATTTATGTTCACATCTTTCCGTTCACTTAGGTTAGGTTGCCTGGAAGAGATTTCACTTGCGATAAGGCCGCCGCCTATTGTACATATTTTACCTATTATAAGTCTCAATTTGTATCCTTTACGTGTTTTGGTGCATTAAAGCATTTTTACTTACTTACTTACTTATTTACTTAAACAAAGACGAAGTAATCTAAAAATTCAAATGGAGGAACACAATTGCAAAGGAAAAGAAAGAAAAGTTGCGAATGAGCGGTGCAGATTGATATCGAGCGTGCATTTTGCGTGGGAACATCCGTCTGCAGCGGAGCGCATCGGATGCACCCTCCGTGGGGAACAAAGATGCAACAGGTGCCGTGGGGGCAGCTGCTTCCGAAGCCCAGCGTGAGGATAACAATGGTAGGATGTGGGATTAAGACAAAAAACTGGTAAGACAAACTTTGACAGACTAGAAAGACGTTACCGGATTCGTACTTTAATCTCATGATATATATATTTTTTAAGTTACTATATTAAGTAAAGATATAACATATAAGTATAAAATTAAAAAAAAAAAAAAAGTATAAAATATAACACCGACGGCAATGACGCACTTTGGAAGAGGCCTATGTCTAGCAGTGATATGACAACAGCTATGAACGTATGCATTTGAAGGGTTAAATTAAATAAGCAAAGTGTCATCATCGTAAATTTTGAAAGAGTAAAATTGTGTCGCTATTTTCACGAGTTCTGTGTCTGCAAAAGACCAAATGAGGTGAATTTTATCATTATTCTGAGAATTATTTTAAAAGTAGTGGCAATCATTTTTACCTCTCCTTTACACAATTAACTCGTAAATTTTTAAAATATATTCATTTGTACAGCACAAACATTAATTTGAAAACCCACCGGTGCAGAAAAGGGTTTAACCCTGCGACATGAAAATGCTTTTGCAAGACACAAAAATGAGATGGCACACGTGTGTTTGATCTGTTAATGTTAACATTTTCTCTTAAAATACGCGTTTAATTCACAATAATGAGGACTATAATGCAAATGTATTCCGCCTATTTACAAATTATCTATTCATTTAATTTCTGTCAATTTATTCGTAACAAACTGCTCCTGCACAAGCCGCAGACCGAATTGTATTCACAAATTGCATTTCCATGTCACATTCGTCCTGTTTTTAAACATTCGGTTAGCCGCAAAAAACCGTTGAGTTGAGCCATTAAAATTCATATATAATGTTGGAGACGATTATTAAAGTGTTCAACTTTTGATCTAATACCATCTTTTACACTGTTCATTGTTTCACCTTCCTTTTTGTCTTTTTAGCCATACCTTGAATTGTATTCACAAATTGCATTTCCATGTCACATTCGTCCTGTTTTAAAACATTCGGTTAGCCGCAAAAAACCGTTGGGTTGAGCCATCAAAAATTCATATAAGTATTATGTTGGAGACGAATATTAAAGTGTTCAACTTTTGATCTAATACCATCTTTTACACTGTTCATTGTTTCACCTTCCTTTTTGTCTTTTTAGCCATACCTTGGGATGAGGGAATAGAGAGCTAGAGAGAGGGATAGAGAGAAACCGGCCAGAGTTTGGGAAGACTTATTTGGTCTTGGACAGACTTAATTGGTACCTCTATTTGGACACCTCTATTTTTAGGTTAGGTACAGTCAAGAGTCAAAAGTGCAGTCAGAATCTACAAGGCATTATGATCATTAAGGCTAGGCGATAAGGTCTTCGAGGTATGACTGCACTTATGACGCTTGACTGTACATATTTTGATTTTAAATGTAGTTTCATTGTTAGTAAACTTAGGCCCGTATTAATAAATGACACTCAAGTCATAGCTCGATCTTGAAAGCGCACTTGAGTCGCGGTGCTAATTTATAAATCTTACTTGAGTTCTCGCTTGAGTTCCGCGTATCAGCCGAGTGAAGTCGTATTAATAAACAAATATCACGTATTTGCTGATGACAGTACAACCATGACATGAGAGCATAGAGCAACACGGACTCCTTACGGAGGGAGAAGCCATAGCGACATGTTAAGATTCAAATCTTTCTGGCATTTTTTGCGGGGGGAGGGAAATTCACGCAAGCGCTGTTCGGTACACACATACATAATGACAATCTGTAATTACGACACCATATATGAAAAATAAAACAATACATTGACAAATCTGTCACCACCCGTCAGATTTTTGTGTACGAATATAAGACAGAACACACATTAACATATTTTTGACATTGTTTTCAATAGTGAATGGCAAAAATGTAATTCTGCATTATCGATGAATTATAAATTATCGAATTTCTCGGTCCACCATAAGTACATAATTTTTGTTAAATTTTGTGCAATAAAGTTTTAAATAAAATAAAATCTGTGGAGTGGTTTAGCCGTGAGTATAACAGTATTACTTCGCATTTATAATATTTATTGCTAAGGAGGTATGGAAATATGGATACGTTCTTATGAATGACATACCCGGGGCTCTTGCAGTAATTTGCATTTTTATATACTAGTGATTCTATCTGTAGGTCTGACGTAGAATATGCACTTCGCAAAACATACACTCGAACAAAAGGTGGTTTTCGCAATTGGTGCACTTCGCAGAATTAGCATAATCCTAACTATATATTATAAATGCGAAAGTGAGTTTGTTTGTTTGTTCCTTTTGACACTTTACTGAAACAATCTTCTTGAATTTGCGCATACACATAGCTGGAAATACGGAAAAGGACATAGGGTACCTTTCATCCCGGGAAAAAGCACTATTCCCGTGGGAAATCCACGCGGGCGAAGCCGCGGGCGAAAGCTAGTAATAAATAAAATCACAGTTGCAAAGTTATCACGTTTATTAGTTAAGTACCACAAAGACAAGAAAGGAATACTTATAAAATTTAAATTATCTAAATATAACTTAACTATGTATTTCCAAAAATTTTCTCTTGTTCAATTTAGTCTTGTTCATCCGAGCTGACTAACACCATTCGTGGAAATCAGATGCCTTATAATGAGCTAAACAAACGGGACTTGTCTTTTTGGCATCCCAGGTTTGCTAGTTGTTGCACTAGTTTTTCCATACACACATCTCTAAGTAGGTATTTTTAGAAAAGCTGTAAAAAAATAAGAAAATACACGTTACAACATACAACAATTTAAAACTATACCTATCGCAGTTTATCGATACAGGACTACAACACACAATGTAAGCAAAGTAACATCACTAAATCTAGATGTTGGACGGAATTATCACTCGACAAATCCGTGTTTCTATAGGCGACTGGACTGATGTTGGTAAACAAATCCAACAATGACATTATAATAAAATGTATGAATTTTTGTTTAATTTATAATCATATGATAAGAATTTACTTACTAGAGAAATGTAACACCATCTTTCTGTAAAATAGATGTCCCAGACCTCTTTTTGCAGCACAAAATTGAACAATTCGGAATTTTTTGTATTGCGGCCTATGTGTCATTCACACTGACTGATGGATTCTGTCTAGCGAAAAGTCCGAATGCAAACAGTTTTTATAAACGCTCAAGTCCACCTGGACCTAAGCTTTGCCAGAGGGGAAAGACATCTATGGCGCCTCCCTTCCGGGCCGCGCGCGGAAGTCCTTGTTGCTCGAAGCATGAGAGTGACTTGTGACAGTAGTTAGACTAGACTCAGTAAAAAATAATAGACCCGGCTATGGATGGAAACCGGCCGCATAAATACTGTTTGGAGAAAGATCGTTAAGCCGGGTCTATTATTTTTTACTAAGTCTATGGTTTGACACCACGCCATGTCAAAATTCTCAGCTTGTCAGTTTGAAGTTGTGTGTGTTCTGAGATCTCAAGTGATACGCCGTTGATATAGGTTTATTAATTAGCGACGATCTTAAGTGCATTAACATAACTTGAGTGCGTATCGGTTGAGTTCGCACTTGACAGCTGTCTTGAGCTTGGTTTATTAATACCGGCCTTAGTTATCTATGTAATTTGGAACATTTCGGTTATCATGAAACATATAATTATAGACTATAAGGAAAGGACCCTAAACTAATTACAAATGGCGAGTGCCCGTCACTTATGAAGGCGGCATAATTAGAATTAATATAAGACCGACTCGTACTGAATAACTATGAAGTACAATCAGAACCAAAATAATGTACCAAATATATGAGCATCATAATAAATGAATTTTAGATATTACTTTAGACAAAATAGTTATATTTTGAATTTATTTAACTTGTGAATGTTCATCAGATCTTCATTATATTTTGTAGGATTCAGGGACTAGAAATTTCACATCCGCGATATAATTTAGAAGACTATAAAAGTAGTTTTTTAACTGCAAAAACTAAAGCACAAGCCGCATTTCAAAGTTTTTATGTAACATTCTGGGTATGCTGTCACACACAGTTTATCTAAAGCAAACAAAAAGTTACAATATGACAAGACCTAAATATGACATTGTATAATTTTGAAAATGCTTTTTATGCAACTGGGTGTATTTCACAGTATTTGGATTTTTTTATTTGTCGCTGACTTACATCAGCCACATAGGACTCTGAAGCTTCTCATCAGCTCATTCATACACACTGATACACACTCAATCTGGTTGGATTTTAGGGTTACTGTAAGTTTGGCATCAAAGTCAATTTTCCAGCAAAAAAGTATAAGTAAATTCGTCATCAGACGCCATTTTTAAATGGAATCGAATTTTAGTTCAAATTTGAATTTCCCATTAGGTACGTACTCATATTTTAAATTAGTGTCAGAGCGACAGATATTTTCTTACAAAATACAGCAGATGAAACTTCTATTATTATATTATTCAAAATTCTGTGGTGTATCTGGTGTAAAGACATGCAACAGAACAAACAAGTTGCATCGCAGAACCAGAACTGTGGAACATCATAATAAACCATAATCAAAATAGGTTCTTCATATCAGGAAAGCTATAGTTACATACATTGCATGTAACAATAGGTAGTTCGACTGTACATATATGTATCTACTAAGACTTAGACATATTAAATGTGATCTCGCAAGGTGACTGATTGAGCTCTGGGAGCGCAGCAGGGATGCGATTTTGCATACAAGATCGCGACGAAATAGAGAAGGGCGGGTTCCTTATCGATAAACATATCGATAATTTGTAAAAATAAAGCTGTTTATAAGTTTACTTAGATAACGAGTATATTTACTTAGCTAATTGACTACGTACGAGTATTATTTGAATCAACTGCCTTAACTAAGTAACTGCCTGTTCATTATGTTTTTATGCGAATAAAGAATTTTTTATTTATTTAAAAAAGTAGTATAGTGTGTCTCAAAAATACCGATGTTGTCTTTATTTTTATTTTTGGAAATAAGTTATTACTAATTAGATATTCATTTGTTTTATATTTATTAGATATAGCATTTTTATAGCTTTTTCTGAATTATAAATTTAACCTGTTGTTTTTTAAAATTAGCAAATGGTTCACCATATGCGAAGTAATTTTGTTGTGCCCCTTGAGTCTGATACCAGCTAAGTATTGCTGATTGCTTTGTGATGTATATCACAAAGCTATCGGTTGCCAAAGCAAGAAGATGTGTGTCCTAATTCTGCCGAAACAGTACAGTCACATCACTATACCAGTAATTATGTATGTGATGCATCATTTATGCAACCACATGTCTCATTTGGCGGTCGTCAGGGCGCGGTAGGCGTAATGTATGTGTCTGACAGATTTTAAAACTACTTGTATAGAAATATAGAAAAAATAACACAAAATAATATAGTATTTAGTAAAGATATGGGTTTTTGTGCCAAATAATTACAGTAAGAAGGTGAAACCCGCAATAGCGTGCCATAACTCACCATGACCACAAATGGAAACGATTTTGGCAACAATATTCGGAGCCAAAAGTAGGCTACGCTCTTGAATAAAATTAAGAATTATAAATGAGTTGACATATTTTACACCAAATTAGAATTGTAGTGTGTGGAAAGTTAGGTAATACACGAGTCGAGTATGTATAAAGATAATAAATAGCCCCTCTGGCATGGCATGTTAGGCGACCAAGACTGTTTCACGAGTTTCTTTCAGCATTTCTTCCCAGCAGTGGTCGTTCCGAAATGCTAGTAGTTTGTAGCTTTAAGACATAATATACTATGATTGTATAATAAGTTTTCGACGTGAAAAAGAGCCTTCTTTAAAGGTCAAGTTTCAATAAAAAAAAATTGATTTGATTGTCGAGTGAACCCTACTGAAACTTCACCGAGATCACAGAATACATAATAGTTGCCTAGATCACATCGTCCAAATATTTGTAAACATCCTTTTTTGGTCTCTATATTTACCGGCTGTATTTATTCCCTGAGATCCCTTAGAGTTCTTAAAGTATCTTCCAAATCATCCCAAAATTCCAGACTTATTGTGTATTTAGCACACGTCTACCATAAACTGGGTTGGTAGCGTAACTTTTTTTAATCTGATAATCCGTCGGGCCGCTGCCAAGAGTCAAGGGATTATTATTCACTAGCAACATCTTGATTTAGTATGTATTTTGTATGTTTGCTACAGAATAGCGGATAAATCTTCTTCCATTTTCTTTCTAGTAGTTAGAAATAAAAAAAGAAACATTATTCTGGCGAAAACAAAAAAGGTAATTAACAAATTGTTTGAACCGTGGGATAGAAAACAGATCAACAAATGATTTAGCAATTGTAAAACAAATACGTGCTTAGCAAAATAATTTGATTGTGTCGTAAAATCTCATTATTATCTCGCAAAATGATATTGTAATAACAATAGTAATAACTACGATCTTGACTATAACAATTATGATGTGAGACCTGATTACAAAATAGTAATTAGTATTAAACTTAATGAAAAATAAGATTATTCTATTCTAATGTGGAAGCCTACGCGGACGTGGGAATTTTATCTGCGTAATCGTGTGCGTGAATCGATGGAGGCCGGTGTAAGATCATGTTGACAGACATCAAAGTCTTTAGAAACCACAGTAAAGTTTCATTGTGTATAATTGTGCATTGGCTTTAAATTTAGATTAGCAAGTTTACCTTTATAAAAAGCAATCTTTTAAAATGAAAATTATAGATGCTCACTATTAAAGCATAAAAAACTTAATGAGATAATATTTTAAAGTTTCTCCAATAGAAATTAATTATAAAGAAGCTTTCTGACATTGAGAAGACTTAAAGATAATTTGTTGATGTGCCACCATTTATTTGTCTAAACCAATTGATCTACATTTGAGATCAAATAAATGCGATTCCATAAATTGATTTCCAAGTCATCGCAAGCCACGACTTTGCCATTACCTCTAGACTCAGGCGCAATGAACTATCAGCGAAGGTTGGTGGACCTTTCGTTAAAATCCTTGGAAGCACAACAAATACCAATTCAGAGAACCAATAATTAATTTATCAACAACATTAGAACATGTTAGCACAGTATTAAGAGAATGATGTTAGTATATAAAAGAAATACATTAGTAAGGTTTTATAAAATCTGATGCAACTGTTTGGAAGAAAGTTAGGGTAGACAGAAGGAGGCCTATACCCAGAAGTACGGAAGGCTGTTGATGATGATGATGGATGATGTTTAGACGAGATTACACTTTCTTTGTTAAATCATACCACTTTCTCTGTATATAAGTCATATCAGTCGTCTCTGTACTGTAGTCGGGTTTAAATCTGGGGTAGATTTGAAACCACATCCCGAAGAAGCCATAAATGTATTCAATTCCGGTAGTGGGAAGTCTGTTCGAAAGGCGACTATTGCCTTCGTTGGTTTTCGTATCACAGATTTTCTTTGGTTTTCTAATATTAAATGTGTCAAATTCCAAATAGCAAGGGCAGGCAATCCTATTTTTTCCCTCACTCGCTGAAGACCAAGCAAGGTTCTGAAGAGAAAAATTGATAATTCCCACGGGCTAAAAGGAACCCTGCCATGTCACGTTAACACGCATCGCAGTGTGCCATCATTAAATTTTAATTGGCGGACTATGAATGACATCAGTGATTTAGCTCCAGAGGCGATAGTTCAATTCGCCTAATTAAATGTCATTGTGTGCCTTCAGTTAAGACCTAATTTTGCTGTAGTAGTGGTGCAAGTAGAATTAGGCTTAAATTTGCTTATATTTAGCTTATATTTGCATTGTAACGTTAGATTTGTTACTCAGTTTATTGTAACAGTAACTGAATGTAATATTGTAAACGTAATGAAATGACGTCATTAATTTAAATTTAAGAACATTGTTCTTGTCGTGGAGTTTTCTATATTTCTCCCTATCCTCAGCCATCGTTTTGATCTCCTTGTACGACACAACTTTTGCCTTCTCCTTTATTTGGTCTATGGAAAGCCAAGAAGGGCTCTTGGCTTTCCTCTTCTCTTCTAGCTTCTATTTTCCTTTCTATTAGATTTTTAATCAAATCGACATGTCGTACAAGATGGCCGAACATCTTTCCACGTCTCGTTCTTTTTTCATTAACAAGACTGTTATTGGTAAATCAAATATTATAAATGGTCAGTAAAGGGCTGAAAGTATAAGCGATTCACTACATACCTATAGTTCTAAAAATTAGATAATATGTTCAGATCCATACTAAACATTCTTACTAGAGGCCGAAAGGTTAGGTTTATCCCTGATAACTGATCGATTTTTTATCGAAATTCTTTAAAATACAATATCGGACAAATCCTCGATCAAACAGTTAATAACACGGTTAACAATAACTATTTTTAACAGTTCAGAGACTGAAGCATTGTAGATACGTTAGTTATTCTCGGAAGTACCAGGGATAGAGTTAATTTTGTGGTTAATGCATGCTTCCGCCCCACTGTCTTGGTTATAATAGAAACGGTTTCCATTAGTGTCGAGATCGTAGGAAATGACACGATAAATAAGATGCACGTATGAATGGGCCTTTTAGTTATACGTCACAAGTATATCCTTGTTTATTTTATCAAAATTTGGACATAAAAAGATAAAATTTCAAATACATAATTTACTTAAAAAATTGTTTGCATACCTAGTGTTTTTACAAGTCTCATTGTATTAAAGATATATCTAGAAAATTAAATGATGTAAATTCTAAATAAGCAAATACTAAATTGTAAAAGAATAAGATCTTTAGTTTTGCGTTTTATAGATGTTTTAAAAATAAAGTTTGCTTAGCTAATGCTATTGCTATATTTAGTATTAGCTTTCGCCCGCGTTTTCGCCCGCGTGAATTTGTGCTTTTTTCCGGGATGAAAGGTACCCTATGTCCTTCTCCGTACTTCCAGCTATGTGTATGCGAAATTTCAGGAAGATTGGTTCAGTAGATAAAGCGTGAAGAGGTAACAAACAAACAAACTCACTTTCGCATTTATAATATTAGTTAGGAAGTTAGGATTAGAATAAATTTGATTAGTAATATGTCACAGTATCAATTTATTGTTTTTTTAAATAAATATATATATATACTTATATAGATGATTACTACCTTAATTAACTAATTGAAATTAACTGAACTTATTTATCAGTTGTAAATTTCAATTATTGAATACTAGCTTTCGCCCGCGGCTTCGCGAGAACCGTTTCTTTTTCCGGGATGAAAGGTATCCTATGTCCTTCTCCGTACTTCTAACTATGTGTATGCGAAATTTCAGGAAGATTGGTTCAGTAGATGAAGCGTAAGGTAACAAACAAACAAACAAATAAACAAACAAACAAATAAACAAACAAACAAACTCACTTTCACATTTGTAATATTAGTTAGGAAGTTAGGATAACAGAAATGTAAAGACAAATTTAACAAATTTTGTCATTCAATTAAAATATTATCAGCCATATTTAATAACAAGGTAATAGCCAGAAATAATAAATCTATGTACCTCCATAAACAAGGCTATCTTGCGTACACATTTATAAGCTACATAACTTCGGCCTCCTAAGTAAATGAAGTGTGCGCAGTTCGATCAATCCAAAGAGACGAATGATATGACGACGGGCCTAATAAATCCTTCAGACTTAGTTTTATCGCTTTCCGAAACACACATAGATTACAGAAGTTTTATGTTGCCAGTAGTCGATTTACTTAGAAATATTTATACAACAACGACTTTGACCCTGGCATCTCATATTTCAAAGTCAAAGTCAATCGTTTTTATTTAAACTAGTGGTTCGCCGCGAACTTAGACCTCGCGATTATTATTTTAAAATATCTCAAAAACAGCTGAACCGATTTTGTTGCGCAACGAACCTAAAAATTCTATGGATAGTTGCTACACGTATTCTTAATTAATTCAACGGTTCGAGAGTTATCGCGGAACAAACATACATACATACTTAACTTACATACATACAAACAATGTTGTTTTCGCCCCAATTTGAATTATAGCCCTCGCTCGCTTCGCTCGCTCGATCAATAAGCTTAAATATAGCACTTTTAAATCGTCAAATTCTTTTTTTTAGTTAGTTGACGTTATAAAATTACATAAAGCTAAGGTTACCACCGCCTCCAAAGCGCAAGTGGAGAAGAGGCGAGAAATGGATTGCAATGGCCCAGAATAGAGAAGCTTGGCGTAGACAGAGAGAGGGTTATACCCAGCAGTGGGTAAGTAGAAAGCTGACAATGATGATTTATGACAACGCGAATTTTTATCATCGAAGTTTGTGTTTTACGCGTCATCTAAATATTCTTTTAGTTCCAGGTGTTGTTCCCATTTAGAACCAAACAACTTAAAAATAATAAGTTGGATACTAGTTAAGGTCCAGAAAACAAATAAACATGGATAATAATAATATTCTGTATATAGTTCAGAATGTATCAAATACAGTAAGTACCTAAGTATCGATAAATTTCCGTGCACTTTACCAAATAGAAGTTTATTGCAGATGTCACCTTCCAACAGTACGAATAAAAGTTTCGTATGCTAATTTAGACCCCGGAAAAGACAAATAATAATTATTTTTGACGTGCTCTAAAATGGCAATATGTAGGTAGGTAGGCCTAATAACTTTATTTTTGGAAAATTTTGAGTTTTTTGTTTTGGACACAAGCACTTAATGACGTCAACCTCAAGTTAAAAATCGTATAGGCACGAAAGATAGTGTAGCGATTTATCTATCTAACTCAAACTGAAACAGTAGTTCACCGACTGAAATGTACGTGAACGTCCTTTTTAATAATCGCCATTATAATCTGCCGTATAATTATAACAAAATATGCAGCATGGCCGCCCATCCGACTCATAAATATGCAACAGATGTTAATCTCCAGAGAAAATATTAAGATTGTTTTTAATAATACCAACTAAATTGAAACAGGAATAATAATTGTTTGTTGAAATATTCAAGTTTAATGGGCGATATAAAGCATAGATAGGTATTATATTCCCGGTCTTAATTAGATACTTTACTTAAGTATTTATTCCTACTGAAAAGAAAATAGAAGGTGTAATATGTATATATGCAATCGTATTCTATACATTTTTGCATGTTCAAAATCTAAACTAAGTCTAGTCTAGACGGCTGGCTGAGGAAGTCCGCTGACAAAGGATTGCCTAAACGCCTCAGTTTTTTTCTGCCTATCTGGTTTATTTCTTAATTTTTTGCAAATCTGGTCCTTCTGCTATGGCATAGTGAACATCAGGACGGATGTCGATTTGTTGCACCCCCCTCCCCCAATATGTATAGTCCGCAACGGTCCTTGTGCCCCCCCCCACCCCCAGAAAAAAATCCTGGATCCGCCTTTGCTATTATGTAGCTAGACTAGATTAAATCGTCGCAATACCACTACGAAAATTACTTTAGATAACTTTTCATTTTAAAATTGTATCGCGTTATATGTATAGGCGGTGAGCAAATAGATATATGGTCTCGAAGTACCTACATATGACAAGAAAATACAACTAGACCTGATGATGGATGAGTGATAGTCATCGTGTCAAGTTCCTCTACTTGCGTCAGTTCTAGCAGGATTCTAGTAAAGTCGTTGTGTTCTTCGCCTGCACCAAGACAAAAATCTTGGAATGACTAACTAATTTAACTCCCAACCTATCTTTCAAGCAGGTATCTAACCGTGACTCAAGGAGGAGACAATGGCCACCAGTGGTTCCTCCGACATGCTCCGGTACCCACCCCTCCATCCGGTGCTTTCCGCCAATTATTGCCAAGCTAACGAACTATGCGACCGCTGACCCGTACCGTTCAGGTTTGACCGTGTAAACTTTCCTAAAAATGTTGTGGTAACCCCAAAGGTTGACAGCAATGATGCGGAAATGCAACGGAAAATACATAGATGTACACCCTAAATTGTTCCTAAAAATGCGTTCTGTAACGTTTTTGTGTTTCGAGCAACACGGACTTCCGCGCCGTGTGGAGGTCTGTGTTGTTCCGTCGTCGTCATTTTGAAACGAAAATGGCTTCCCTCAGTGCACTCTGCCCCATTGTAATCATAGTTATAGACCTAAATCAGTAATTTTATAAGACCCAGTAGAAACGCTGGTAAAACATGTCATTCCAAGCTCTTTACGAACTTTTATATATACTAAGCGATATCATTATATTTTTTGGAGCAGTTGGGTAAAAATATATTTTTTTGGTTTAGTAACAGCTCCATCTGGCAGAATTGAGTAAAACAATATAGCATTCGTCCAATTGAATACTGCTAACTTATGCTTTCATTGTTATAGTACTAGGTGGCAATGGTAGATGGCGCTGTATGTTTAGTTAGCATTCAGCAACTCAACGGAACACATTTTTCTTTCGGTAGCACAGCTGTGAAATCAAAATGTGCTCCTATGTTTTGGAAATCCCCACCTACCTGTGAAAAATATGGTGGCAGTACAGCCCTCTGGTCATCTAGCCGTGAACATTGTACTCGCTCGAGTAGTTCAAACAACTCGTGCTGGGCACGAGCGCCCCCTGTCGTCGTTGAGCTCCACGGAGTCGACACGTGCTGCCGCCTGTCGGCAAAATAAAAAACTGTTAGTCACAAGAGTTTTCAATAGATGGTGTAATATGCTTTTACAAATTCTTTGATTTATTATTTGCCAAATGAGACATATTGTCTCATTTGGCAAATGTTCCACTTCGTACCCCGCATTAAAATCTAAACAAAAGGAGTGATTCGCATACCTTTTAGTATTCCATACATTTAGTAGCATTTCGCAAACTTATTATTCCCATTTTATTTGGTAAATATGTATGTTAATTTAGTGCAAAATTTGTCGAATAAAGAATTTTTCTTTCTTTCTTTTTTTCTTACATTTTAGTAGCGTTTGGCAAAAACTTAAATAGAAAATATTTTAAATTTTTAATCACAGAATTCTAATCGTTCAACATAGGTACGGCGAAAATAAGTATGGTTTTTATAAAATTTTTGGAAACATCCGAAATCGTTTTTGAACTCTTAAAACGTAGGAGGATTTTTTTTTTTGTTTTGGAAAGAGTGCAAAACGCGATTGATTTTTTTGTTTCTAAAAACTAACTACGCTTTGAATGTTTTTGAGTTTGGATGTATTTTACTCAATCACGCAAAATATACTGGACGTATTTTAGTAAAAATTGTGTATTTTTTATCCCAAAATTCCCAGGGGAGCGAAGACCGTGCCCCTGGGCTTCATATACATACTGGGACCTTTAACGGGAAGTAATATTACTTCCCGTCAAAGGGAATCCATAAAAGGGACCCCATCTCTACACATAACAACACAAAATAGCAGAAAAGAAAGATACATTTAAGAACGCAAAATCGATCAATCAATCGTATGTATTTTATACATTAGGGATTAAGAATTGCAAAGATTGACTGACAATAGGACTCGTTACGAGAGCGGAGGAATAAAGTTATGCGGCCATTTTTATTCTCCCTGGATTCTTTTGCTAAAAAAGAAAAATAAGTATTACCTTAAGATATTATATTTTATACTTACTTTTACCTTTTTTTCTATAACGTTATATTTTTAAATCTCAAAGGATCATAGTTATGGGGACTAAAACAAATTTTAGTAGGACAATACTGTTCACCATAGGTGGTAGTGGTTGACAGAAAATCAACAAAGTGGCCACTTTTTGCGTTTTAAATTACTTATTATGTATTAAAATTAAGTCATATACAATAAATAACACATTGTTACAATCAAACCTGTATTAATACAGTTTGCTAGCGAGCATTTATCTTTTAAGGAATATGATAAAACATGATTTTGGCGCTTCCTACGCACGGTGCTAAGGAAAATTAAATTACTGGTAATAATTTATTTAAAAAGGTCTTTATTTTTTTGTATCAACTGGCCCAGTGGCATATATTACCTATACGATCGTGTATGTTTATTTTTTGTTGATCTACAATACATTACGCTAAATTAAATTTCATTGAAAATTCAATATGAGTACTTTAATAGAATTACTGCCATTTAACACAGCACGAGACCAAAATTAATATTCATATCTTCAATGGCGCATAATAAACGATGACAGAGAAACTTGAAAACCGGTTTTGAAAAAAATACTTTCCTACTTATTACGAGTATAAACAAAAGTTGCATCGACAATGAAATGACCCCATAGATTTATTCTGTGCCATAGCATAGTCCGTAAAGCAAAATAAAGAGAGCACGGATGAGTATGAAACCTCTGAAAGAAATAAATCGGGTACTGTATAATGTTCATGGTCCAGGACCCTTTATGTCTAACGAATTAAAAATGATAGGTAGGTACAATATATTTCCACCTCTCCAGGTGAACACGAACATACTAGTATGCCCATTATTTCTTTTACATACCTACTATTAATGAAAAGAACAACAAAACATTGTTACAATTAATTATTAAGTTACAATAATGTTTAATTTTTTAATTTATTCTTAAATCAAAATAGATTGATTATATGAGTCAGATATGGCGACGGCGACTACATGTATCGACAAACGTGTATGTGAATTATTACAAAACTAACTGCGCCCCTGGGCTTTGCTCCCGTGGAAATTTCGGGATAAAAGTACCCTATGTGCTATTCCCGGTATTTTTCTACCCGAATACCAAATTTCATCAAAATCCGTCCCATAGATTTTGCGTGATTGAGTAACAAACATCCTCACAAACTCGCAAATTCTTAAACTCACAAATTCACATACAAACTTTCGCATTTATAATATTAGTTGTGTATTCTGTACAATTTTTATTTTTTACCGTCAATGGTACCATACTAGGTAATGGAGCAGCCGGGTCTCTGTGATTTATTGGTCAATTAACTGACCATTCATGACTCTCCGCACTGCAAGGGCCAACGCACACTGCAGCGAAAATTCGTAAAAAGTTTGGTCAAATGTTTTATCGTAAATCCAGTGAGCTCTTTCATTATATATTTTTTTTATTTTCAGTAAGTAACAAAGTTTTATTAATTGAAATGACATGATAGACAAAAGCTAACAAATCATAAGATTTTACCGTAATTCGACTATGTATCTAATATTTTGATGTTCAAATAAGGTTAACATGACTTAGGTACTTAAGATTTTAACCAGGTCCAGTAAGTACCCCGCTTAAAAGAAAAAATTAAGAAATTTGCTTTGAAAGTTTAATTTAAACAGCTTTATGACAGTTTGTTATTTATGTAAAAACTAGCTTTTGCCCGCGGCTTCGCCCGCGTGAATTTCCCACGGGAACAGTGCTTTTTCCCGGGATAAAAAGTAGCCTATGTGCTATTCCAGGTCATTATCTACCTCTGTACCAAATTTCATCGAAATCCGTCCAGTAGATTTTGCGTGATTGAGTAACAAACATCCTCACAAACTCACAAATTCACAAACTCACAAACTCACAAACTCACATCCAAACTTTCGCATTTATAATATTAGTATGGATTGATAATTTATTCTCTCATACAATTTATTTCATAGTTACTTCGTGTAGGTAATCTATCAACAATTACAAGTAGGTAAATATTTGATCGATGATGTAACTAATAAGTCGAATCAATAAGGACCCCTTTTAAACCATTTGGCACAAATTCCTGCATATTTGTGCGAGATGGCCCTAAAATGGTCCGATAATGGGTTTCCAAATTAAATCTCCCCTACTATTTTAGAGAACTGGTTCAGCTCAATCAACGCTTGTTTGTTTTTCGGCTCAACCTAATTTCTGAAGGGTGGACTTTGCACAGAATAATAATAGTTCAGAAGTAGAACTTTGACCAAACAAATGGAATGAATGCGCTACAATTTATCTCAAAATAATCTGACGCTAGCGTTTCAGCCAGTGGTAAATTTCCAATTTGATTGGTAAGTACAAATTCACTAATTAGTTGAAATTAATAAATATCATCAATATTTCAATTCCATTCAATTTGTTTGATTCCATGTAAGTGGTTTATTTTACAGTTTTCATAAAGTTAACTAAACAGAGCAGAGACAAGTGTTAACTCTGTACTAACTATGTTTCGGTTATTGTTATAACTGTTGATTGGCAGATGTTTGCAACTGATATCTGTTTGTTGTTTTTTAATTATAACTCGTGGTAAAACGTACCAATTGTTATTTGTAACTTGTTGGGAAACTGGTTGGATAAAAAAATTGTGATTACCTATGTATGGATACAAATGTGAGCTGGTTTGCTGAATTATGAGGATGATGGATGGTTGATAGTAAATAAATTGATTAATTTTAACTTTTAAGTTATACTTTACCTGTTGATTATGAATATTTGGTGACGAAAACAACGAACGTATATTTTTTTAGTTGAGAGATTTTAGATGACATTGTATTTTCTAGATAGCTAACATGAAACTAAAACTATGATAGGAACGACGAACTGAATTTAGGGCATCTCCATACGGAACAAAAAATAAGTTTGTACCAAATTGGCCATCATCAGGTGTGCAGGATACCCGGCACCTCGGAGTGATGGCCGGTGGAGTGGCATTGAACTATAATGGTGGCTTACAATAGGAGAAAAATATGTCAGACGGGATGACCAGGAGTGATGCCGCGTTCTCGCGTTTACGCAGCGACGGCTACACGTCACGTAGGACACAAAATTATATGAAAACCGTTGAGAATGGTCTCTTGTAACGTCGATATCAGCGTAACGTTGAGGGGAAAGAGCGGCGAGTGCGGAGTGGCTTTGCGGCGTCTCGGATTCTCGACAGATTTTAAGTCAAACTGTTAACAAATTGGTTGCACTCTTTCGTCTTAAAAGAGCTAAAAAGAGATAGACATATTGTCACAACAACTCCACAAAAACGCAAAAAGTTATTACGAGAAGCGGCTTTCTACAAAGGAACGCAGACTGTCGCCGACTGTCGCAGACTTAAGGGGTCGCGTCTTGGATTATTTCTGATTTATTTGAAGCCTTTTTTTAAATCATCTGGAATGCGTGCAAAGTTAAAAATATTGAAAAAGTATTAATAAATAAGACCTTCTTAGCAAATGCACCCATATTTATTGAGGAAATTAGATGATATCTTATCTAAAAATAATTACTGATGGTAATGGCATCAGGCTAATGGTATTATTTTTTGAATATGGTAATGGCTTAGAATCCATAGTAATGACGATTAGTGTGTTGCTAAAGGCAATACCAGTTTTAAAAACAAATTAATGTGTTATTTTGTAATCAGTGATATAAACTTTGGTTATTATCAATATAATTCAACAAGTCGCAGTAAAAATCTAAGTAACAAATAAAATCTCGATCTTATATTTTTTCCTAATTCTAATTAATCTTATCTTTGAAAATCATCTTTGGAAATGAACAGTAATTTTGCCTATTATAAATATGTAATCGTTTCCATAATACTACTATGTTTTCTCTCTATAAATTAGATAGATAGATAGATAATACATGTATTTGTATCAGCTGAGATACATAACACAACAAACATAACATGAATTACATGCAAAAATTCCTAAATATAGTAAGAAAAACAATTTTACGTTACTATGTGCCGCAGTGATACAAATTGGTAATAACTCAGTGGTTGAATTGCCCCTACAGGAGCAAACACTGATTTTCAGTCATCACCATAATTAGTAAATTGTCAACATGACCACCAAAACACGATATGATATAGCGGTTTATCCACGCCAACTGTCAAAATATGATAAATACCGCCGCCATGTTGAATTTTTATCTAAACAGCGAGCATCACCGTGCCAGTGACGTCACCGTGTTATGATACGATATGATAAATAGAAGAGCGAGCACGACAGTTGGCTAGTTATCGAAAATTCGAGCATAATATAATATAAGCGATAAAAATATCGATTTTTGACATTTCGTCAAAAATCGATATTAGTCGTGTTATTTTATCGACGACGTTTAGAGTGCGTGATACGCTCGATATAATAAAAAATTACAAGTTTATTAGCATTTATTCATTCTCCGATTAAAAGGTAAGATTTATTTTTATGATTGTTGTGTAAATGTTTTTGAAATAAATGCAGAAAATAATCCTTGATATTTTCTTTTTTCAGTTATAACTTCACAAGAATATGGCTAGGTCATATCAAAGAATAAATATATGAATTAATTTTTTAAACATTTTATGAATGAAAGAAAACGATAATTAATTAAATGTCAAAGTCACCTACCGACGTCAAAAAGGTGAAAAAATTAAAAAAAAAGAACGAGTGAAAATGAATGATGATTGAAAAATTTTATTATTACATAGGCAGCATTGTTATTCCATATCGCGAAGCTAATAATTTGGTATCATGTGGTAAATTGTATCATATCATGTTGCTACTTTGGTCATGCTAGCGAAATCGATAAATATGTTGGTGATATATGATACGATATATTTTATCGTATATCTACGACGCGTGGTCATGCTAGGGGAGATGGATCATTCGCCTTAAGCTGGCGGCAGACGCAAGCCGCTGCGACCGGCGGCGGCACTCACCAGCCTTTTTATAGCGCCGGCTTAGGGATGTATGCAAACATCGATGTATATTTATTAGTGATATCGATGATTTTTTTTTTGTTTTAATTTGTTTTTGTGGTATTTCCAAAGAGTGTATTTCCATAAGTCTAGAAACCTTAGGACTTCCATGAAATGTAGTCTAAATACTTTACCATCTATAGATATACTTACTTATAAAAAAACCAAAAACATTATTTAAAAAATTCTACTTATAACCCACTTCAAAAAAGGAGGCTCTCAGTATTACCTGAAAGTTTGTATGTATGTTTATCCGCCATTATCTGACGTTTGGCTGTACCGAAATTGATGCGGTTTTTAGAAAAGCATTTTAATTCAATGCAATAGAATGATTTATTTATATGTCGACTAGGTTTTACCCGCGGCTTTGCCCGCAAAATTTGTACACCAAAAACTTTCCTTGACATGAATGACCCACCCAGACCTTTAGTATAAACCGCATAAAATCTATTCAGTAGTTTTTTAATTTTATCGCGAGCAGATAGACGGGTTGTCCCAAGTTTGTAAGTACCTGCCAAGAAAGACAAAATATCGAAATATCGATGTTTTGTTTTCGTGTGCATACATCTCTAAGCCGGCGTCTATCAAGGTGCTGCAAGGTGCTGCAAGGTGCCGCCGGTCGCAGCGACCAGCTACACTCGACAGCACCCTGCAGCACTTTGATTAACGCCGTATAAGTTAACTCTTTCTTCATATGCACTAAATGCTGTGCTAAAAAGAGACAGATATAGGTATCACACACATTATCACTACATCTCAGTGTAGTCGCGTGCTGCAAACTCTTGCGGCTTAAAGGCGGTCTCGTGATAATCGGTGTGCTGTCGTGTGCTGTTAAAGTCGACGTATTCGCCAGACCCTACCTTGAGATGGGCGTACGTACAAACAGAGTCACAGGATGTAGAAGGAAGACGGCAATGGGCTCAAAAGGGCTGAAATAATGATGATGACCAAAACCAGTGTTACGTACAACTCCTAACTTGTGCCAACCACAACCATCGAAGGAATCCTAACTGATATTATAAATGCGAAAGTGAGTTTGTTTGTTTATTTGTTACCTCTTCACGCTTTATCTACTGAACCAATCTTTCTGAAATTTCGCATACACATAGCTGGAAGTACGGAGAAGGACATAGGTTACCTTTCATCCCGGGAAAAAGCACTGTTCCCGTGGGAAATTCACGCGGGCGAAGTAGCGGGCGAAAGCTAGTTTTTAATAAAACATTTTACAATTTAAACATGAAGTATCAACACATTTAAAATGGCACATGTGTTTGCTATTATTTTTACACGCCAATGACTCACGTAGAACAAATGCAGGAATCGCTGTATGCATTCTGAATATTTTACAAGTGCAGCCGTGCCAGCCAAATGTTGCCATGCAGAAAAATAAAAATATAACGGGGAGTCAAAGAAACTTTTCGTTTTATCAGCAATTTATAATAAGAAAATGGTAAACATTAAGTTTTTTTAAAACCACATGTTGGTTTCAATTATTATACATCTTATTCACACATTAACATACATTTTAGTAGGATACATAATATCCTACTACAATGCATGTTCTTTCTCAATGATTTTTTTTTAGACTCAAGACTCAAGCTTTTAGATTAATTTTACATGCACATTATCTGTCACATTACAATATTTTCTATATACTTCATAATAGGGTATTTGACTGTTTTTGAAAACCTATCTAAAATTGTTCTTAACGTTATCAGAAAACTAACGATATATATATTTTTGATTATTTTTCAGTATTTACATTTAAAATCAATGAAAAAGTTCAAAATAATCATATTACCGCTCAAAAGCTCAATATGTTACAATGAGAACCCCGTGACGTATTATGGACACTCATCACTAAAAGCCGTTCTGTCTTACGTACACTAATATCACTTCCTTGTTTTCATAACAAGATTTTCAATAGAATGCGATGTAATTGAAATGTTAATGTGAGCGACAAAACTAATTAACAATGTAAGTTGCTAATGGCAATGGTGTAAAGGGTCCAGATATAGTCTCACAATTTTTCTAAAATAACGGTGCGACTTTTACAGTGCGAAACGGAACATGGAATTGATACTTGACTGATTTGACCACCTAATTACGTCATTGAAAATGGCGGAGCGTTTCATATCACGTGGTCAAGGGCTTAAAATAAATGACTTTATAATTAGTTTGTTAACATAATCATTGCTTCTTTTGACAATTAAAATTAACTAAAAATTAAAGAAAAAATTGTCTTTAAGGATACTTATAGAATTACTCATATTTTTAATACTGTCAAATACCCTATTTTCATACGAAACATTCATTTAACAAAAAAAAAACTCCACAGAAGCAGTCTCATGATGGTCTTAATATTAATTTAATAATTAAGAACACAAGTAGCTCGGAACCAACTCGAGTTTAGTAAAACATGGCCAAAAGAATACCGTTCAGTGTTTTATTAATTGTCTGTAAGAATTCCCATGCGTTTAATATCAAAAATAAAATTAGAGTGTCTTTTGTGTCGTATAAATCAAGTTAATTGTAAACCATGTGGCTGGTTTAAAATGTGTGAAGTAGTCTTTGGGATATAGTACTATTGTTGAGAGTCGGATACTCAGAGTAGCTATATGTAGAGGATGGGCTAAAGAAGTCGCATCTGTATCAACATTACGACCTAAAATCTAATGAATTGGTCGCTAGGTTATTTTCTAGACAGAGACTAAATAAATAAAATAAATAAAAAGAGACAGCAAGAGATGAAAGTGAGCAATGTTGTCTCAAAGAGATGATCTCTCCAATTGTCACTGTCTCACCACACTTAAAAGATAGCACAAACATAATACACATTATGCAAAAAAAGTTTAAGCAAACACTTTGAGTATTCAGGAGTTAAAGCATTTTGGCTCAATGAGGGCAATCGTTTCTTTGCTCGGTATTTGTGGCTGCTGGCGAGTAAGGTCTGTCCATTGAGGTTCGAATTCCTTACTACTAGAGTGATATTATAGGCCAAATCCTATTGTTTTCTGCGTGAGCAGAAAATTTATAAACAAGAAAGAAACAAATGACAAGATAGATGTATTAGTGATTGGCACAGCCGACACTCGCACATAAATATATCATAATCAGTAGATTCATTTAAATATGGAGTTAATTTATTACATGTGAATAGTTTAAAGTAATGTATAATGTATAAATATATATGTATAAAGTAAAGTTGTATAAATAAAAATGCAAACAGGCCACAAATATTTTATTTATCTTCTATTTTATTATAATCGAAATTCAATACTTTAAAAAAAACAGCATGATTAATGGTTGAAAAATTTACATGTCTCATCACTATCGAATTTAAATGTCACGCGATGCACCGACGTGTCACGATTTGCGAATCATAGGCTCGGTTTATACTAGGGAACGATTCCATAGTCTAGGGATCTGTCAGATAGGTCTATCCTGTCATTTGAATTTGACAACAGATCTACTACACTATCTGACAGATCTATCTGTATTGTACTATCTGACAGACCTTACTCGCCAGTAGCGCCAACTAGTAAGCGGAAAAACGCTTATTAAAGCTTTATCACTAACAAGCGTCGCTAATATGAATCTGACAGTTTTCGTATTAGTTCCGCTGATAAATTCTAAACCGCGCAATAACTCTTGATGCGGTTTTCATAGTAATAAAGCGCGGGGTTTCCGAGTATTTAGCACGAGTAGAAACAAATATACGATTACAAATTCTAAATCATGGTATATGCAATCAGAAATTGTATAACACAATTTTTTCCCCCAAAGTATTAGTTTCTAGTCATGCAGTTTAATCAGTAATATTATTATGTGATTAGTTGTGTTATCGCTAGTCTCTCCTACCCCCACGGGAAAAAGGCGTGATAATATTTATGTATGCCTGTATGTATAATTATGTGAGATCTATAGAATATAATACTTTTGATAAATACCGTTGTTCAAGCATGTGTGGATTAATGTGATTTGATTTCCTTTGACATTGAAATCTAAGTAATTTGGATCTTTAATTGTTCTTGTATTTACCGGTTGTGTATCATTTAGTTTGAAATGCTTGCAGGTATTTTAATATAATTAAAAAAAACTTATATAAGGGCTGTATTACTATTGACTTACTTACTCCGTTGGCTCAGTGACCCCAAAGTGGATCTTAATTTTATTATTAACTAAAATGTATTCTAATGATTTAATTAACAAATTATAAAATACACATTTTTTAAATTACAAAATATAAAATTTTTTCGTTAACTTATCCAAATCGGAATCAGTAGGTACCAGAGACAAGTAGTTCTGCCTTCTCATATTTTCAAAAACTTTGGAAATAAGTACAGGTTTTATTTTTTGATCAGTAGTGTCATGATTTCAAGTATTTATATTTAAATATACATATATATTTATACACATTAATATATAATGATGAAAAAGTATCTATTTTAATATTATGGCAATACTGATAACGGCTGTTTGTACCGCCACCATTAGGATAAAATGGCAAGGCGCGCCAAGATGGCGTCACTTATTATTGTGCAGCGATAGTGTTAAGACGTGTTCTTATGTACGACATCATTATACGTGGTTACTATGTGCAATGGAATATATAAATGGAAGATGTGATACATAATATGAAAATATACATATGTATTTGGCAGATATATTTGGTTTCATTATATCTCAGAAGCAGGAACGAGCCCAAGTATAAGAAGGTACGTGAAACATTTTTAATTTTTTAAATACGAAAATGTTTTTCAAAATGGTGTTCTTTTCCTTGTCTAAATCACCCACATTTTAATATTTTACAGCAGTTTTAGTACCTTAATACATTATTAAAGATTAAAATATTAAAATATTTTAATGTATCTAGAATATACTCAGTGTATATAATTGTACATTAATTTTGTACTTGGTCAGGGCCACTCCCTGATAGTGCATATTGTGTCCACTTTATACACGTTCATGCCTGCTAAGCGTTCGATCGGAGCTACTCTCCGATAGCACTTGGTATGGTTCATTACATGGTGTTTTATATGTTGTATATGGATGATCATAAGGTGTACTTGGTCGGGGCCACTCTCCGACAGTGCAAATTGTGTTCGCCTTGTACGCATGTGAACTGGCTCATCAAACGTTTGATCGGGGCTACTCTCTGATAACCTTGGTGTGCTAAAGTACCTACTATACAATTTATTAAAATACTAAATTCAATTATGAATATATGATATTAAAATATTTTAAAGTAACTAGACTTGTAGTACATTAATTTTGTACTTGGTTAGGGCCACTCCCTGATAGTGCGTATTGTGTCCACTTTATATACGTTAATACCTGCTAAGCGTTCGATTGGAGCTACTCTCTGATAGCATTTGGTATGGTTTATGGTAAGATGTGGGTAATCATAGGTTGTACTGAGACGGGGCCACTCCCCGACAGTACGGTTTTGTCTTACGCGCACATAAAAGCTCATCAAGCGTTTGATCGGGGCTACTCTCTGATAACCTTGACATGTTGTAATGTATAGCAATAGTATTATCACAGATTACTATTTTAACTATCTTGTGGTATTATAAGAAACAATTATGTTGTTTAATATTACTCAGTACATATAGTTTTTTTTTAAATCAATATATCTATTTGATCATAGTTTAGACATTTCAACCACTCCGTTACCTTTTTGACTTCACGTAATTACAAAGGATAAATATCCAGACTTTTATTTGTTGTAATTTTACTCGTAGTTTTCATGAGATTACGAGAAGATCCTTTTTTTAGGAGATACTTTTATTATTGTTCTTCTATTTGTATTGTAGTATTTTCAGGCTTGTAGGATTGGTTTCTGTGTTGTTTTAAAGTAGTTCTAATATACATTAACAATTAATAAAAATAGTTACTCTGTTGGGAATCTAATTGGGTTAAAGTACATAACCTTTAGTAGATAATTAAATTTTAAATATCCAAATAAATAATCGAATTCAATATTATTATAAGTGAGGGTACCAGGACAATCGTTGGTCAATTACCTACAATTCCTATGAATTTAATTTGTGAAACTTTTTACATTTCTGAACAGTTATTATTTAAGGTGTTATTGTTACATTGGTGCATTTTAAGTTTGTCAAAATTCAGATTTGACTTTTTAGTTTTAGCGAAAGAGTAAACAAGAATTACCTACAATTCCTAATAATTTAATTTGTGAATCGTTTTATATTTCTGAACAGTTATGATTTAATGTGTTATTGTTACATTGGTGCATTTTAAGTTCGTCAAAATTCGGATTTGACTTTTTAGTTTTAGCGAAAGAGTAAACAAGAATTACCTACAATTCCTAATAATTTGATTTGTGAATCGTTTTATATTTCTGAACAGTTATGATTAAACGTGTTGTTGTTACATATTGGTGCATTTTAAGTTTGTCAAAATTCGGATTTGACCTTTTAGTTTTAGCGAAAGAGTAAACAAAAGGATAGATTTGAAAAATTGATCTTATTTGCTATTGTTATTTTTATAATAAAATAACGCGTTATTGTTCTTGATATATGTAAAGCAATTTAAGTCCATAATCCAGATGATGGATGCTGATTTATAAAGAAAAATAAAAACTATTTTTAGACACCCATTTTTGTCGACAGTTACTTTTGCTGGTGTTTTATATTTTCAGTAACAAATGAACACATGATTTCGAAGTGCATTGAGTATGTAACAGTGGAGTTACGAAAGAGGTTCCATGTGATATTGATGTGAGTTCGCGGAGGTACTACTTCAGATGCCACAGCACCACAAGTTAAGTATAATTACATTTTACAATTGGATTTACGATGAATTAAGTAGAAAGATATATTTTCACACGGGATAGACACGTGTGATGGACTGTGTATGTATCACAGTGAAGATTTGTATGTTTATGCCAGTCAAGTTTCTTATTGTATGAGTACCAAACAAAGTATATTAATGGATTAATTCGAAAGTTATATTTTCACACGGGGATTTCACCATGTGATTGGACTGTGTATGTGTCACAGTTAGCGAGAATTTGCTGTCAAATCAAAGTTTTTATTGTATGAGTACCAAACAAAGTATATTAATGGATTAATTGGAAAGTTATATTTTCACACGGGGATTTCACCATGTGATTGGACTGTGTATGTGTCACAGTTAGCGAGGATTTGCTGTCAAATCAAAGTTTTTATTGTATGAGTACCAAACAAAGTATATTAATGGATTAATTCGAAAGTTATATTTTCACACGGGGTATACGTGTGATTGGACTGTGTAAGTGTCACAGTTAACGAAGATTTGCTGGAAAAGTCCTTAATATATGAGTATCAAACAAAGTATATTGATAGATTAAGTAGAAGTATATTGATGGATTAAGTAGAAAGTTATATTTTCATACGGGATAGACACGTGTGATTGGACTGTGTATGTATCACAGTGAAGATTTGTATATTTAAGCCAGTCAAAGTTGTTTATTGTATGAGTGTGAAGAATGCTACTCATATTTTATTGGTGAGCGTGCCACAATACGATATATGTGATTGGACTGTGTATGTTTCACAGTAAAGATTTATATGTTTAAGCCAGTCAAAGTTCTTATTGTATGAGTGCGAGGAACGCAACTCATATTTTATTGGTGAGCGTACCACAATACGAGCCGTATGCAGTTAAGTTAGGGGGTGGTGTATGTCGCTCACTTTCTACGGTGCCAATAGTGCCACCGGGTGGATAGCGTGCCACACAGTGAGTTACATGCAGTCACTGGATAGGATTGAGGGGTAATGTATGCCTCTCATATGTTACGGAAATGTGAGCGTGCCTCCGGGTGGTCAGCGTGCCACATTATGAACTGCATACATTCGAGACTAGCTAGGGGGTGTTGTATGTCACTCATTTTCTACGGTGTCAATAGTGCCACCGGGCGGTTAGCGTACCACATAATGAGCTACATGCATTCACTGGATAGGAATGGGGGGTGATGTATGTCTCTTATATGTTACGGAAAGGCGAGCGTACCCCGGGTGGTCAGCGTGCCACATTATGAGCTACATACATTCGAGACTAGGGGGTGTTGTATGTCGCTCATTTTTACGGTGTCAATAGTACCACCGGGTGGTGAGCGTGCCATATAGCGAGCTACATGCATTCACTAGATAGGACTGGTGGGTAATGTATGCTTCTCATATGTTACGGAAAAGTGAGCGTGCATCCGGGTGGTGAGCGCGCCACATCATGAGCTGAATACATTTGAGACTAGGGGGTGAGTATGTTGCTCATTTTTACGGTATCAATAGTGATACCGGGTGGTAAGCGTGCCACATAGTGAGCTACATACATTCACTGGATAGGAGTAAGGAGCGATGATTTATGTGAGCGGCATCAATCATCAGAATATTTATATTTACATTTCCTACTTATGCTGGGGTTATATTAACTTTGGGTCAGATAAGAGATTGGAATTTCTATTTAGTTAATAAACATTCATTTTAGTTTTTGTACTTTTAATGATTTATTAAATAACATGAGTTTAACCTATGGTTAATGAAATATTACACAGTCATATAATTCGTTGATATTACTACAGATTTGAATGCATTTTATTACTCAAATTGAGATTTGAGTCAATTGACTTCGACAATTCAACTTTATAAATTCAACATTTTTAACAAGTATCTAGAAATCTTTCCTGATGGTCATTAGCTGCCTAAAGGATTATTTTTGTCAGAACTATCATTACTATTTTTCTTTACTAAAAGAAAGTCAGATTTTCAAAGTAAACTTATACAGTAATGAATCCATAATACGGTTTATGTCGATAAAGATTATACATTTCAGATTAAAAATGATCGCAGTAAAGTAGAAGACGGTGCTCCAGCTATCGCCTCCGGGACAATGCAGACAGCGGCAATGAGAGTACCAGCGAGTGGCTAAACGAAGGGCTTGTCCATTAACTTCCTTTACTTTACATCAATTTGTCCAGCAGTGGACGTCTCTCGGCTGAGAGAGAGAGAGACTTTACATCTACCTTTAGCAACTAGTCTGTATTTTGGTAATCGCCTTATTATTTGATTATGACAACGAAGTGTATAGATAAACGAGCACTTTTTAACTTAATTTCCCCGTCAAGATCGCTGAGAAGCTTTGTTTTATTAATTTACTTTAAAGTGTTACTATAGTACCATGTTATTCGCTACGTCTATATGAAATGTATATTGGATCTTAATAAGTTGTAAATATGAACAAAAAAAAAAGGGTAAGAAAGTTGAATAATTTATTTATTCAATTAAATTATGATGATTTACAGTAAATAAGTTGTACATTTTTTGTTACTCATATTAATTTATTTTGACAGACGTAGGTAATGCATGGTTAAACATATTTTTGTATAGTGTTCTATCAATCAATCAATTTATTTATTTGTCAAACATAGGTATACGTAGGATACAGTTGTTATAAAAAAAAAAATCATTGTACATCTATGTTTTGCCATTAAAAATAGCATACAAATATTTATAAAATTATAATAACATTAGAACAACCAGAAATTAAGTTACATGCAGATAGTATATCAGTGTCCAAAAGTAAATAATTAAAATGTCAAAGTGTAAAAAAAAAAACCAAAGTTAGTAAAATTATATTTGATCATTTAAAAAAAAAATCATTCAAAGAATAATAACATTTTTTGATTCTATGCTGCGCCCTTTGCCATACTTACTAATTTTAGTCATATAATGTTAATCAACCAATGTGTGCTTTCCATATTTCAATACAGCTACATTTTATTACTTTTGTATTTTATAAAACTGTTTTGTTTTTGCTACTGAAAAATGTTTTGGGTTTCTTAAACTTTATCATATATTTTCAAGCTTGTCAATCACGTCAAATGTAGCAATCTCTTGAGTAAACTTGACTAGCATTGCAAATAAAATGTCTACTTGTTTGTCATATTTTCTAGAGAAAATATGTACTAACAAAATAACTATAATAGATAATGTTACTTGTTGATAATTTCTCGCATTTGTAAACTGTTAGAAAACATGGAATACAAAATAGATTTAGATGTACTGACAAATGTCATGATTCTAGAATTATTTAAACATGTTTTAAAGATTAAGAGTGATTAAGATTAAGATTGATTAAGATTAAGATTTAAGAGTACGATTTAATGGAAACTGTATGAAGAACTGTGTTAATGTAAGAACATTAAAAAAGTGCCCAGTTAACGAACTTTATTTACAATTTGTTTGTCACTGAGTAGAAAAATAATTGTCGTTGATTAAGATTCTAAAATTTTGTTTACATGAGATAGTCTATCACTAATCTATTTTACATTGAATTAAATTAAAAATAATTGTGAACATTTAGAATATTATTTTTGTTATTGTCATTGTAAACTAATTAAATCTGACATTTCATATTATTGTTTATGAGATGATAATGTACTCGTATACTCGACCATCTAGTTGTACTTATTTATAAGACCATGATTGTAGATATTGACGTCCTTGCAGAAAATGCAGGGGTAAAGTTTGTTGCGCCGCTTCTTCTTTACCTGCGCTTTGGAAGCGGTGGTAAACTTAATTATAAGTAAATTATTGACGTCAATAAGCAATGTCGTACATCCAATGTTAAGAATTAAGATTCATTTTTATTATGTATGTGCGTCGGGAGACAGCACGTTATCGGATGGCCGAATGTCATGATTTCAAGTATTTATATTTAAATATACATATATATTTATACACATTAATATATAATGATGAAAAAGTATCTATTTTAATATTATGGCAATACTGATAACGGCTGTTTGTACCGCCACCATTAGGATAAAATGGCAAGGCGCGCCAAGATGGCGTCACTTATTATTGTGCAGCGATAGTGTTAAGACGTGTTCTTATGTACGACATCATTATACGTGGTTACTATGTGCAATGGAATATATAAATGGAAGATGTGATACATAATATGAAAATATACATATGTATTTGGCAGATATATTTGGTTTCATTATAGTAGTAGGTAATTTTAGACCTCCAAATATAAAGAGAGAAATGGGACTCTTGTCACTAATTGACATCAAACAAAAAAATTTTTTTTTTGAGTTTTTTTTCACATTATGTAGGATGTAATTTTAAGAAAATAAAATATTATTAACTATGGCTACGTCCTATTTGGCAAACGTTTCATTTCGAAACCTTCATTGAATACATACCTAAAGAAAGTTGCGTTTGGTAAAATTTTAATATTTCATACATTTAGTAGCAAAGAGTAATGAAAAAAATAATACCTCATACATTTTCATCACACTTTTCCTGTAGACTCAATAGATATATATTTTCAAAATTTTGATAAATTTGCTAAAATTGTAATTACTTTTGTATTATACTAGCCTGTGCCCGCGACTTCGTCCGCGCATATCTTCTATCAAGATAAAACTTACGCCTGATTTTAAGTTAGACCTTCTATAATACAATAGTGAAAACCACATCAAATTTAGTCCAGTAGTTTTTTCGTGATGCGCGTACAAACATACAGACAGAAAGACAAAAATTCTACAAAAAAATGGTTTTGGCTTCTATTGGCCCTCATAGTTTTTTTTCTTAAAAATCTTCTATGTACAGACATAGACTAGTTACAGTTTTATTATATGTATTGATATTGATGAAAACATACATACCAATATAGAGATCAGATAACGTGATCGATATCGATCACACGAGCTCGCGCATGACTGACGGCAGGTACTCGTCGCAACCTTGCGCTATCGATCTATTGTTATTAAATCAATAACCGCTATAGTTTACATAATGTAACACAAGTAGATTCACAGTTAGTGAACACAGTAGCGTTTACCACTGAGCTGTGGCAAATCCAAACTTTAAAAAAAATAGTGATGAGCTGAAAATGTCCTAAATTCTGCCAGACCCGACCATGTTATCGGCTAATTTGAATGTTCGCTATTCTTTGGAAACGTATTCAGTTTGATAATCCAAACATGCTCCGAGAATTTAACTAATGTATTAAAAATCATTCTGTATGTATAAATGCCTCCGACGAAGGATAAAAGAATAGACATGATATAGCTACAAAAAATCGTGCTTACCCAAAGTCGGCGCCGACAATGGATTTGGCAACAAAGATGGCGGCCTGCGCGTACTAATAATAGTGACAAAACATGGCGACCGGCCGCATAACTACTGTTTGTATATAGATTGTTATGCCGGGTCTATCCTTTTTTACTAAGTCTATGATAAATGCTTAGTATACCTACTACATAATGACGTTGTATGCTAGATGAGAAACGGGACTGAACCGCGACCTTTAAATTACGGATCAAACACATAATCTTAATATTATACAATTGATATACAGTAATACAATTTAGTTGTAAATGACAATACATCGAACATCAATATATTGAGCTCGGAGATCGTGTCGGGTGTCGACGTCAGTCATGCGTGCGCGCATGTGACCGACATCGATCCCATAATCCGATCTGGGATGGGAACGATTCGGAATCGCAATTAAATTGGAATCCTACTAATATTATAAATGCGAAAGTTTGGATGTGAGTTTGTGAATTTGTGAAGATGTTTGTTACTCAATCAAGTAAAATCTACTAGACCCGATTTCGATGAAATTTGATATACGGGTAGAAAAATACCGGGAATAGCACATAGGGTACTTTTTATCCCGAAATTCCTACGGGAGCGAAGCCCCGGAGCGGGGTTAGTAGTTTCATAAACAAACAGTGAAATTTTATAAAAACAATGTCCTTAATTCGTAGTGAAGCAAAAGTTAAATGCTACATCTGTCTGTCCGTAGATTTTCTCAAAAACATCTTATTTATAGTTTTATTTATATTATTGTACATTTACAATAATATAACTTTAAAGCTAATAGGTACTGTCAATTTCTAATGCTGGCCGGCTTCGTATATTCATGCCAAAGTACATCTTTCTTCCCAATAGTTGTTAAGACAATTTGCAAACAGAAACGGAATTAGCATTATGATGTCTATTACAGTTGAAATTATAAACTAAATCACTTATTCGCAATTGTAATACGAACAAATAACGAATTCCAGCTTAATTGAGTAGTTAAGTTGTTAATCAACTTCAATCCAATTGCATTCATTAGAAATGCATGTATGCACAATTTGCATGCGAGCAAATTTTATAACTTAATTTCTTTCCAACACTGTTTATTGTAGTTGTTCAGGGAGATTTTTTTATTGAGTTATTATCTTTTTTTTAGAAATTACTAGCTTTTGTCCGTGGCTTAGCTTACGTGAATTTCTTACGAGAACAGAGCTTTTTCCGAGTTTAAAGGTACCTTATGTCCTTCTCAGTACTTCAAACTATGTGTATGCGAAATTTCAGGAAGATTATTTCAGTAGATAAAGCGTGAAGAGTTACAAATAAACAAACTCACTTTTGCATTTATGATATTATAACTAATATCATAAATGCGAAAGTGAGTTCGTTTATTTTGGATTAAAGAAAGGTACATTTTGAGATTACTTAAACTTATTCCTAATTCGTGTGCCAATTCTTTTTGGCAGTATTATATTTCCCAAAACGCATAATAATTTTCTGGATTATCCTAATAATACCAATTATAAATGCGAAAGTAGAAAGAGATGTTTATTTGTTCACGCCTCAACTGCTAAGTGAATTTTGATGAAATTTGGTAAATAAACGAGATCTGCGGAACCAAGAATAATGAAACCCCGGGGTGCAGCTATTGTATCATCTAAAAATTCGGTGATTCATCCCACAATAAAAATATGCAAACATTTCATTTCCTTTAGAACATAATTTATTAAAATTAAGAAATTGAAATGGCAATTGTCTTCTCTGAATATTTCATTCACACACATAATAAATGTGATACGATAATTACAGAAATTATCATCTTAATCTAAAACGATCCATTAAGTGTGTAATGTTTGTTGATAAAAAGCATATTTTGTGTTTCCCACGGGCTGGGTATGTTATATTTTGAATTACTTCATCAAAAATACTACATATTCAGTAAGTAGACTACTACACAGATGTAAAACCTTCTTTGTGGGCTTAATTCTAATTCTTTTACAATGAGCGATTTTTCTGACAGCTAATTGAAGAAAAAATCGGTATAAAAAAAAATGCATCTCAACAGATGGAGTTTTATTGAAAAAGCTGAGTTGTAATAATGGCTGACTGTACCTATATCGCACTTTTATTGGCAGCCAAAACAGAGGCAGAAAAAAATCACCTAACAGTTTGACAGTTGCACAAATGCTTTTTTTTACTAAATTTCTTTTTTTTTATGTATGAAATATTTGCTTTTTGTATGGAACTTTTTCTCTCGCCTTTGCTTAATGAAGAAGTCGTCTAATACTATTTTTTTTTTTTATTTTGGGTCTCGGAAAAATCCTTCATTAGAGTCCTTTTAAGACGGATGAGTTTTTGTTTTCTCAGCAATGATTTTTATAAGACAAGATATAGAAAACCAATAGTTAACATTATATCAATGATTGTTATTGAATGGAAGAATACACGGTCAAACGAAATTAAATATCAAACGTTGTTACACAAGGGAGAGAACCTTCGCCACAGTTACATCCGTAAACACATATCTCTTCTTTTAGTCGTATTTCCTCATGACTGAGAGGAGTCGTGTTGGTCATTATATGGAATGAAATGGTTACACAACGACCTCTTCTAGGCAATAAAATTTTTAAATGGAGTGGTTTGACATTTGCCTTACTCTATTTCACACACAATCTGATAATCATCAACCAAGAGTGCAGGTTTCCTCACTTGGGATTTTCCACAGGAAGCGGGCGCCTACCACCGGCTACCACCGCTTCATACACATATTGTTGAAAATAAATTATAATCGTCCTGGCTGGGACATGATCAAATTATTATCTATAATTTTTGATAGCTATATCTGTCTGTCATGTAAAAACAGTATTATTAAAAATTCATACCTAAATAAACATTATTTTTACTACACGGTTATGGGCCGTTATAGTTATTTGCCGATTTATTTATTCTTTATACCGTTTCATTAATATTTATTCGAAGAAAAGTTCGTTATAAATAATATTAAAATGTCGGAGGCATTTCTTCATGGTGATTTAGAAGAAAAAGTATTGAACATGGCACAAAGCCTGAAGGATTTGTTGCGGAAGGAGTCAGGAGTCTAAAGTTTGTTCTTTAAATAAATCGTTATACGGTTTAAAACAAGCCGCTAGAGCTTGGAATAAAAAGTTACACCAAGGATTCTTCTAGATTTAGGATACAAGGTTAAGGTTAAAAATTGAACCTTGTGTATATGTCAGAAAACATGCTGTTATACTAGCAGTGTATGTAGATGATTTGGTTTTATTTTATAAAGATAACTTTGAGCTTACCCACTTAAAAAGATGGTCTTAAAAAAGTTCTTTGGAATCAAAGATTTGCAGGTGAACTCAATTACTGCTTAGGTTTACATGTCAGTAGAGACGAAAATAAAAATGAAATTAAGGTTAACGTCGCCAAAAAGCGTTATATTTTGGAAACCTTGAAACATTTTAACATGGAGGATTGCAAAAGTGTGGCAACGCCTATTGATCATGGTGTTGACTTACACACTCAGCAAGATCAGGAGGGAACAGTGAACGTTCCTTATCAAAATTTAATTGATTGCCTTATGTACAGTCAAACGTCAAAAATGGAGTCATACCTTAAAGATCGTATTGCCTTGCAGGCGCGCAGTCCTTCATTGTGTGCGTAACGTGCATATTACGGACGTATAATTACAATAAGAACATTACTCACACTAAGCTAAAATTCATCATATTACCCACCCACACCTGAGACACAACTCTTGCTGCGTGCTCACTGCTCATGCTGCCTACGTGCTGCCATCTATCAAATTCACGGTATACTAAGTATTAAGAATTATGACACCATCGAGTCTGAGACAGAAGTATAATATACAATACGTATAGTTTATTGTAAAGCTTAAACTAATAATGGTGAGTATAGCGACACGCAACCAATTGTTAATTTCACCACAAGTTAATGCATCTTAGCTAGTCTAATTGGTAGTCTGGATAGACTGCAGTTAATATAGGTCCAAGTTCGAGTCACAGTCCGAAACTTAATTTTTTCTAGTATTATACCCAATTCTTAAGTTTAGAGTAATTTTATATGTATAATGCAAGTAATGTGGTTTATATATATTTGTTATAAAATAAAAATGCACAATAATCATAACAGCTATTTATTCGTGTAAATATATAGGTTTATTATACTCTATGTATAATTTATAATTCATATACTTCTGTGCAAATTAAAATTTATATTTTAATCTATTCCCTACCTAATTACAAAAATAAAAACCCTAAAATGAACTTAAAAAATAAGGCACATCAGCAGTAAGCTAAGTATCCGTTTA